>OX589613.1:11641219-12241219 GCA_951329385.1 Polia nebulosa | reverse complement strand
GACTTTAACGCTCGAATTGGACAACGGTTAGCAGGTGAAGAAAGATTACTGGGCAACTACTGTTTTGGAAAGAGAGATAAAAGAGGGTGTCGACCCTGCTCCAGTTTTGTAGCGAAAATAACCTAGTAATAACCAATAGCCTATTCAAAAAGAACACAAAAAATTTTTGGACATGGCTCTCACCAAAGAAAAAGAAAAGCCAAATAGATTACATATTAACCAATAATAAAGGAATTATTACAAATATAGAAATATTAAACAGACTACCGTACCCGAGCGATCATCGACTAATACGAAGCACCATAAAAATATCAAATCTGAAGAAAAGCAGAGCCAATTATAGCAATAATAAAACTGAACTAAAGACAACAGGTGAAAAACAACAGTTTATAAAATCTTTAAATAATAAAATCAATACAATAAAACTTGAAAAAAATGAAGATGTAGAAAGTTTCTATAACAAAATTAAGGTGTCGCTATCTCAAAGTTTGAACTCCATTATAAAAGAACCAGTCACAAAACGGGTCACTCCAGACGGTATTAAAAGGCTCATTATAAGAAGAAATGAATTGACAAGCAAGAAAAATTTAACAGATGAAGAAAAGAAAGAGCGCAGCTATCTATATAAAAATATCTACAAACAAATTAAGAAAGAACGAAATGAACACAGAATTAAAACAATAGAAAACCATCTAATATTATCAGGAAGCCTGAAAAAAGGTTTCAAAGTGCTAAACTCTACCAAAAAATAGATTCTCTGCCTGAAAGAAGACTCTACCAACAACAAAACGTACTCTAGATCAAAAATTATAGAAATAGCCACAACATTTTATAAAAACCTGTACTCAACTCAAGAAACAGACCATGAAAACTTGTTCCTCACTCAGAATTCTACCACTCTTGAAAGATTTTCAACCTTCGAGGTTATTAAGAAAATGGAACGTTTAAAGTCGGAAAAAAGCAATGGACCGCATGGCATCCCAAATGAGGCATTAAAAACTGGTAAATATCTGCTAGCATCGCCTCTAACTACCCTATTTAATAGAGTTCTGGATGATAAGGAAATACCAACAGCATGGGCAAAATCTGACATAATTCTGTTATATAAAAAAGGAGACCCTGCCGATATCGGAAATTACCGACCCATCAGCCTTCAACCAAACATATTGTTACGTCGACCGTATTACACTGGAACGTTCGAGAATGTGGTCGAAGTTTCCAGAAGTTTCCACTAGGTTCGAGAACATTCCATTGTGGTACTGTGTAGAAGTTCATAGATGTTTCTAGAATATTCCACTATAAGATAGTTCGACAATGTTCTGGAAACTTCCATGACCGTATAAATAGGCCAGACGGTGGGCGAGTGAGTCAGTCTGTTTTCGACTACGAATGCGAACGGAAGCGAATACAAGCGATTACGAAGAGAATAGTGATTATTAGCGATTTAGTGTTTGTGTAAATAAGTTGTTGAGTTAATAAAGAATATTTGGTTAATTAATTGGTGTAAAATAATTTATCCCATACCCAGCTCGTAACAAATTGGTGTCAGAAGTGGGATAAATTATGCCAATTTTACCAAAGGACGACACGGACGGTATTCGTACAAGGAGTCAACGGCAGCAAGACATGGATCAGAGGCAGTTTGGAGATTCTCCGATACAGACGTCGGGTGGTGTTCAGCCTACGACAGAGCCAGTCGCTGGCCCATGTGGAGTTTCTTCAGCACCAGCGGTGCCAGACTTGTCTGCGCTAATGGCGCTGTTGCAGGAACAGGCTCACCGTCAAGAGGAGCAGGCCCGCCGCCAAGAAGAGCAGGCCCGCCGCCAAGAAGAACAGGCCTGTCGAATGGAAGAGAAGCTTCAACAAGATAAAGAGGAGCAGGCCCGCCGCCAAGAAGAACAGGCCCGCCGCCAAGAAGAGCAGGCCCGCCACCAAGAAGAGTTACAGGCCCGCCGCCAAGAAGAGCAGATGCTCCTCATTAAAGACCTTCACTCAACACTTGGCAAAGAGTTCAAGGTGATGAAGGAGCAGGTTCATCAGCATGAGAATCGCATCTCAGAAGCTGAAGTTCAGATTGCCGGGGTGAAAAAGGCTTTAGGTGAACTTAGGGCTGGAGACGGGGTTGCGCCTTCAGTGGTTGCTGCACCTTCGGCACGTGGATTTAAGGTGCCGCCATTCGACGGAACATCTTCATGGTCGGCCTACAAAATTCAATTTGAGGCCGTTATGAAAGCGAATGGGTGGACCAAAGACCAAGCTATGACCGCGCTCACCTTAGGCCTCCGAGACCAGGCCCTAACCATACTTGAGGCTCTTGGCAAGGATGTGACCTACGAACAACTGCTGGAAGCGTTAGAGTCCAGATACGGCGACGCTCACTTGGAGCACGTATTTCGCGCTAAGTTAAAGGATCGCGTTCAACGTAGTGCCGAGAACCTACAGCAGTGGGCCTTGGAAGTTGAAAAGTTGGTTCGGAAAGCATACCAGTCCGTCCCTGCACTCATCAATGGAAATCTGGTACAGGCGTTCGCCGACGGAATACGTGACTTGGAAGTTAGAGCCGCTGTAAGACTTGGGCATCATGAGACACTGAAGGATGCCTTGGCCCATGCCTTGGAAGTAGAGGCAGTGAGGCAAGACCATCGAACACACCGTATCAGGGAGGTTGTGGCATCACCTGTACGCGATCGTCCGCAAGGATATAGCCCTAGATGTTACACTTGTGGAGAAAGGGGTCATCTTCGGTTAAGCTGTCCAAAACGAGGCATACTGAGAGAAGATCAATCCCAGCAAGGAAGGGCGGCTCGGCCAGTTCAGTGGAGGATCGCGAGTGGCGCGACATGGCGCACGGCCGTGGTGGATGCCCCTGAAAGAGTTAGTTCAAGTGATGTCGTCAAGGTCGGTGCGGCACCCGACAAGTGCATAAAACAGAAGCAAGTGAAGAGTATAGTGAGTGCAGGTGCGAATGGTGTTGCCAGCGCCGTGGCCTCCAAGAAGGACAACTGTGTGATAGTGTGCGCGCGCGATGCGGACGATAGGTCCGACCCGGTAATGAGCGGAGTGAGGATGCTAAGAATGGATGTCAACAATGAATGGAAGGAAATCGTACAGCTTGCTCAGCAAAAGGACCCGGACCTTAAACCGATCTTCGACTGGATTAAAGCTGGTGCTCCTAAACCCAAGTGGAGTGATGTTGCGGCGTTGAGTTCAATCACGAAAAGTTATTGGGCACAATGGAACAGCTTGGTTATCCAGGATGAGGTCTTGTGCCGTAAATGGGAAAACGCTCGAGGAGACAACTGTCATCTACAAATTGTTGTCCCCAAAGCCAAAGTACCTGATGTTTTACGGCTCTACCATGATGGATGTTCAGGAGGACATATGGGGTTAAAAAAAACTCTACTGAAGATACGAGAGCGGTTTTACTGGATTCACTGCCGAGAGGATGTTGAGGACTGGTGCCGCAAATGTACCAGTTGTGCGGCTGTGAAAGGACCCCAGACACGCAGCAGAGGTGCTTTACAATTATACAACGTGGGAGCCCCCTGGGAACGGATAGCACTAGACGTTGCAGGACCATTTCCGGAAAGTGAAAACGGAAACAAGTACTTCATGGTTGTCATGGATTACTTCACAAAGTGGCCAGAAGTCTTCGCCATTCCCAACCAAGAAGCAACAACAGTCGCAGATAAATTGGTTCAGGAAGTCTTCTGTCGTTTTGGAGTACCCTTGGAAATTCACATCGACCAAGGGAGGAATTTTGAATCACAAGTTTTCCAGGAGACTTGTCGACTGATGGGTACTAACAAGACCAGAACCACTTCTTACCATCCGCAATCTGATGGAATGGTAGAACGTTTCAACCAAACGTTGGAGAGATATCTGGCAAAAGTTGTGGAAAGCAGGCAAAGGGATTGGGACAAGCACATACAGCCATTTCTTCTGTCCTACCGTAGTGCAGTTCACGAAAGTACGACTGTGACACCAGCCTTCGCGAACTTTGGAAGGGAATTACGGTTGCCTGCAGATTTAATCACCGGGACCCCCCCTAATGCCCCACGCAGTGTAACCGATTATGCGAATGACTTGCGTAACAAGTTGAATGATGTATATGAGCATATCAGACAATCCGGCCAACAAATGTCTGATAAGATGAAGACCCGATACGACCGGAAGGCAAACCATAGAGGTTTTGACAAGGGTTCACTGGTGTGGTTGCATAACCCAGTGCGCAGCAAAGGGAAGTCTCCCAAATTGCAAGCAAAATGGGATGGATCATACCGAATCGTGACCAGGATCAACGATGTTACCTACCGAATACAGAAGGGTCCACGAGGTGCGCCTAAGATAGTCCATGTAGACCGATTGGCGCGATACTACGGGACTAATGATGCTCGGGACGAGCATGTCTAAGGAGGGGGCAGTGTTACGTCGACCGTATTACACTGGAACGTTCGAGAATGTGGTCGAAGTTTCCAGAAGTTTCCACTAGGTTCGAGAACATTCCATTGTGGTACTGTGTAGAAGTTCATAGATGTTTCTAGAATATTCCACTATAAGATAGTTCGACAATGTTCTGGAAACTTCCATGACCGTATAAATAGGCCAGACGGTGGGCGAGTGAGTCAGTCTGTTTTCGACTACGAATGCGAACGGAAGCGAATACAAGCGATTACGAAGAGAATAGTGATTATTAGCGATTTAGTGTTTGTGTAAATAAGTTGTTGAGTTAATAAAGAATATTTGGTTAATTAATTGGTGTAAAATAATTTATCCCATACCCAGCTCGTAACAATATATAAATTGTTTGCTTCATGTCTAGAAGAGCGCCTCGCTATGTACACCGAGAAGCACCAACCACCGGAACAGGCAGGCTTTAGAAAAAACTTCTCTACTACAGATCACGTACACACATTAAACTTGATTATAGAGAAGTATACTGAACACAACAGGCCACTCTATCTGGCTTTTATTGATTACGCAAAAGCCTTCGACTCTATATCCCATAGTAGCATGTGGAAAGCCTTATACGAGTGCGAGGTACCACTGGAAACTATTGAGCTTATTAAAGATATTTATAGCAAATCTACAAGTCGAGTAAAATTAGAGAAACGAGGCCCTGAAATAAAAATATGTAGAGGTGTTAGACAAGGCGATCCTCTCTCGCCGAGAATCTTTATAACAGTTCTGCAAAACATTATGAAAAATCTAAACTGGGATAGAGAAGGGATCAACATACAAGGCAAATTTCTAAGCAACCTCCGGTTTGCAGATGATATAATCCTTTTCTCTGAAACATCAACTCAACTGGAAAAAATGGTAAATGAACTAAATACTGCGAGCAGAAAAATTGGCTTAGAACTACAAAGGTCATGACCAACCACCAAAAAATACCCATAAAAGTCAACAATAGCTCTTTAGAGTACAGTACAGGATTATATTTACTTGGGTAAACAGATATCGTTTGCTACAACTAGACACAATGATGAACTACACAGACGAATAAATGCTACGTGGAACAAATTTTGGAGCAACAAGGAAGTACTCAAATCAAACCTTCCTTTAAAACTGAAGAGAAAAGTACTAGATTCCTGTATAGTACCGTGTCTAACATAATGCCTGTCAAACTTGGATTTTCAATAAGCACACAAGAAACAAACTACAAGTATGTCAAAGAGCAATGGAACGTAGTATATTACACCTTAAAAGAAATGACAAAATAAGAAATAAAGATATAAGGAAAGCAACGAAAGTTTTAGACGCTTTAGAACATTGCATGAAATTGAAATGGAAGTGGGCTGGTCATATTGCTCGTATGAACAAAGATAGGTGGGCTCAAAAAATAACTACTTACTTGGCCGGGACTACCCAGTAAACGAAAGAAGGGAAGGCCAAAAGAGAGATGGATAGACGAGATAAAGGAAGTAGCTGGGAAAAACTGGATAACAAAGGCAAAAAATAGAGATAGTTGGAAAAAAATGGAGGAGGCCTTTACTCGTTAAGAGGTCCTTAATAATTATATACTTAAATAAGAATAAATAAATAATGATATTTGATGAATTAATTAATTGTATAATAATGGTAAATAAATTTAATGTATGTTTTATTGTAAATTTTATTAATTTTAATTATTTATTTGAATGAATTGGAATGACATGTTAAGTAATAGTTTTAAGTAATAATGAATAATTATTGCATGAATCTGTTAATGTATCTGTTATTACTATTTTATGTTGTAAAATTGAATTGTTATGCGATTGTTTACGTAATAAACTGAAATGTAAATACGAGTATGCATGAATATTATTAAGGAAATAAAAAGGCTATTTTATTATATATATATACTGTACTTGATCGCCTCCGAACTGAAATGGGTAGCCATGTCATTGCCCCTCCGTCGCAGACTGTGGTACCAGTGGTGGTACCACCGTCTAACCATGCACCTAGCCACGCTGACGAGGAGTGTTGTGACATGGTTACAAACGTAAGTACCCATTGCAATGACGAATTAAGAAGTGCTTTGGAGTATGCTATTCGGGAATATCGCAACATGCCACCCGAACTTAGGCCACGCTTGCCTCGTTTGCCCATGCATAATAGGAATAAGGCGCTGGTCGCTACTCTGGATTCGCAGTTGTTAAATTATTTTGATAACTGCGAAGACCTCACCGACACACACTCGATAATGTACTGCGCGGCTGTAGCGGCATGTCGTGTAGCTCTGTCATTAGGGAATTTGACGTGAGCTACACGACATGCCACTACAGCCGCGCCGGCTTGGCAGCGCAGGATTGAGTGTCGTATTGGTGGGGCCAGAGCACTCATCGGCAAACTAATCTGCTTCAGGGAGGGCAACACTCGCCCAAGAGTGATGCGCTTTGTGAGTCGGGCGTTTTCGGGGACTGATATCAGCTCCCGAGACTATATGTCCCGTGTCACAGAGCGCATCGACTTCCTGAAGCAGAAAGTGTATGCATGGGCAAACCGCATCCGTAGGTATAAGCGGCGGGTGGAGCGATACACCCAGAATCGCACATTCCGGAGCTCGGAGTAATGAAAGGTGGGTATATAGGGCTTGGGAGCGACCGGAACAAGGTGTGACTGACACGCGTCTGCCGGATGATGACGCCGTGAGTTCATTCTGGTGTAACATCTGGTCGGTGCCTGTCAGTCACACCGAAGGTGACTTGAGCGAGCGTGCGATCCAATAACAGGAATGGGGGCAATCACTATCAGCCCCCAAGATGTAGCCCGTGCAGTCCGTCCGTTGCCTAATTGGAAATCTCCAGGGCCTGACAAGCTGCACAATTTTTGGATAAAGTGGCTACAAAGGTCGCACGCTCGCTTGGCATCTCAATACCAGGCAACCTTGGAATCTGGTTCGCTACCCGAGTTCCTTACAACAGGAATAACCCACCTGCTCCATAAATCAGGTAGTACTGCGGAACCTAAAAATAATAGACCGATCACGTGCTTACCGACTGTCTATAAGGTTCTTACATCCATTTTGAGAGCTAAGATTAACACACATGTAGATAGTAATTGTATCATGTCTGCCTCTCAAAATGGATGTAGGAATGGGTCCCGTGGTACTAAGGAGCTGCTCCTCATCGATATGACCATTAGCCAGCAGGTTCGGCGTTCCCGAAAGGATCTGTCGACATGTTGGATAGACTATAAGAAGGCCTATGACTCAGTTCCTCATACATGGCTCATGAGGTAGCACCCTCATGAGTGCGGTGCGATGAGAGAATTGTATAAAGTTGATGCAACGCTACGCACCTTCTTGATGTCGTGTATGGGGCAATGGACGACGGTCCTTCGCTATCCAGGATGTCGAAATATCCAGAGGAATAGCGAACCGGTAAGGATCGAGCGGGGTATATTCCAGGGTGACACCTATAAGTATTTGGGTATGTCGGAAGCGTTAGGTATCAATATTACTGACATGAAGCCTTCAACGGTTGGGTCATGCCGGTATTGATGTACTCTTTCGGCGTACTCAAATGGACTCAAACAGAACTTGACGCCCTGGATAGGCGTGTCCGTACACTGCTGACTGCATTTCGAATGCATCACCCACGTTCGTCGGTGATGAGACTGTATATCCCGCGGAAGTGTGGAGGCCGAGGCTTTTTAAATGCTAAGACCCTCCACAACCGTGAGGAATGCAGTCTAAGGGAATCGAGCTCACTCTCTTACAGCCTATGTTCTCTTGGTTCTTTCAGCGTGAAACGAAACATGTACTCTTCTATTTCTGTATAGACAAAAGAAAAGTTAACTCGAGTCGCGGTACTAATAATTTCTTAGGCTTTTCTGTAAAACAAACGACAGACGACGGCCGGACAGACAGACGGACACGTGAGTGACAACAGTAGGGCTCTGTTTGGACCCTTCGGGTACGAAACCCTAAAAAAATGGACTTACCATGCATAGTTACTATCAGCTGATCGAAATTATTGTGGGAGCTCATATTTTTTTTCAGAATTTACCATTACTTTCTTGGAGATAGTTGTCCATTTCTATGGGACGGGTTATTCAAAATATAACCACACATTCCCGTTAAATCAAATCTGCCTTTCCTTTTACCAACTATCTTGGGGTCGGCTGCTTCCAAAATCTAGTTACGGGTACGGAACCCTGAAAAACACGGGCAAGGAAGACCATAGACCACATCCCTGCTCTGAGCAACATGGATTTGAAATGAAGTCAAAAAACGACGTCATGAAACAAATAGTGATGCCCTCATTTCTTATAGCTCTATTTCTTAGAGCTTAAATTGAGTTATGTATCTATTTGTTTCTTTGATACTTATAATAACTTAGACCTACTTTTTTTTCTTACAAGGGATACTGTGAAATAAAATAAATATGGAAATATTTAGTCAGTTTTTATTTATATTCGTAAAATATATCTGTAGGTTTACATAAAACAAAGTCGAGCACCATTTCTAGCTCAAGAACTGCTAAACCGATTTTAATGATCTTTGTTTTGTTGGATTTGTCTCTGCCCCGAATAGCAGAATAACTATTAAAAAATCGGTAAAATTCACAATAAAAAACAATATGAAGAAAATTTATTTTCTCATATTTTTTTTATGGAACGAAAAGTTATTTCAAAGAGGGACGGGGAGGGTCTGTGAGAGGGTGTGGGCTATAATCCATCACACGGGCCTAATGCGGGTTGGCGAATGTCACATGTCTTCAAATTTTTGGTACTAGGACATGCCGGTTTCCCCACGATGTTTGAGTTCACCACTTTGAGAGCAGTGGTGATGAAATAATTTACACAAAGTAATGCGCCTGTCTGGGTCGATATGTGAGTTGCAATGAGGCGTTTTGGCGTACCTATATTCTCATTCCCTAATCATGAACGTCCTCCCTGCACTGTTGTACATTTGGCGGTGCATCTGGAGAATGAATAAAGCATCAAATGTTACGCAACTTGCTGAACCACCTTTACCGACCACATTGACCAGTTTCTTTTCGATTTGAAAAAGCGATCCCTTTGTGAGCAACTTGGAACGCTTCATCGAAGAAATCTCAACGTCAGAAGCAAAGCGATATGTTTCCAGCCCAGTTAGAAAAAAATGTATGGCAACGACATTACTGAGCGTAAGTCACGTGACAGTTCTCTCCACAGGTAATGTCCTTGCCATACATTTTGCACGAAGCGTTAGCGTTAACTCTAGTATAAAAGTTATTTGGCTAAGGGGGCTGATCATCCGGATGTGCGTTCTACAGATGTTCTTTGTCGCATTAATACAGTTCATCCGAAGTGACCAATGCTTCTATTTGCGGTTGTTGCTGGTGAATGTCGATTGGGCCGACACCATTTCAATCACTCCAATAGTGTAGTGTGTTCAACATTCCGTGCCGCATGTCAACAGCTCAATCTGCTCAAAAACGATACTCATTGGGACATGGCAATCGCTGAAGCAATTGTGTCTGCATCTCCAAATCAAATACGCACATTATTTGCCATCATAACTAGTTACTTACCAGTAAGTTATCTTATTGAAATCTTATATATATATCTTATTGAAATCGATTTCAAGGTAAATGAGGAGATAAATAATCAGGGTTTGCTTTTGATCGAAGACATGTGGTACCTCGACATGTGCAGCAGTTTGTTAGATATCATAAATATTATGATACACTATAAATATATGTTAGAAATGTCAACGCCAGATAGTGGAATGAACGACACTTTGGAACGTGAATGTGAATATGATGGAGATGCATTTTTGGAGGGTATGCGGAACAGAGTGTAAAGTCCCACAACCTCCATTGAAAAGGGAGGATCCTCCGACCAGACGAGTGTTGTGTCTGGTCCGGGCAACTGCCCGATAGTTGATTTCGGGCTGTTGTATATGTTCAAATCGTGCGGAGAACTCTGCTTGCGCGACGTAGGAATTTTGCTGTTCTAGTTCGTATGTAGCGTCATCGATGTCGCTACACTTTGAATCAGTTAGTTTGAACGAATGTACCACTGTTGAAGCCCAACACAGGGAAATGTACAAAACGTTAATATGGCAAGGCAATTTATGATAGAAATAGTATATCTATATTTATTTAAAAACTTATAAAATACTTAACTGTAATTAAAACAAAAACTCCTAACTAAATAAAACTTAAAATATGGCGTCAAAAAATTTCTCCGCAACGCAGTCGACTGGAAGTGTACCCAAAAGACTGGCGGCATTGCCACTTTGTATGGCAATGCTTAACCTCTGGCCGAGGTAATAGCTAGCCCTTGGGTCACGCGAAGTGTCAACAAGGCGTTTAGACAGATCTTTAAATAATATATGAGCACTTGGACCCCACGGCCCAAGGGTTTCAACCCCAAACGGCTCGAAAATGTAGCTACCGACGAGGTTGCTATATTTCCGCCGCTTGAGGTTTTCCGCAGCCGCAGCGGCAGCACTGGCACAGCACGACGAACTAGTAAGATGAGATGGCGCAAGAGTATCGACACATGTAGCGTCCCACACTAAAGGCCTACCTAACTTCCACGGAAGTAACGACATCCCGTCCGGTCTTTTAACATCGTCGCGAGCCAGACCATGTGGTTCTAATACAGCCGGAACGCCGGCGGTGACAAGAGTTCGTCGGATGATGTCGTTGATATTCGCGTGCCGCGCTATGCGACCCGCGCTTCAGCTACACGACAGACCGTGGTGTCCGAGGCTGTTGACAACTTCGCCACAGTGGCAGCGATGAGGAGAACAACAGGGAGCGCCTAGACGTAGGGCAACAGCGAGGCGAAAAGTAGTATCGTCGAACAAGGTGCCTATGTTCGACGACGGTAGTGCGTGAAGCCAGAAGCCCGACTCCCACTCTCCCACAGCCAGCAGGCGCGCACGCTCCGCAGTCGTAGTAGATGTAGCAATTAGGTTTTCCTGAACTACTCTGCAGAGCGGCTCATCCCACCGTCTCTAGGAAGATGGGTAGTCGGGCGGATTTATATTCGGGCAAGCGAGTCTCCAGGCATCCATAGCCTCGGTGAAGCACGGCACATTAAAATCAATCAGTGAGGAAGCTAAGATATTCCTGATTAATTTCTCAGTGCGGTGAACCGAGGATATGAAAGCCGGTAAACTAATACTAGTAATTTTGCGGACGCCGAGACCTCCCATACGGATGGGCAGAGTAGCCTGAGCCCAGGCTCGGTCGTCCATGGGTACATTTAAAATTGACGTAAGATTATGACAAATAATTTGGTCCATTTTTTCCAAAAGATGAGAGTGTTTCCATAAATGGGAAGCGCGAAGGAAATATGTTAATTTAGGGCCGAAACAGCAGTAACGAATCAAAGTGATGGCCGAATGCATGTTAATTTGGAGTAATCTTTCCGAAATGTCATTGAAATTTTTAATTTTTTCCTCGACAAAATCGGGAAAGGAATTCTCGAAAATTGGTGACCCAAGGAGACGAAGAGAGCTTTTTTGTATAATTTTGATTTCTGGGGCTATAGCGTTAAATTTTGAAAGTGTGAGTTTTCTGTCAGTTCCGTCAGATAAGAAAAGTTCACATTTTGAAAGGTTGAGATCAAGTCCTATTGAATGAAGTTGATTTTTTTTAAATTGTAGATCGTCTAAAACCGTGTCGACATCGCCTCCTAGGGTTCCGTCGAGATACCAAACGTTGAACTTGGGATTTAGCTGTCGAATGATCGGGTGAATGGCTAAACTAAAGATCACTGGCCCGAGGGGGTCACCTTGTTGACAGCCAACAGGGGATTCTAGAAGGTTGTCCTGATATAATAATTTAGGTGTCTATAACACTGCCAAAGAAAACTAAAAATGTGTGGTACTTCTTTTCTGGATTCTGTCAGCAAGGTGTCCCTATTCACTGAATAGAAGGCATTTTTTATGTCAACCTTCAGGATGACCTCTCCAATCCCAGAATTTAGGTAGGTCGACAATGCGTGTACGGCAGCCTCACAACCCCCTTTTGAGCCATAACCAAGCTGAAGGGGCTGAAATTGGTCCGAAACAACCTCACCATAAAATTTACAGCAAATCTTGGCTGCCATACGACGGTAGGTGGTTCCCACGGCAATAGGACGAATGCCGCCATCCCTCTTGCGCAGGGCACATAAATTGGCTCCGTACAAGATGTCGATGACGGTCTCGTTCACCTTGCCTGAGACCATTAGGTTAATCAAAGCCGTAAGCTCCTTCAGGAGCAACTCACCAGCTTCCCCGGCTCCTGAACACATGAGGTCTTTTAGGTGCTAAGGACTAAGGCCGTCGAGGCCGCCAGCAGAGCCACTCCGGAAGGAACAAACGGCTGAGACCACCTCTCGACCTGTAACGTTGAGGGTGTGTATGTCCGAATCGGGGGGTTCAGGAAAGGAAAGGCTATCCGCTGGGGCAGGGTGTTTGCTCTCCAGAGCTGCGAGAGTATCTGGAGAACACGGAGCCACCACATCACTACTAAAGAGAATCCTGGCTGCGCCGCTAATGTCACCTTCCCTTAATTTAGATTTGACCAGATAGGTTAAGCCTCTTGAAGAGTCCCTCAGTGGTGTCGATAATTTTGAATCCAAATTATGGGCCGCAATATTACAATTTTCTTTAATTTGTGCAGTTTTTTTAATTTTTTGGAACGTGTACCTAATATTCTGTAAGGGAAGGTGATTAGATGTTCCCAGGCACTTTGCTAGTTCTCCCGGGCAGCAAGGCGAACGCATCCTGCTAAATGTTGTGCCACTAAAGGTCTAGCGCCACGGGGAACTCGCTTTAAAATCGGAACAGAGTTTTTGAATTTTGTAAGAGTTTTCCAAAACGGTAGATGTAGCTGGTGTAGGACATGAAGAAGCAATGACAGGGTCTGAATTGAGTGGTTGCCCATTTTAGGGTTTGTGTGCCTTCCCAATGTGCACGTTCAGACCCCGCTTACCTTTAAAAAACCGTGCCTGGTGCACAGAGGACACCTCTCCAGGATACTCAGAGATGTCGAAGGTTGACACGCACTGTCTTTCGCCACATTACTGCTGCCACTTTGCATTTAAAATATTTATGTACAATGTTAATTTTACACTTATTTTTTAATTAAATAATTAAAAAACAAAATAATAGAAAAACCACTTTAAAATGTCAACTCAACACTACACGACAACGACAACACACGAGCGGCGCAGTCACGCTGGCAGTCTGGGGCACCACGACGCCCATGATGACTTTGGCGGCGGCGCCCTGGTAACCATAACCGGGTGACTCGAAGTCTTCAGCGACGCCTACAGACTGCACTCTCCATCAGCTGACTAGCGGCATTGCGCTTCATAATGGCTTCTGAACGTTTGGTAACTGTACCAGTGCATAAACTTTCTCAGTATTGTTAGGGGCTGGATTTTTGGAAGATGATTAATGTATTTTCCACCACAACAAATTAAAACACCTGAAGTGACATTTAATTTTTTTCTGTGATATTTTGACGATGCTTCGCTCCCTATTGAATTTTCTTTTCACAGGTATGAAGGGAAGATCTTCGGGAGCCCAGGATTGTAATTAATTGCTCTTAATGTATCAGAAAACTATTTTTATTTATTTATTTTTTCACCACAAAATTAAATTGGCACCTGACAGACAAACTTGATAGAAATAGTGGCTTATTTTTCCTCTATGTGCCCGGTGGAACTGAAAAAACATTACTCATATCATTGATTTTGGCCACTGTTCGTGCGAGATCAGGAATTTCTGTAGCAGTTACTTAATAAGTCTTCTTCGATTGTGATTTGTTTTAAGTTTCGAGTAGATTATTCTGTTTCCAATTTTATGAGAGCATTTTTGAGTATATTTATGTTTTGCTTTATATCCTTGAAGTGCTTCGTAAATTCTTGACAATGCCACCAGAATTACCGCTTTTTGCTACCTAAACCGGACCGGGACTGGTCGTTAAGACGACACTTGGGTGAAGCCTAAGTCCAGCAGTGGACGTCTTTCGGCTGACATGATGATGAAATCTTTCAACATTTTCTCGGTTGGTTGGATGTACACGGCACAACAACCAAAAAAACGTCATCTCCGCTCTGACATGCTTACACATAGTTTGTAAAATAAAACACAAATTTAAACAAAAATGGTAATTTAATCATTCGCTCATACATAATACATTAAAAATCCTCAGTATTCTGACACAATTTGATTCATGATTTGATATTTAACCTATTCTAATGATATCTACATACTTGTGAAACAATTCATCAGAAGATTATAATAATGATATCAAATTCAAAATGCATTTATTTCGACCGATATGTAACAGGAACATGAAAATAAGTGTAAATACACATCATAATTGAATTTCTTATTTCATTTTCATCATTAATTTTATACATATTATAAAACATTTTCTAAAAATCGGTAACAATATTAAACATACTTGCATTAATTGCTAGGTACTAAACGTATGAATTATCTAACTTGTTAGTACTTGCAGTACCAAAATATCGGAATGTTTTTTCTTACATTAGTAAGGCACATACTTTAATTGTTATCACATTGTGCTTACAAATACATTTAATATCTTAAAAACAATATCATAAGACAAAACTTAAACCTACAGTAAAAAGGAAATTGTGCGAATCCATAGAAAAAAAAACAAAGTATAATACTAACGCGGTACATGATAGTCGTTTTAAAATAGTGAAAAAGTAATTCGTTCTCAAAAAGAAATGAAAAATTACATTATCTACGAAAAGTTTTGAAGCAAAAAATGTCCATTAAAATCATAAAAATGCACACCTTATTTGCATACGTAAAACTTAAAGGTAGTAAAAATATATATTAAAGATTATATTGCTATACAAAATAAAGCTTGATATGGAAAAATCCTGTAAATACGCACAAATGCAATTTTGTGAACACAAGTTTATCAAAAGCACCACAGTTTGAGACACAACGTGCAATTTGAATCATAAGACAGAATAAAAGAAAGGAAAAATGAAAAAATAGTTAAACTATAAGAGAAAGAATAGTTAAACATCACATTTATCTATCAAATTATAGGCAAAATTTTAGTTACGCCGAAATACTACATTATATTTAGGTTCATTGTTTGTTGGCGTTTTGGTAATTGTTTTCTACAAATCAATTAAATTATTATTATGTAAACGAGATTCAGCTACAACAAGTGCTGGCTACTTATTCTTTTATTTTGATATTGTTATTTTTAAAAAGCCCCAATTTCATTAGATATGCTTTTGAAGTTATGCTTCACAAAAAATCTCAACAAATTTTAGATTTTTTCATATTATCACATTGAATATAAAACTGATAGACTTAATTTATATGTTTATAAGAATCGTAAAAATAAATGCTTATATTCTAAATCATACATTGTTCATTTGAGAGGCGTGGCATAAATATTTTAACTCTAAAATCGATAATATTAAGATTTTATCGATAACTACTAGATGTGCCATAGAAACATGTTGAATAGGTTCGCGCGCAACACTATAACATCTACAGCAGTAGTTTGATATGATTGCATTGAAACCTCTCTAAAAATACTAATTTTATCATTCTAAATACTTTGGAGGCCGGATAAGATCGAATCTGTGTTTTTAATGGCACAACTGTCGTAATAAGGCAAGAAATACTTCATAAGTTAATACAGAATGGTCTAATTGATTTTTTATTGGTTGACCAGTAATAGACCATCAGCTGTTCTTCGTAGACCTGACATTTGCCGCTTAATTTAGTACATTTTTATCATCACAGTTTACCTAAAAGAGTGTTTTCGAGTACTATACATATATATTCAACTAAAATAATCTAGTCTCAGCTGCCCTTACCAGAAGAATCGAACGCAGAATCATTCGTCTCCTTATCGTATTTGATAACACTATCGCAGTCGAGATAATCCATATCAGTCAACTCCCTTTTAATCGACAAATGAGGAGTTTTCCTAATCCTTTTCTCTTTCAAAAACTTTGGTATCATCTGTTTTCCTTCCATTAAATATTCTATTATGAATCTCTCAAAGAATAATGCTAGGAGAAGATGGAATGATGCTAATGCCAGGACTATGTAGGACAATAGGGTGTCTTCAGGCATTCTGAGTTGCAAGAAACTAGCTATCCATTCAGCCGGCCATACAGCTATATAAATACAAATACAAGTCATTATAAGGATACTAATCATTAACTGTTTGTTTGTCACAACAGATTTTCGGTAAGGAGAGCCATGACTGAAAACTATAGCTAAAATAATATATTGGAACATCGATATCGCGAAGACAGCGTAATTTTCCCAGCATTCATTCGCTTCGTCCCCTTCATATGTGTGTCTAACATACCAGTGGAATTGCGTTAACGCGTAATAACTAAGATACTGTCCCACACCAATCAAAAACATTTGTCCAAGCAAAGAAAACAGTGGAATCAAGCCTAACAGAGATGTCAAATGTGGTGTTTTACATAACTTGCCTGTGTACGCTTCTGTCATTCCAAAGAAAAATGCAAAGTTAACGATTAAAGCGACATCTATGTACAGAAATTGGAAGTCTGTTAAGTTAGAGTCGAAGTAATACAAAAAGGCTACTGAGAAGAATTCAGACAGGGAGTAAGCTACCATAAACTTGAAGACGCCGAAAGAGGTTGATAGGGCTGCGCGGCCTTCGCGTAGGACCCTCGCGACGCACACTATGTCAGGGTTGGCAGACGTGAAGGGCGCTGCCACGCTGGACTCCAGCTCGGACAGCGATATGCCTGTGTGGGCCGCGCGGAGGGCACCGCAATCGTTTGCGCCGTCGCCGCACATACCTAGAAAAAGGAATCACAACTTAATTATTTGATTTTCATTTTACTAACAGAAATATCGACGTTCAGTATATTATGAAGCCTGATAATGTCCTAGTCTTTTAGAAATGGTCTCAGTTGATGTAAGTTGTGTTCTTCGACACTAGTTTTACGCGAATAGCTGATGTAGTGGTAAAAGCATTACCGGTAAGCAGGAATGACTGCTCAGAGCACACCAGATGTGTATTAGTAATACACACCAGACGTCCATTTTCTGGGTTTGTTTGTCATTTGTAGCAGTTCCTACAAACGGGGTTTTAGTATTTTTACTTTATTAGGATTTTTACTTTGATAAGTTATGATTGGTTTTTAGCAAAGCATCGATTTAGTTTTTACAACAATTCATGAATGCTACAGTTTCTAAATAACCTGAAAAACATTCAAAGTTTTGTTTCTATTCACCTCTTCGTTCCGTTTGACGGTTCTTGCTGTGACACAAAAGGGGCTTAAATAATTACATGCAATTACTTAACACTTAACCTCTTGCGCGTCTAGCGGACAGCGCAAGTGCCGTAAACAATTAAAAATCTATTGTCTGCTAACTAGACTAGATTTCAAACGACCAACCACATATCTGTATTTATTTAAGTCTTTAGTTCGCCCACAAGTTGAATATGCTTGTATGATCTGGGATCCCTATTATATTAAATACTAGCGACCCGCCCCAGCTTCGCTCGGGTGCAAATTATACTTATAAACCTTCCTCTTCAATCACTCTATCTATTAAAAAAAACCGCATCAAAATCCGTTCCGTAGTTTTAAAGATTTAAGCATACATAGGGATATAGGGACAGAGAAAGCGACTTTGTTTTATACTATGTAGTGATAAGACTGCAATAGAGAGAGTTCAGCGTAAGTTCCTCAGTAGAATGCAGTACAAATGTCGCATCAAACGTTTATCTTATAATAACGCTTTAAATAAATTTAGATTATTGACATTACGCTCTAGACGCTTGTTGCTCCAAGGAATGATGCTCCATGGACTTGTACACGCTAGGTTTGATTGCCCTGAATTGATTAGTAAAATTTGCTATAATGTACCTCGAACAGTAATGAGACGGGAAGCGCGCTCTTACCCACTTTTTGCTACAACTCCCTGTCGAACAAATGCAGGAGAGAGAGCGCCGCTCCAGAGATTGGTTCAAGCTTACAATAATAATTTTAACGATATTGATGTGTTTGCCCTTTCTAAACATAAATTTAAAAAACAAATTATTATGCACCTTGCTCAAAATGTTTAAATATTATGTATTTAGTTAAGTATGTATTAAATATTAGATTTTAAAATTCTGTGTTGAAGAGAGATTTTATTTTATTGTTTTGTTGTTAGACCTATATTGATTTTATTTAATTTTTCCTGAACTGTATCTAATATAAGCTAGTAACTTGTGGAAACGTAGTGGATTGTACATTTACTTATAGCATACTGTGTATCTAGACATAATATATATAATGTACGATTGTTTGTTTTCCCAAATAAAATAAAATAAAATAGACGCGCGACGGGTTAAATTGTTCGTCCTCATTATATTTCAACCGTCGTAACTTTACTCACCAACATAGTAACCCAATGCCTGGTACTCCACAATGAGTTGTTGTTTTTGGTCTGACGTCATGCGTGCGAACACAGCTCCACGTGCCACCACGCGAGACAACACGTTCGGATAGTGCTCGCGAAGTACCTGCGGACAAAATACATGGCTCTTATGAGGTTATGACAACTTGATATAACGACAATTATAAAGAAAATCTCCGCAAGATTTATTAAGCTAGTTAACTTTGATATGGAAACATTCGCAGCAAACCTACTTCCAGAAGTTTCACGTTAAATAAATTCCATTTGCTCTCTATTTGAATTAAGAATGTTGGGCGATTAATAAAATATATCGAATCAGACTGTTTTAAAAATGCGCCGCAAATAATGCTTCTACTTTGCTGTGCCTGACAGGGTCCATATTGATATTTTATTATGTTATACCACCTATTTAACACATATGGAATGCAATAAAGTATTGAGTATTGATTTGATGTAACGTGTAACGATCGCGAAACTGCAGTATTTTATCAGATAAATGAGACAACTTTAAAAATTAAATAAAGCATTAAATCTAGGGTCATGTAGCATTTAGACATGATTCTATTTTTTTTAAAGTCTTCTATATTTTTATTATTTACAAATAAAATAACTAGTTAATAAAAATAAATAATATTTTTTTAATTATAACTACAACATGTAATAACATACCCGCCAAGTATCTCCAGTCATAACAATCTTATACCGGGGCTCCATACTGCCGCTCTCTGTATCAAAGACTCCATTCTCGTGTCCGTCGTGTCCCTCGTGCGCGGAGTGCGGCGGCTCCGCGGAGGCCGAGGCGGAGCGCCACGAGCCGCGCCCGCTGTCCACGCTGCGCCACTCGCGGTCCAAGGGGAAGCGGCGACCTACTGTGGCCTGTGGATGAGAGGAACAGATTGGTCAGAAGCAAGTTTGGTTATACAAACAGAAGCTTTTATCCGCATCTTTAATTCCGTGGTCTGTTCTACAAAAAAAAGTAGTTCTTGAAGTGTAAACGTTTTATTTAGGCGCGTTGGGCATTTTTGAGATGGGATAAAACAATTGAACTCGAGCGACACCGTCACCGTCACCGACCATCCGACCGCTACGCGATTCGTTACGAGAGTGCTATGTCGTAGCACTCGTAGTGGATCGCGAGGCACATTAAGTTTTTTTTGTTTTTTTTTTAATGAATTTATGTCTTATGGATCTTTCTACGGGTATCGAAATGGGAGCCCAAATTTTGGTTACTTTTGCGATTGGAGTTACCGTTTTCGAGATATTTATGATTTTATATCTCGAATCGATTGCTACGACGACGCATAGCGTCGTAGCACTCGTAGCGGATCGCGAGGCGCGTTGGGCATTTTTGTTCAAGTTTTCACTTCTATCGGAGAAAGTAGAAGTGCCACTGTTTTTTTTTTGCGTAAAAGATGTCTATTACTATAATTATAATAAATAATTTATATAGTTATTTATAAATTATTTATTATCTATTACTATACGGGCTATTAACTATCTCTATGCGAAATTTCTGTCAAGTCAGTGTTTATTTGCAAAAAATGCGGTACAGAAGATGGTAATATATCAATTTTTAGTGCTATACACATGAATTGGCATGCAAATACATATTAAAATATGAGGTGCAAATAATAAGCAAAACAACAAAATTTAACACTATTCAATGTAAGTAAAGCAAATAACAAGTTTTATAAACTTGAGACAAATGAAACATTAGTCTTTAAAATATTAGCGCTTTGATGTTTAGTGGTTCCATGAAAGAAGAACAATCAATAAACACTCGCAAAAATCAGTTTTCACACACCTCAACAGTTTAACCCCACAACTTCGCAGTTTAGTGTCAAATGAAGTCACGAAAACATTGATTAGTGTGGATTCCTAGACCTTATATTACACTGTTGTCATAAGCTATGTTTATAGTGGCTGTAATGTGGCGGCAAAGATAGCAGTCTCTTAGGCAACCCTAACCTGTGAAGGTAGTGAATCCCAACATTATAGTAGTTAAAAAAGAAACAGAAGAAACAGTCTACTGACC
Source organism: Polia nebulosa (assembly GCA_951329385.1). NCBI lineage: Eukaryota > Metazoa > Arthropoda > Insecta > Lepidoptera > Noctuidae > Polia > Polia nebulosa. The sequence goes on along the minus strand of OX589613.1, from coordinate 12,220,301 downwards.
CCATGCAGAGTGCTCTCGCAGTATATAACAGGGCCAGTTGCGCTGGTGTCAGCGTGTAGATGCACCACTCTCTCTTCGCCCATGAGGATGCCGCAATCCTTAGCTACGCTCACTGCTGTTAGAACATTGTCACCTGCAAACGAATAAAAACATATTAAATTATATCTCTCCCTTCTGGAGAGCGAAATAGGAATGATTGCACTCCAGGGAGGGCAATAAACAAAGTGGGTCAAGGTTGACTTTATATTATTAATTGGGTATTTTACTGTAAATGAGAAAAAAACTAAAAATATGTTATTGAGATAGCTTAGGCAAAAAGCAGTCGGTAAATGTTAGTTTTAGTTAATATAATATCAAAATAAATTTTAAAATTCAATTCAAAATTTTCAGTTTTTTTAATCTGTTTTTAACACCATGGAATAGTAGCCGCCTTGTGCGTCATACGGTAAACAATAAAGTGTCAACTGTTAATGCTTTGTACTTTTATTTACATAGCCAACTGACGTCATGACCACAGAGCAGTATGGCGTCCACTGCGTCCAGCGTTTTCGTCAAATTACGCGCGAAATTCGAAAATGTAAAATTTAAATTCATTTTTAGGGCACTTATTGATTGAATAAAATTTTTGTGTTTTTTTTTTATTTGGTTTATTAGCATTATAGAATCTAATTGAGACACTTTTCAATAATGGGTGTAATAACCCTATTATAAATTCCGAAATTAATACCTAGTTTATATTTATTAGCAGTTAAAAAAATAAAAACTTAACATTTATGAACCACCCTAGTTAGATAGAACTGCTTACCGGTAATCATGACGACATGTATGTTAGCTTCCTTCAGCTCTCGTATGATGCCGGTGGTGGCTGCCTTCAGACGGTTTTCCATTATCACCAGACCTAGGAACTCTAGGTCTCGTTCCACCTGGTGGAGACAAGATTTTAAATTTAGGAAAACAACAAGAGTTACAACTCCCATAATAATGTACAGACGTGAATTAGATAGTATGGATTTCATGCATGTGCGATCAATCGGATTGCCTTCACAATCGCGCAGTGATGAATCAACTAAGAAAAAATTTTCTTTTTTGAATCTCATAAAGAGACTTCTTATCAAAAATCCTCCTGCATTGTTGCATTTTTGTATCAACAAAAACCCTCAAATTGTAATTTTCCTTGCTGAATTGCCAAATTTTTGATAGATTGGGGTTGACCTAGCAAAACCGCAGAAATACATACGTCGTCTACTACCTCTTATTGTTAAAACAATAGGGTATTTGACTCAATATTTTTATTTATTTTTTTATCAAAAAGTCTTTTACCAAAATAAAAAATCAAAAGATTTTTTCTAATTCGTTCAAAATTAAAGAGCAGTGGTGGCCCAATGGTAACGGGCGCGACTTACAAGACGTTGTAGGTCGTGAGTTCAGATTCAGGCAGGCGCTTTACTTTTTGTAAATTATTTCATCACTTCTGCTCTCAAAACGGTGAAGGAAAACATCGTGGGGAAACCGGCATGTCCTAGAACCAAAAATTCGAAGACGTGACATCCACCAACCCGCATTGGGCCCGCGTGGTGGATAACTGCCCACGCCCTCTAACAGAGAGGAGGCCTGTGCTCCAGCAGAGGGGACATTAAAAGGCTGATGATGATGGATGTTCAAAATTAAGCAAGTTAGAAACCGTTCAAATCTTGTGGAAGGGGAAACTGTCAAGTAACAAAGAAAGAATGCACACACATAAGTATAACGTTACCGCCACTAGTACGCGGGTACAAAAGAGATAGCGAGATGTCCCCACCACGCTCCCACTCTTCCTTATGCCAGTATTTGAAATGCTAATTGCTACTAGACTTGGGTTATAACAGGTCAAACAAGATACCTGTTATTCCTGTTATTGTTACGCAATAATAACAGATGTCAATACCTGTTATTAAATAACAGCCTGTTATTTTTCTAAGCACGGTCTGTCGGTATATAAAACACGTACTAATGTTAACATTATTCTTGCAGTGTTTCCGAACTGAAATTTAGGAACAGATAAGACAATACGACTAGAAATAGTTGTCACTTTTCAAGGATGATTATCTTCTTGTAAGACTACAATTTGAATTTTCGGATAGTAATACTAGGTGCTTCTCGTTGTAGTAAGATTCAATCAAGCGGGTGTGAGCGAGACATATATATATAAAGAAGAAATAACAGATAACACGACTAGTTTACTTGTTATGGAGTACCTACTGAGACTGAAGAGTGTAGTGATTGTGATTGAGTATTGTGAAATATGAATGATATTTTTTAACAGGTATATGATATCACAGGAACAACTGTTATCTAGTATCTACGAATACCTGTGATTTCTATCTGTTACGATAAATACGCCTCACTCCTAATTGCTACTTCATTTAATAATCAATTTTGATGTTGTTTTCAGAAAAAAGATTTCTTTTTAGTGTTATTTGCTGTTTCATATAAAATATTGTATAAAAACAAACAGAGGAGAATACCCTATTGAAAAAGTCACATACCTCTTCCCTAGTCATCTTTTGCAACTGTTTGAAAGTAGTCTCCAGGACACGGGTTGCCACGGCGATGACTCGGTATCCTTTTTCAGCGTAGGAGTTCAATACCTCGTACAGGTTGTCCGGAACTGAGGACAAACACAATCAAGGTAAAATGGAAAACACTCGGTACTAACCCAAAACCCAACCAAACCTCCAAAACCAAACCTAATTATTTGTCAAAAATACACACGATTTTTAACCGACTTCAAAAAGAAAGAGGTTATCAATTCAGATGTTTGTATTTTTTTTTATGTATGTTCGGGCATAACTCCGTCATATTGACTGACGGATTTGCAAAATTCTTTTTTTGTTCGAAAGGAGTTTGTTCCGAAATGGTCCCATTTAAATTTCATATAGATCTGATGATGGGTTTCGGAGACAGACAACGGAACTCTTTAAAAATTGACAACTAAAAAGTGAAAAATAAAAAACTTTTTTTGCAAGAAAATAGAACCGACTTCCGAAAAAAGTGCAAAATAACTTTAATTTCGGCAGTCGGTGTCAAAAGTTGGAAGTCGGTTCTATTTTATAAAACTGTGTTGTTTAGGTTTGCTAGCCAGTTATATCTACATTTTTCAAATAGACAACAATTCTAGATGTAGAATAACACTTGAAAACTTTCGAGGGTTGGACCCAGCTCTCATTTGTAGAGGTTTAACAATCGTTACCAGGAAATCTGGCAGCAGTCTTGCCAAAGGATATACTCGTAGTTCGTTTCAAAGTTAATGACGTGTGTGAAGTTCGCGTTTCGCAGTACCCCACCCCTCAACCCCGCTGTCACATAAATATACTGCGCAGTGACCCGCGGAGTGTTCCGATCCGCCATAAGCTTTAGTTCTACCTGTACCTAGTTACTAGGTTATGGAAGTCAGATAGTCAGTTGCTCCATGTAAAACACTGGTGTAGATATTCTATTTCACGAAAGCGGATTGGTCTTGGGTGTGTGTGTAGATTTACGTGCACATTGTTTCTAGATGCGTAAGCTATTTACTTGACATCCAAGATCAACCCGTCTTAGTGAGATATAACAACTGTTGTTATGTCTCCTGCTTGATGATGTGATATTATGTTTTAAATAGAAATTATGTTTTTTTTTCTACTTCTCCGCAGTTATTTTCTGATTAATTTCTTTGCAGGACCCAAGACAGTTTAATACTTGAGCTTCATTGACTCGGCGTTTTTCTGGTGGACGCTACTGTTGTTTCTGGCTTTCAGGAGTTGCAGTGGCTGGAAATAGTGTAGCTGGCTTGTCCCAAAAAATCATTTAAATAGTTGGGAAAAGGCTGGCAGGTTAAAAAAACGAGTGTGCTTTAGACCACACGACTGAAGTAAAACTTCTTTATCTCCATCTCTTCCGTTCGCCTCGCCCGATCACACTTTTCGTAACGCTCTCATCACGCATTCACCAGCTTACTCCCCAAGCGTGCGTTAAGAAGTTTAACTTCAATAACGTACCAGTATCGTTGTTACAGAGAGTCTTCAGCATCTCGGGCGCGCCCTTGGTGTACACTCGCAGAACATCTTCACCCAACACGCGCGTCACCACGGAGGCGCGCTGCAGAGACGATACGAACTGGTGCTGCTGAACTATGCCCACCTCTAGGGGTAGCTGGAGAAAAAAAGAGCAATCATTTAGGAGTAAAAATATTGATCGCGATGGTAGGTCTTGTGGAATTTGAAATAAAGCGCGAGTGGGCTGTATCACGAGATATGTAACATAACATAATCGGCCTTATAATGTTCCCACTGCTGGGACTCATGCCTCCTCTCTAGGAAAGGGTGTGGGCCGCAATCCACCACGCAGGCCCAGTGCGGGTTCGTGACGATACGTAATGTTAATAAAATGAACAAGGAAATGGATCGAGAGAACAACGATACGAAGTTAAGTACAATGCGGTGCGCGCAGTCGTGCGTTGAGGCGGGCCACAGCTGTCGGGTCGGAGTGGTCCGGGCGCCCTGTGTGCCGCCCTCCGCACCGCGGGCGCCATGTGTGCCACCCTCCGCGCCCCAGGCGCCCTGTGTGCCGCCCTCCGCACCGCGGGCGCCATGTGTGCCACCCTCCGCGCCCCAGGCGCCCTGTGTGCCGCCCTCCGCACCGCGGGCGCCATGTGTGCCACCCTCCGCGCCCCAGGCGCCCTGTGTGCCGCCCTCCGCACCGCGGGCGCCATGTGTGCCACCCTCCGCGCCCCAGGCGCCCTGTGTGCCGCCCTCCGCACCGCGGGCGCCATGTGTGCCACCCTCCGCGCCCCAGGCGCCCTGTGTGCCGCCCTCCGCGCCCCGGGCGCCCTGTGTGCCGCCCTCCGCGCCCCGGGCGCCCCGTGTGCCACCATCCGCGCCTCGGGCGCGCTTTGTGCCACCCTCCGCACCCCGGGCGCCCTGTATGCCGCCCTCCGCTTCCCGCGCCCCGCGCGCTCCGCCGGCGCCCGCCGCAGTCGACGCGAGCCTCTCAACTATATTTTTAACTAGCTTCTGACACCAGTTCTGCCCACGTGAAAGTCGGAAATTAATGGAACGAATTTATAATACTGTAAAGTTTCATCAAAATCTGTTCAGTAGTTTTTGCGTGAAAGAGTAAAACATCCATACAACCATACATCCATCCTTACAAACCTTCATATTTATAATATTAGTAGAAAGTAGGATTCACGTTTTAAACCGACATGCATGATCTTTTGATACAGCTAAAGTATATGTAGATGATTTGTGAGCAACGAAAATAATTTCTATTCTATCAGATTTTGTGAATTATACGGTATAATCTACATTGTGCTTTACATGTTAACCGCTGGGAACAGTTAGTTATCAGTAGGCAACACTTACATGTATATCATCGACGTCGATGTTGGCAGTCTTCCGGGGCTTGACGATGGTAGGTGTTAGTACCTCGTAGTTGGAATGCTCCGGGACTTCCGGCTCTTCTAGCACCCAGCCGGTGGACTCGAACATCTACAACAAAACCACAAGGATTGTAACCATTCTTTAGTAGAACTTCTGATTCTGTAAATCGACTATCTGTAAATACTCGCATACGCATCTGCAAGCTTCTAAATTCGCGGAGCTTCCGCATGGATTTGGAAATCCGCATCCGTACTAATCAATGCGGATATTGATGCGCAAGACGAGAAGAAAAAAATGGAGCGAAAGAAAACTTTCATCAATAGCACGCAGATTTTTATCACTACCACCAGCCAGTGTTCCTAATGAACAGTTATTATAATTATTTATGAACTTCTGAGGAACAGACTGGAACCTGCAAAGGCGGCAATATTACTTTTATTAAGTATAATGCAACAATTCTTAACTTTAATTATTAAATATTGAATTTATAATACAAATATTAAAGTTCTTTCTTATATCTACATCCGCATCCGCGGATGTTCCGCAACATCCTTGGTAAGAAGATAATCTAATCAGCAAGATTGGTAGCGAGACTACTGCCCAGGATGCGGTGAGCAATTTAATCGAAAGTAGCAGTAGTGTAGTCCAATTTGCAGTGAAAACAAGCTGAAGTGGTAATGGGCCGGCCATATTAGCCGTAGAATCGATTACCGTTGGGGTAGACGTATTCTCGAGTGGAGACCGCGAATCGGCAAACGTAAGGTAGGACGCCCTCAGACTAGGTGGAGCGATGATCTTCACAGGGTGGCTGGTAGCAGTTGGATGAGAGTTGCCGAAAACCGAGCTGAATGGCGTGCAATTGGAGAAGCCTATGTCCAGCAGTGGACTGCTATAGGCTGATGATGATGATGAGTCAAATTTGAGCCTTAATGAGCAAAATTAGAAACTGCAATTTTCTCCTAAAACGCTCATTCCACACTTTCAAGACAAAATTTCCTTAAAGTTAGCAGACTATCCTGAAAACTCTACTTACTCTTACATCTAAAAAGAAGACATAAGCTTTACAACCAATTATTCCTATGTTTTATTTAACTCGAAGTAAGACTCATTAAAAAGGTAAATATTCAAGAGTTGAAGATAAAATTCTACATCTCTATATATTCTTTCTTTTATTGTTTCTTTAATCCGTCAGGCCCCGCGCGTCTCCAATCGGAGACGCGACAATAGGTTTTTAATTGTATCTGCTATTCCGGGGTCTGACGGGAAAAAAAATACGTTGCCCCACACAAGGAATTAATCCTGTGTCGTGGGTCCTGTGTGTGGTTGTGTGTGTGTATGTGTGTTGTGGGTGTGTTGAATGGGTGTGGGTGGGTGGAATTATCTCACCTTCAAATCCAAAGGATCGCCAGCCAACTCGTTGTCCAACAACGTCAAACTGTGACAAGACGCCATGGCTAACTTCAGAGGATGCAGTTCATTCAGCTGCCGGGGGTCGCGTTGTGGCCTGCCCAGGCGAGGGGGGCTCGTGGCTCCGCTCACGGCTACAACCCCCCACATATCCAGTCCGTCTTCTGTTAGTGTTCCTGTCTGAAATAGAAATTGTGTTTAGAAAAACGCGAGAAATAAAAATCGTTTTTAAAAAAAATTACAACCGACTTCTAAAAATTGCAAAATAACTTTTAATTCGGAAGTCGGTGTCAAATAACGAAGAAACAAAATACAAAAACCGACTTCCAAAATTAAAGTTATTTTGCAATTTTTAGAAGTGTCGGTTGTATTTTTTTGTAAAGTTTTTTATATTGTTTTTTTAGTTGTACCCCAGAACTAAAACTAAATAATAACGTTATGCCCGAATGGATAACCCCAATAACATGGAATAATTGGAGACAACCAAAACGTCATCAGCGTAAACATATTTTTTGTGTATGTTGATTTATTCAAAAAGTGTTGAATCAATTTCGATAAAATTTATATGGGACTACCTGTGAAGTATGATCTACCGAACAAAAAAATAATCATCAAGATCTATTCACAAATGGCGGAGAAATCGCGTAACATACATTTAGGTTTGCATAACTCGATAAAAATGAATAGCAGATTTTTTTTTCAGAGTAAGTCCCGTAGTAAAAGTTGTTTGTAACGATGATTATTGTCAGTGTTTTTGTTGTATTATCATTTCCACCCTGTATATTCATTATAACATTCGATCCGATTTCGGCCATGGCGGCTAATGTCAACGGAGACTGGCCATCAGCGAGGGAGATATTATAGTTTACAAGTGCTAACTTAGATACACTTTCTCTTCCATCATTCTCATAATCTGATGGGACGGTAATCCGACGACCGGAGAGAGATCTGGCGTAAGACCAACGGTTTTAGCACGGGGATGTCACATCAACAACTTTCAAGAAAGTGTTATTGGGTTTATCCAGTAGAATTTCTCTGTGAAAGCGTACCAATGGTACGCAATAATGAGGCCCCTCCGTGTTGAAAGTTGTTTCAAATGTTTCTGACTAGCTGATCGTCGTTCTGTCAAAAACTATATACTGCGATGTGGTTTTTACTGTTTCCCGTGCAAAAATTCAATATTTTTCTCCTTCCTGAGACTTCAACGAATAGTTTTAAAAAATTCATCCGAATTCGTTCAGCTGTTCTCGAGTTTTCCGCTTAGCAACACATTTAGCAATTAATTTTTATTTATATCGGGTGTAAAAAGACAAGTTTCCGAAGCTGAAAGCCACATAATATCTTCTACCCATTATTTAGATTTTTTTTTCCACTACACCATACCTGGGAAGCCACTGGTTCTGGAGATATTGGAGGTCAAAGTCGCAATTTTTTTTTACACTTTTACGAAACTGCATTCCAAGTGATAGTACTATACTTTTTCCCGACAAACATTACCTAAATTTTCGATTCTTCTAAACAAATTACGCGTTTGAAGTTTAAAAAATGCAGTGAATATTAAACGTATCCGACAAGTACCTATGCGGCTTAGAGTAAAGGGGCGGGGCATGACTCCGCTTCCCTGGGTATATTGCGCGCAATAAAAAATAGCTTTTTTATACCTAAAAATAAAAGTCGTTCCCCAGCAATAATTTTTGCGCAAAGCTACTTTGTTAGATGCACAGTATGCGTAGTTGACGGCTACGTGATGTGTCTTTTTACACCCTTATAAGATTACTATGACCTGTTAAACTTTGTCCAGGTATGTTTGAGCTGGAACAGTTTGCCGCAGTATTTTGGTTGGACCTTATAGTTCCTACCATACCTTATCGAAGCACACACAGTCCAGTGAGCCGCTGACGTTGACGGCGCGCGTGTTGAGGCACGCCACGCGCGCCCTCTTGAGGCGCGACACGGCGTACAGACGCCCCACCGTCATGGCGGCTGGTAGCGCGGGAGGAATCACTATTGTGATGATGTCGAGCGCTTTTATGGCGATGTCGCCGGGACTGAGGTTGCGGTATGCCTGTAGAAAACAGAAAGTGTTAAAATTCATAGTAAAAAAACAGCTTTTATCAATTCATACACACGTGTCCGTATTGTTGACTGTTGAAGATTTAGACTTACTTACTAACTTCTAAGTTAGAAATTGACGATTTAACAAATTTATTTTCTATATTGTATCGCTATCAAAATAAAAAGCCCGGCATGGCCACTTCACCGTATGAGCTGACCCTAACAACAGATATAGAGTTTGTTAAATGTTAGGTGAAACTTTGTATATCTTAGTAGACAAAGTTTCACAAACGCTAGCAGGTAAGTTGCATAAAGGTTTTCAAAAAATACAGAAATATTTCATTACTTATAGATTACAGGAAACCTAAAAGAAGTCTGTTTTCTTAATAAAATATTATACACTCGCAAGCAATAAACTAGAATCACTTTATCGCGCGTTGCTCAAAAGAAATGTTTACAATCTCATTGCAAAAGATTATTCACCTTCTTCTTTTCGTGTCGATAAGAAGAAGGTGAATAATCTTTTGCTGAAGATCTTTTGGTAGTCCTGAAACCATATAAAAAGTGGGCGTTTATAAAAATTGGTCATCAGTCCAATGTTTCACACGTCTGGGAACACTGAAGCTAAAAAAAAATAGATACCACAGCTATAGAAGCCGCTCAAGTCGTCATCTTAATCCAGCAAAAGTCTCAGCGTACTGGAAACTTAGTCCGGAGACAGACTTCGGTGAGAGATGATCGATTTACTGTCACCTCTTCTCACCGATTCCCACACCTGACCATCGTGGACGTTCAGCAGCAGCTCAGAAAAGTTCGAGGGAGGGCTGTCAGCGAGTGGACAGTGAGGCGAAGACTCAAGGAAACGAACTTGACTCCAAAAATGCCAGCCACAGCACCCAAATTGTCTCCACCTCACTGACAAGCCCGGCTTTAGTTTGCTCGCGATCACTAAGATTGGGATATGGAGCAATGGAGCAGAGTCCTGTTTTCGGACCAAACCAGGATGTGCCTGTATGGTAGCGACCAGCGACGGAGAGTCTACATATATGGCCGGGGAATGAGCGATTCGTACAATGCTGTTTTGAGGAAATAGTGGCAAACGAGGGTGGGTCCTGTATGATGTGGGCGGGGATTTTTACTGTAGCAAAAACGGAGCTGAGGTCGAGAGGTCGGAGAGGGGGGCTAATCGCAGAAAGATACATCAACGACATTCTGCTAGGCCATGTGCTCCCCTACGTCGGGTTTATGGGCGAAGATTTCCTGCTAATGCACGATAATTCCCGCTGCTGCACTGCTGCAGTGACTAGACAGTACTTGGAAGAAGTCGGGATTCCCACACTCGACTGGCCAGCCCTCAGTCCTGACTTGAATCCGATTGAACATATGTGGGACGAGCTGAAAAGTCGGGTACGAGGAAGATGTCCAGCTCCGGCTTCGATACTAACAACTGTTACTGCTGGGAACTGCTTTAGTCGAAGAGTGCGAGGAAATCTCACAGGATTCCATCAGAAAACTCATTCGCTCAATGAAAATCCTTTTATAGGCAGTCATTGGGGCTTTTTTTTTTTTTTTTTGGGGGGTGGGAAATCATCCTATGACTTCTTCCGCTCTAGGGTGGAGCGGAAGGGCGTGTCAGACTCTTACTGACTAAAACCCACCCCTGTTCCTCCCTGCCTCGAGTGCCCAGGGGCGAGGTAACTCTTTCGAATTTATCCTCCACCCCCGGGCAGGCATTGGCCGTGGCAGGCCCCGTCCTTTGCTGACAACTCTTTGAGGCGCGCGTGGAACACTACGCGCCGTCGACTCTCGGGCCTGGTGCTGATCGGACGGCGAGTTACCCACTACTCGCCGTCCGCAGGCCCGGGTCAGTCATTGGGGCTAACACAAAATATTGAGGGGTAAATTGTTTTTTTTTTTTATGATTTCATATTACTTCCTATCCATTTAGACGTCCACAACTTCGATCTATTGCAATAATTCCCTAAATTTAATTGAAAGCTAACAAAATTACCTTTCAAATAATGTACCACAATCCATAGTTCGTTGTATAGAAATTGTTAAAAAAAGCAACGCGCTACGAATTGATTCCAGTTTATTGATCGCGAGTGTAGTTTAAAAATACTAAAAAACACGCTCATTTTTCGTATTCTTCTTCGCAAACCCATCACACATATACTACCCATATTATCATAGGAATGCATAAAATATAAAATGAAGTCCGCCATCTTTGAAGTCCTACATATTGGATTTAGAATGACGTCACGTAGCTAACCATGCATAACACACATGCTAAACATGCCAAACTAAATATGCATGCATAATTTCAGCTCAATCGAAAAGTCGATTTTTTTACATTGTTAGTTATCTAATAAAAACGTAGGACTCACCTTGAGAGCCACAGTGTAGGCCAGGCCCGCAGCGGCGATGCAGGCCAGGATGATGACGAACTTGTAGGAGTCGCGGTCAAACTTAAAGTCGTAGGACTCACCTTGAGAGCCACAGTGTAGGCCAGGCCCGCAGCGGCGATGCAGGCCAGGATGATGATGAACTTGTAGGAGTCGCTGTCAAACTTAAAGTCGTAGGACTCACCTTGAGAGCCACAGTGTAGGCCAAGCCCGCAGCGGTGATGCAGGCCAGGATGATGATGAACTTGTAGGAGTCGCTGTCAAACTTAAAGTCGTAGGACTCACCTTGAGAGCCACAGTGTAGGCCAGGCCCGCAGCGGCGATGCAGGCCAGGATGATGATGAACTTGTAGAAGTCGCTGTCAAACTTAAAGTCGTAGGACTCACCTTGAGAGCCACAGTGTAGGCCAAGCCCGCAGCGGTGATGCAGGCCAGGATGATGATGAACTTGTAGGAGTCGCTGTCAAACTTAAAGTCGTAGGACTCACCTTGAGAGCCACAGTGTAGGCCAAGCCCGCAGCGGTGATGCAGGCCAGGATGATGATGAACTTGTAGGAGTCGCTGTCAAACTTAAAGTCGTAGGACTCACCTTGAGAGCCACAGTGTAGGCCAGGCCCGCAGCGGCGATGCAGGCCAGGATGATGATGAACTTGTAGAAGTCGCTGTCAAACTTAAAGTCGTAGGACTCACCTTGAGAGCCACAGTGTAGGCCAGGCCCACAGCGGCGATGCAGGCCAGGATGATGATGAACTTGTAGGAGTCGCTGTCAAACTTAAAGTCGTAGGACTCACCTTGAGAGCCACAGTGTAGGCCAAGCCCGCAGCGGTGATGCAGGCCAGGATGATGATGAACTTGTAGGAGTCGCTGTCAAACTTAAAGTCGTAGGACTCACCTTGAGAGCCACAGTGTAGGCCAAGCCCGCAGCGGTGATGCAGGCCAGGATGATGATGAACTTGTAGGAGTCGCTGTCAAACTTAAAGTCGTAGGACTCACCTTGAGAGCCACAGTGTAGGCCAGGCCCGCAGCGGCGATGCAGGCCAGGATGATGATGAACTTGTAGAAGTCGCTGTCAAACTTAAAGTCGTAGGACTCACCTTGAGAGCCACAGTGTAGGCCAGGCCCACAGCGGCGATGCAGGCCAGGATGATGATGAACTTGTAGGAGTCGCGGTCGAACTTAAAGTCGGCCGGCACCGGGTAGAGGATGCTGCGGACTAGCTGGCCTTTGCTTGTGTTGTAGCCTGTGCGGAGGACTAGAGCCCTGGGAAGTAATAAAACAAATGTTTTCAGGTGATTCCTTCCATGTTGCAGCAGTGCTGTTTTACATTGTGTCATGATTAAAATTCTAAATTTTATTAGCCTTTTCCAGTGGCTTGGCTCCCATGGTTTATTTTATAAAAAACCGTGCATTTTCCAAGAAAAAAAGTAGCCTATATGACATTTAACGATAGTGTAGCTTTACACCAATGAAATATTTTTTTCCGCTTGCGGATCAGTACCTACTTTCAGAAAATTTATATATATCTTTAGATTACACTTTTAAAGTATTTAATATGGTGAAGTGAATAACTTCACCACTGTGACTGTGTTTATAAAGACTACTCCGACTTCCTCTCTGTGAGAGGGACTGGGCCGTAATCCACCACGCGGGTTCCTTCGCCGTTTTGAGAGCAGTGGTGATGAAACAAATTACACAAAGTAAGACGCCTGGCTGCATTTGAACGACAGGACTTACAAATCCGTAATTAGGGGCCGTTACCACTGGGCCACCACTGCTCTACTGCTGTTAGATAACTACTGAGATAACGACTAATAGAAAAGTATGGAAAAAGACATGCTCAACTGACCCCAAATAAATTGTGAGAAGAGCAGAAGGGTGATACTCACTTCACTGGCTCGTTGTTGTAATATCTAGTCTGTATGACCCTGGTGCCACAGAACAACACGCTCGACGCATGCTCCTTCAGGTCAAACGGTCGGTCCACTCGAAGTAGCGCTGTCTTCGTTACTGGTACTGATTCGCCTGTGGACAGGAAGTTAATTTGAGCAAAAAACATTACTTTCACAGAAATCCTTATTATTTTTTCATGTAACTTACAATTTTATTATCATTACAGGCTCACTGGGTAACCTCTATGATTATATATGTAGGAGAAGAGCATGCCACTAGCTTAGCGGCTTAGACGCCAAGGTTGGCTCCAAAAAGTAAGGATCAAGCAGGATTGAGGATTAATTCGAAAGAGTTACCTCGCCCCTGGGCATTCAGAGCAGGGAAGGAACAGGGGTGGGTTTTAGTCAGAAATAGTCTGACACGCCCTTCCGCTCCACCCTAGAGCGGGAGATGTTTGGATGATATCCCACCCCACAAAAAAAGGGGTCAAAAATGTAGGAGACAATAATCTTGTGGCAAAAGTTATCTTTAGATTCTTGACCCCTACATGATTTACCAGGTAAATAATGTAGACGCCAAGAATCTAAAGTCGAGTGTTTAGGAGACGAGAATTTAGGGGTTAAGAATCTAAGGCATGAAAGAGCCTTACAGGGGGTCAATCATCTATGGACGAAACTTAAAGGGGGTCAATCTTTTACGGGTTATGGTAAGGTAGTTGTCGTGAGAGTGTTTGAAAGAGCCACGGCAGCCCTGGCACAGGCATGCGTAGGTTCGCGGATAAATTGCCAGAGGTCACGGATAAATTGCCTGGGGTCTCGGATAAATTGACTGAGGTCGCGGATAAATTGCCTGGGGTCTCGGATAAATTGACTGAGGTCGCGGATAAATTGCCTGGGGTCTCGGATAAATTGCCTGGGGTCTCGGATAAATTGCCTGAGGTCGCGGATAAATTGCCTGAGGTCGCGGATAAATTGCCTGAGGTCGCGGATAAATTGCCTGGGGTCTCGGATAAATTGCCTGAGGTCGCGGATAAATTGCCTGAGGTCGCGGATAAATTGCCAGAGGTCACGGATAAATTGCCTGGGGTCTCGGATAAATTGACTGAGGTCGCGGATAAATTGCCTGGGGTCTCGGATAAATTGCCTGGGGTCTCGGATAAATTGCCTGAGGTCGCGGATAAATTGCCTGAGGTCGCGGATAAATTCAAAAGAGTTACGCGGCCCTTGGCACAGGCAACTGAAGGAACAAGGGTGGGTTTTAGTCAGTAAGTCTGACACGCCCTAGCTCCACCCAGAGCGGGAGAAGTTATTTGATGATTGCAATCTAAAAAAAAGTGAAGGTTCCTTACCAGTAAGCATGCTCTCGTTCAACACAGCAGCTCCCGTCAACAGAGCGGCATCGAAGTGTAAGGTGCAGCCCCGGGGAGGCAAGACGATGATGTCCCCGGGAGATATGGCGCGGCTGTCGACCCGCCGGCCGTCCCACAGCTCTACTGTGTCGTGGGCTTCCACTGTGGCGCGGAGGTTGCTTTGGTTCTGGAGAAATTTGTAAGATTTAGAAACAGAATATCTATTTTGAGGTTGGAGGAACAAAAAAGAATAAATAATCTATACAGAGGTAAAGTTTGTTTGTAGGAAGTAATCTCTGGAACTACTGAACCGATTTTGAAAATTCTTTCACCAGTAGAAAGCTACATTATTTGTGCTGAATCTTCGAAATCCACGCGGACGAAGTTCTAGTATAATATATACAAAAACCTTCCTTGATCTATTTTAATAAAAAAAAACCTATGCAAATCGAGTCAGTATTTTTGAGAAAATCGAGGATGTACAAACATACATGACATTAGTACACACATACGGGTCGAACACAAAACCTCCTTTTTTGAAGCCGATTAAAAATAAACGTTTATTGCAAGGAAAGACACATACAGTTAGCGAGCAAATAATGTCTTGTCAAGAGGGTTAGTTAAAATCTGACAGTCAATATCGTTATTGTTGCCGTGCTAAGTAAAATTTTCCAGCATTTGTACATATTTGTTGTTTATGATTTATTCAAATTCACAGCCTCGCTTATCAAGGAAGATATTGCAGTCCTTATTATTCGCTAATATATATTCGCAATTCGGGTTATTAACGCCAAGATCGATGTATTTACATGCCATTTGAGTGAATTCGCAAAGTTATTTTTGTTTATTTTATGTTTTATTGTAGATTAGAGTAGGATAAATGTTGTTGTTTATATATTTTAAATATTGTGATTTTATATTTAGGGAACTTAGTATAGAAGTTATTATTATTAGATATTATTATAAGTACTACCAGTTTTTTACGTTTTTCATAGTTTTATATTGTAAATAAGTTAATTTTAAGACCGCGCTATCGCATTAGGTACAGATCTGTAATGATAGTTGTAAGGGAGATTTTAATAAATAAATAAATTATGAATCCTTAAATATTAATTTTCAATTCCGCAAAATAATGATAAATATTAATTTTCACAATTTTTTCGTACTTATACATTTCTGTCTACGCGTATTTGTGTGTACTTTAACCCGACGGCCCCAGAAGGAGGGTAATTTTTTTTATACATGTAACAGGACAAACCTCGTTCTACCGTATTGCTAGCAGTACTATTATAAATATTCTGATACAACAAACAAAATGCTGACCTTCTTAGTCTGTATAACAGAAGTAGCCACACCGAAGGTAGACATCAGCACCACGGCAATACAGTAGTAGTAATAGGGCTCCGCCAACCACACCGCGATGGTAAACAGTTGGAACACGTAGAACGGGTTGAAGACTTCCAGCAGGATCAGCGTCATGATGGACTGGACCGGCACGTTTATCTCGTTTAGGCCGTATATGTTTAACCTGGAAAAAGTGGATACATTTAGTTTTGTGGAAGTACATATGTTTAGCCTCTAGGGATCAAAAATCAAGTGTCTAGAGATGAAACTGATGAGGACCAAGCATCGAGGTGTGAAATTTATAGGGGGTCAATCATCTAGGAGTGAAACTTATAGGGGGTCAATCATCTAGGAGTGTAACTAATAAGGGGTCAATCATGGAGGATTGAAACTTATAGGAGTCAATCATCTAGGAGTGAAACTTATAGAGGGACAATCATCTAGGAGTGAAACTAAGAGTTAAGGTCTATGTTTTTGGTGTAAACATTAAACCAATAACCATCAGACGTGGCAAATAAAAACGTTATTTATTTATTTATAATAATAAGCACACCAACAGCACTGTCACTTATAATTCAAATAAAATAACATCTAAAATCGGCATTTCAGTAACATGCAAATAACAGGTATGCATGACATTGACAAAATGAAATTATGATAGAGCAAAGGAATGATCTCGTAAAAAAAAAAAAAAAAACCGTCGCTCGCTAGAAGATAGAGTGGCCTGTAGCTGTGCACAAGCGGCCCCAAACTCGATGCTAGCCGGGTCTACTACCGTCCCATATAAGGTACATTATAGAAGATGATACTTACATCCTAACTTTCCGCTCGCTAGAAGATGGAGTGGCCCCCTGGCTTGTAGCAGTGCACAAGGGGCCCCAGACTCGATGCTAGCCGGGTCTACTACTGTCCCATATAATTTACAATATAGACTATGATACTTACATCCTAACTCTCCGCTCGCTAGAAGGTGGAGTGGCCCCCATGGCCTGTAGCTGTGCACAAGAAGCCCCAGATTCGATGCCAGCCAGCCTGGTCCATTGTGCGCGACTACCGTCCCATATTAGGGACTGCTTCTTATGACGGAAGTACCTGTAGTTCTGGACATCTGGTGGGAATAATAATAGTAATAATTTATCCATGGGACTCCAATATGCAGTGGTGATTTCTAAGCCCATTTTTTGGAATAAGGTTGATAAAAAGGGAAAAATATGGAGTCGACTATGAACTGAAATATTTAGATGAGACTTCCGTGTGAATCACAAACCATATGTTTTGCTTCATAAAGTTTAAAAGGCGTTAAATTTTAACAAAAAAAACATTTGTTTGTTTTAAATGGCTATATAGCATGTAACAAAACCCTGTCCGATCCAATAAAGGCGTATTCCTGGTTTAACATACGTACTAGAAAAAGTTTAAAAAAAAATGTTAAACCAAAAGTTTTAGATTTTTTATTTTTATAAAATATACGAAATTTAACACTAAATATGGAAAATTTTCATAAATCAAAATCAAAATCAAAAAATCAAAAGTCATTTATTCAAACTAGGCTGAGAACCAGCACTTTTTGAACGTCAAAGTTCTACATAAAGACAGTCCCCCAAAAAACGCCCGCCCGTCACCACTTCCTAGTGTTTTAGCTGTGAAGAAGAAGTGGCCAACAAACTCCCCAGCAACACATCTGTCTGTTAAGTTTTAAGAACTTGAATCTATATAATTATATGCAACAATCAACATTTACATTATGTAACAACAACATTTACATTATGTAAAACAGAAAAATAAATATATGTCGTCTAAAATATAATCATAAAATTAAATAATCCGCCACTTGCCAGCTAGCACACTCAATCATGCCATAAAAAACAAACTCAAGCATAAACACTAAACCAAATTAAAGAAGCCTCCATACATAACTGGTGTGCCTGCTTACAAGAACAAAGATAGAAACTATCGAAGGGCTGTGATTCGAAGCCACAAGTGATGAACTAGGGCCATCACACTAAAATTGGTAGACAATTATTATATGAACTCATATAACCTGTCATAACCATAAGCTAAATATGGAGAAAGAACATCAAGTGTAACATTGTCTTGCGTTCAACACAGCGACCAACTATTATTATCTTCTAAGTAGTTGTTGATGGAATGGTATGCCTTCGAACAGAGACTAGATTTAACTTTAGTTTTAAATGCATGAAAAGGCAAGTCAAGAAAAGTATAGCATAAGTTGGCAACACTCCACCAGCCGGCAAAATCTTTTAATTTTTACCTATTTTTATTTCAAACGATACCGCCCTGCACTAGCCGCGCTGTAGGCACTCTGTCTCGCTCAGGCAGCATGTTTGACACGAAACAGTATGTGAACTTTGTCGAGCGCTCAATGTTACCTTCGATAACTTTTTTTTTTTCTCAATTATTTATTTTCATTGGGGACAAATAAAAATCTCGTATCCATTAAATGATTACGTATATGTGTACGCAGTACGATACCAAGTAATACCCTTCAGGATCGGACAGGGTTTTTGTTACATGCTGTATAATACCTTGATTACACACATTAGGTACTGTTACCAACTATAAAAAATAACCAGATTAAAAAAATACAGGAAATAGTTCGCTAAGATAAACGCATAGGTATCTGCAGAGGCATATGCGTAGGAGTGCGTAAAATCCTGCTATCATACAGTAGTTGGGGTTAGGGACTTTACTGTGATGTGTGTGGTCAATTGCGTAATGAGGTGATATCATTTCCAGCTTTATTTTACTACATAATTATTGTAATTTTAATTTTTATATTGTTATATTACTCAGGCGATGAGGAAGATTTAAGAATTAACCCTTTGATTCTGAATTCTTATAATTTAATAAGCATTAAAAAAAGAATTTCGAATTAAGGGCTCTCCTTTACCGAAAATTCTTATTAAACTTAACACAATTGCCATTTTTTTCGAATAAAAATACTAAACAATGTTTTCTTTACATTTTCTTCAATCCAGCACCTGGATCTGGATTTTTGAATTAATATTTCAGGTTATCCAGAACAAAAGCTTTCTTGATTTAAAATAAGGGTAAGATTTAAGGTAGTCAGACTGTTAATACTCACTGAGGGTAGTTCCATCGTCTAAATGTATGGGAGTGTGTATGGCGTCAGCACTTTCTATGGGTTCCTTCTCCTTATTTCCATCGTCGTCGAACCCTTCGTTTAGCAGTCCACTGAAAAAAATATTTGAATAATTTTGCATTAAATATGACATAACATCATGCCTGTATTATCGAAGGAGTAAGCAGAAGAGTAGGTTTAGTTGTAGTTTGAGTTCTATGGTACAAAGGGCGAGCCTGTTTTTTGAGGGTTGTTGTAAATCATCAAATAACTTCTTCCGCTCGGGGTGGAACGAGTGGTATCAGAAACTAAGTGACTCGCCCGTGTTTCTTTACTTTCTTTAGTTGGCGGGGTGACTCTTTTCACTCCCGCGACAAAGGCGAGCCTTTTGCCATGAAACGGGCTCGAATTCAGACTATAGCTTGCTACTGAGAGGATTTGGTAGATTTTTACCAGCGATGGGTATGGAACCCACTATCCTACGCTCAGCACCCATACTTCAGCTTCGAGTAGGGTTAAAAAAATACTACTGTGCTTACCTAGTGTCTGCTATATTTTTGTGTAATATCAGGTGAATATAGTAACTTTTACATTTTTTCTGATACGTTTCCTGAAATAAAAAAAAAGTTATTTTTTAAATTATAATGAAAACTTTTAAGTTCAGTTCAAGTGTCCATATTAAACTAATTTTTATTTTATTTGAAAACATTTTTTAACTCACAACAACAAGAACTCTGTCAGCGATCTGGAAGGAGCACCTAACACAGGTGATGTACAGCAGCCAGGTGGGCACCCAGTGGAACACCAGGAATGGCAGCCCCGCGAACAGGCACGAGACAATGTACGTCAGCACCTGCCGCCAGCGACTCTTGCGGTAGCCGTATACTACCTGTGGATGAAGGAGTAATGTCGCTCATAAACTAAGTTTTACTGAACTAAGCTTAGCGTAAAAAATAAAAACCATAAAGTGATTATAGTGAGTTAACCTTAAAAGAGGCATATGCGGTCGCGGACTTTTTTTTTAGAACTTTAAAAGGAGAACAATTCCGTCATACATAATTTTTGCGTAACTTTAACCGATTACGCAGCGCACGCAACTGAAGCTCTCACAAGGATTTTTTTCCCGTTTTTGCCACATTTCTCATTGATGCTTCGCTCCTGCTGGTCGCAGCGTGATGTTATATAGCCTATAACCTTCCTCGATAAATGGACTATTCAAAACAAAAATAATTTCTAAATTCGATCTAGTAGTTCCTGAGATTAGCACGTTCAACCAAACAAACAAACTCTTCAGCTTTATGACAGCCTAGTAGTTCCTGAGATTAGCACGTTCAACCAAACAAACAAACTCTTCAGCTTTATGACAGCGGCTAAACGCGTTTAAGCGAGCTTGACTGCGTTTAGAAATCGGCCCTTATTCAGTATAAGCCTATAAACCAAGGTTCAGAAAGCCTGGTTACTTTACTGCTGGGAAAAGATCTCTACTCATTATTTTTTTGGCATCAAATCTGTTATTATAGGTACTTAAAGCCAATAACTATGATATCAAAATATGTAGATACGTAAACGTTGTGACTGGCGGAAGGCTTCTCGAAAATTAACTACGTTTTAGAATTACCGAAAAAGTTGAACATTCGATACCAAATATGAAAACCTGCCATATTTTACAAACAAACGATCGATAGGCATTGGCTCAAACATGAAATATTTCTCCTTTTTGCTTTAAAGATTGTTTGCATTCAATCGCCGTTTATAACTACCAATGATGTGCAGCGTCAAGTACCAATGAATGCTAGTTATTCGCTATTTTTACGACGCTAACCGACAATGCAGTACTCTATACAAGGTCAAATACTTATCTTATTCGAAGAACGGGGAAAAACTTGACACTGTGCTCATTGCAAAGGTCCTAGGTATTAATGAAACCAGTTTTGAACTTATGTACCTTTGTATTAACCCGTAGGTAGGCCTATTTCTAGTGGTTCTCTTGTCAGTGGGTGATTCCGGGCAGAAATGAGTTTGAAGAAGTTATTAGTAGTTTTTGGAAGTTTAAGAACTTAGTGGCACATTATCCTACTATAATATTCCTACTAATGTGTGGGTCGTATATTATATTCACAACGCGGGCCCAATGCTGAATGTCACGTCTTCTGAGTTTTCGTTCTAGGACATTCTGATTTCCTCACGATGTTTTCCTTCACCATTTTAAGAGCAATATACATATAAATAAATTAATAACAAAGAGATAAACATATTTTATTAAACTACCTGAACCATTAAACAAAATCATTATCTAATTGATTAACTAATTGCTACATTTAATTACATATTACACTAACAATGCGTACAATCATTTATTAATTAAAACATACCATTTAACTGGATGCAAAATAAGATAACATAATACACTAGGTTTCATTCAGATAAAATAAATTATAGGGCTAGCAAGTACATTTTAAATTTAACTGGAAAATTATTTGTAAATGTGTAGTTACATTTTATTTGGTATTCTCACTTTTATTTTGTTTTGTAGAACGAAATTGTGTGCTAAATATTGAGAAAATCATGCGCTGAAGACGCTCTGGTTAGTCTGAATAAATCTAAACTAAAATTATAAAGACGTTTGTTTGCATGTAGGTGGTAATCCAAACAAAAATAAAGGGCGAGACACACATTCGTTTCCAAAGAAGAGATTAATTACCTTTTTACAAACAAATAACCAAACAATTGTAACTCTTTGTAATTTAAATTTCTGTATTATGCCATAATCATAAATTAAGTTGCAATCGTCACCCCTACTGTAATTGTATTTAAGATAAAACAAGAATTGAGCTGTAACTGTGACAGTTGTTCCTGATATGGCCTGGTATGTATGATTATCGGAAAACTATCAATGGTTTGGCTTGATACAAAGGTATACACATAATTTGTGTGACTATAGTGTGACAGGAAGTGGATAGATAGATATTGTTAACTGGGGACTGTTAAATAACAATACCAAATAGGCATATCAGAAAACATTAATAACTTATCATAATACAATTTTAAGCTACAATATTTTTAAATGACTTCAAAAAAAGGAGTTACTTAGTAAAACTTTGTACTGCACAAGTGATATTAATGGTTTTCTAAGACAAATATTTTCTACATAACAGTAGTAAGATAACGCTGTCTATACCTAGCTAGTAAAATACTACATTGACATTATTTATCTACATAATACTGCATTACCACAAGATATAGTTCTTGATGCTTATTGCTTACCACATTCTTGAATGTCTTTTTTTATTTTAATTAGGGATTTACCAAACAAATATAGTAAGTATCCTGCAACAAGTTGGTCAATTTCATTCTTACTTAATTTTTATAATAAACAGCCAATTATAACAATGAAGTTATCCAGAGAGATTTTTAACCAGTTCACACATTTTTTTTGTCGTTGTTATTGTTTGTTGTTTTTATATTTGTTTTGTTGCTACATGTTGCATGTTTATGATTGCATAAGGAAATAAATTATCTAATATCAACAAAAACAACTTATTGTTTTCCTAATAATATTAAAAAGAATAAATTATTACTAGGTACAACAAAACTGTATGCCATATATGTATTGTTTGGAAAAATAATTTAATGTTACTCTTTAATTTACTTATAACATACAATAAGAATTGAGATATTGAAGATTTGTATTTATGACTGAATAATACAAATTGGTAGGACTCACCAGCTAGCCCACAAAATATAAATTAGGCGAGCATTGTTTTGCTGCGTAACTTTTGACTTTAATGAGTAAGACAATACAATTCCTTTATAACATTTCAGTTACAAAAATTAGAAAAGAATGGAGTATTTACCTGTTCAAACTCGGGGTCGGCATTTATCAGCTGTGCATTGAGTTCCAAGTACAAGTCCCTGTTTCCTTCATACTGGATAAGAGGCTGAATATCGTCCTCAGAATCCATTGTTTATAATCTGTATTCCTTATTTACACAACTGTTTCATTCAACACTTTCTACTGGGCCGGTCACAGCTGCCATTTTGTTAGTTAAACATTGTTGAATTTTGAGCTAGTTAAAGCTATCACATTTCTACAATCATGTAGGACAGAAATATGACTAATACGTTACAAAATGATTAGTTTCGAGCAAATTTAACATTCTGTTACACAGTGAAGTAATTAGATATGCCATTCGGTTTCATAAACAGTACCCTAGTATTGCTTATTACAAGCAATGCTAGGGTACGTGTTTTATACCTTTATTCCAATAACAATGCTTCTAAGATTACCTATATAATACCCCTTTTGTTAGGATAGTAATTTACTAAAGGTCAGTTTGAATGAATAGATTTCCTTCAAAAGTTCATGATTTTTAAAGGTTTAAAATTAAATCTCAGTGTAATTGTGATCCGTGTACGTTCGCAGTTATTATCACATTTAAGTTACGTACTATTGGTGCTGGATAATATTTTTTGATGTCCTAAACCACTAAACACAATGCACAATAACCACAAAAACTAACTCAGCCCACAGCACAGCTGTAATGCGACCACTGACAGTTTTCTGATAGTCTGCCAGTGTCACTGTCACTGTCACCCTCAGAAAGAATGAATGAACTACTCAATTCAATGTTACCAGAGTTAGGTTTGCTCAAAATCGCCAAAGTCTGTCTAATAGGCCTAAAGTCGGCCATTCCTTCCATAAAAAATACAAAAAAAAAAAAATGCTGGCAGTTGTGTAAAGAATGATGTTGTTTCAATACATGTAGTAGCACAAGCCCCTCAGAGATAGTAAAAAGTTAGAATTGACGGCAAATGTCATGATTTCATGAAATACTTACATTTGGCACCAATTCTAACTGAGAGAAATGTATTGATGATTTATTGATAGATTTTTTTATTGATTCTAGACGAATACTTGCTACGGCCGCAATTCAAATTTTACCAAGATACAACTCTCAACTCAACTCAACTCTCTCAGTTAGAATTGATTCCAAATGTAAGTATTTCATAAAATCATGACATTTGGCATCAATTCTAACTGACTATAACATAACCTGACACTGACCTGCAAATTGCAAAAAACGTAAAAAATTGAAATTCGCGGGCTATCCTGGAGCATTCACCTTAAGTGAAGAGCTTATCAGAGCAGAAACGAAAAACGCAAGTGCTGCAATTAATCAAAACCGACTGGTTTGACTGTTCACAGACAGATTCTTCTTTCGAATCGATGGTTCCCTTACTTTCAAATACTTTGGGCCTAGAAACTGGCCACATCAATTGCAGCATCTGTAGCGTTCATCAGGTTCATCAAAACACAGACAGATGTGAAACCGTTTATCAGAAAACGCAGTGAACTGTCTTTAAAGAACAAGTTCATCATGTGGCAAGGTAGGGTTGTTATACCGAGTCAATTAATAAGTAAAGTACTGCGTTCTATGCACATTGGCCATCCTGGAACTTCTGCAATGAGAGGCCTTGCGCGCCTCTATGTATAGTGACCAACACTTGAAGAATACATTGTCAATTTTGAAAAAAAAAATGTCAAAAATGCCAGGAAAATAGACCCAACAACCCAGACCTGTATACTCTTGGTTGATCCCAGAAAAGGTATGGGAAAGAGTTCACGTTGACTTTGCCGGAACTTTTGAGGGTAAGTATTGACTAGTTCTGGTCGACGCCTTATCAAAATGGATAGAAGTTAAACCTATGGCAAAGATAACCACCAGAACATTATGCGAGAACCTAAATGGTATTTTTACTACATTTGGATGGCCTCAAACTATTGTCTCCGACAATAGACCTCAATTTATTTCCAAAGACTTTCGAGAGTAGCACAAGTTAAAGGGTATAGTGCATATGACATCTTCACCCTACCATCCAAGGACCAATAGATTGGCCGAACGACTCGTGCGAACTTTTAAATCAAGAATGACTGCAAGTAAAGCAGACAGAGTCAACCCAAAACGGAGGCTTCAAAACTTTATCTTTTCTTATCGTAACACACCGCATACTACCACAGGAAAATCACCAGCCTAAATGATGTTCGGAAGACAGCTAAACTGCTTACTGGATAATTTTAGGCCAAATATGAGAAGGATATATCGATATAAAAACATTTAAGCTAATATTCAATCTGACTCCGAATTTCCAGAATGGGGAAGCAGTGTACATCCGTACCAAACTGGAAAATAAGTGGAAACCAGCTATCATTCAGGGAAAGATACACAGGTATTTTTATCTTGTGGTTATAACTCCAGAAAGAGTCCTTAAGCGCAGACCCGCAGACCACATACGCTCCAAGGTGAGTGTAGCTCAGTCACCAACCAACGAGCCAGATATTGCGATTGAACCATCGTCATCGGCTGAATCATCGACGTCAACACCACATGAAGTACTACCTCGTGCCAATTCAACTCCAATCAGTCAACCTCCGATAGAGACAGTTTCCTACTCGCCGCGAACACTCGAGCAGACGCCGGCGTGTTGGGCGTAGCAAGAGAACAGTACGCCCACCGCATCGCCTCATAGAGCAAATGGACTAAGGGCCGGAGGAATGTTACAGACTCCTTCCCCCTAATAAATGTCAATTGTTTTTCACATTGACTTTACGTCTTGTAAATCATAACTAAAAATTAAACTTTATGTTTCCAAAAATAAACTTCATTTTATTGAATGCAAAAAAATTATAAAAGCTCTATTTACCGATTGACTGTCATCTGTTGTTAGGTATTGTTCCATGCTCAGAGTCATTTTGATGCAGTTTTATGCCGTCTAGTGAACCTGAAACCAAAGGAAAATTCTGTCAAACATGGAAGTTTAAACTGTTTTCTAAATACTTACAGAATTATTTTTACTGAGTGGGTGTGGATGACCAAATCAAAAACTACGAGGTATACCGAAAAATACTTATAAGAGTTTTGAACCCGATTTTGATGAAAACTAAATCTGCATTATTGGATTTTTGAAAAATCAATTATCCTAGCAGGAATAGCATAAAAAAAATAAACTCACTGTATTATTATATCATTTAATAGTGTCGCTAATAAAACAATATGTTAGGTCTGAATGAAATGTGCGCTACAGTTAGGACGTACACCACAGGCGACGCGCAGGGGCAGCCGCTGTGGGAAATGGATTAGGGTTTTTGCACAACCCCGGGCGGGGGCAACGTAAGAAGCTAGCTCGGGAAGTGAGATTGAGGTATGCAAGTTGGAATGTTGGGACTATGACTGGAAGGGCCAGAGAGTTAGCGGACGTATTAAAAAGAAGACGGATAAATATAGCGTGTTTACAGGAAACAAAGGCGAGGGAAATTGGAGAAGGATACAAGTTTTTTCTATTGTGGAAGTGACGATAAAAGAAATGGCGTGGGAATCGTATTAGATAGTAAATTGAAAAAAATCGTGATGGAGGTTAAAAGGATTAATGATAGATTGATAGTTGTGAAAGTTATGATGGACAATGTGATGCTGAATATAGTTAGTGTGTGTGGCCCGCAGGTAGGATGTGACGAAAGGGTGAAGGAGAAGTTTTGGGAGGCTTTTGATACAACTGTAATGTCCAAACCATCCCCGTGTGCATGAGGAATTGATAGTTGGAGGTGATTTTAATGGGCATGTAGGAAGAACGAGAAATTGTTATGAAATAGTACATGGAGGATGGGGTTTTGGAAGTCCCAATAATGAGGGAGAGACGCTGTTACAATCCGCTACCGCATTTGATCTGGCAGTAGCCAACACTTGGTTCCAGAAGAGAGATAAACACCTAGCCACATACAAAAGTGGTAACCGCAAGACCCAAATTGACTATTTTCTAGTTAGGCACAACCATATTAGGCACGTCAAAGACTGCAAAGTGCTGCCAGGAGAAGATTTGGTCTCACAGCACAGGCTTCTGGTTATGGTATTAGCGATAAAAACACAGTGTACAAAAAGTAAAGAGCGTCTTCCTCCTAAAATAAAATGGCATATGCTAGTGAAGAATAATTGTACGAAGGAAGTTTAGAGAGCGAGTAGTAGACAAAATGATAGAAATGGGAGACATGAATGATCGAAGTATGAATCAAAGCTGGAATGAGACAGGTGGGTGTAGTAGGAATGCAGCGAAAGATATTTTGGGATAGACAAAAGAAAGGGGCACAATAGAGATGGATACATGGTGGCGGTCGACAGAAATACAGGAACTGTTGAAAGAAAAAAAGAAGAAATTCAAGGAATGGCAGAGTGTAGAACTGGAAAGCATTAATTTGAAAGCCGAAAAAAAGAGCGAGTATGATGCGTTAAAGAAAAAAGCTAAGAAAGCAATAGCGAGAGCAAAAGCTCAGGACAAACTGTACGATACACTGGACAGTCCAGCTGGCCAAAAAGATCTGTACCGGCTTGCTAGAGCCAGAGAGAGGAAGGCGAAGGATGTTAGTCGGATAAGATGCGTAAGCGATGAAGCTGGAATGCTTCTGTCAGAGGATGAAATGATTAAGAATAGATGGAAGGGCTATTTTGAAAGACTGATGAATGAGAACAATATCTGGAGTGGTGCTGTAGATAATAAACCAATGAATGAGGGGTTAGTGAGAATAGTCAGTGTGGATGAAGTGAGAATAGCAGTGAATGTAATGAAGAATGGTAAGGCAATTGGTCCAGACGGAATACCAATTGAAGTGTGGAAGTCATTACGGGTAGATGGATGGACGTGGTTAGCTTTGTTCTTCAATAAGTTGTTGCTGGAAGAAGCCATACCTGATGAATGGTGCAACAGTTCGTTGGTGCCCATCTTCAAGAACAAAGGTGATGTGCTGGAGTGCAACAACTATAAAGTTAATGTCACATAGTATGAAAGCATGGGAAAAAGTTATTGAAAAGTGGCTGAGAGAAGAGAGTGAAATCTCACAAAACCAGTTCGGTTGAATGCCTGGTCGGGGTACAACGGATGCCATTTTCGCTATCTGCCAGCTGTGCGAAAAATACAGAGCTGTGCATAAAAACTTGCACATAGTGTTCGTTGACCTCGAAAAGGCATATGACCGGGTGCCTCGCGAGGTTTTGTGGTGGGCCCTTAAGGATAAAGGTATGCCTGAGAAGTATGTGCAGTTGATCCGAGCGATGTACAGTCGATGCAGTACCCAAGTCCGGTCTGCAGTGGGCACCACTGACAGCTTCAGTGTAGCAGTCGGTTTGCACCAGGGGTCGGCCCTCAACCCTTACCTCTTCCTGATGATAATGGACGCTCTGACGTCAAACTTACAGGAAGAGGCTCCCTGGTGTATGCTGTTTGCTGATGACATTGTGCTGGTTGCCGAAAGCGGCTTAGAGGTCCAAAGCAGATTGGAGACGTGGTGGCAAAGACTGGAGAGTGTGGGCCTGAAATTGAGCAGAACCAAAACAGAATATTTGTTCTGTGATTTCGGCGGTCTCTCCAGTCCTATGCCTGTAGCTCTCAACGGAACGCCTATACCGATCTGCTCCAACTTTCAGTACCTCGGGTCGCTTGTTCAGGGGGATGGCGATATAGACCGAGACGTAACACACAGGATCAACTCAGGATGAATGAAATGGCGACAGGTCACTGGAACAACTTGCGACCGACGGATGCCCCTTAAGTTAAAGGGGAAAATCTATAAGTACGTGATTAGATCTGTCGTACTGTATTGATCAGAACGTAGGACTGTGAAAAAGACGGATGAAAAAAGAATGCATGTGGCGGAGATGAGAATGTTGAGATGGTTTTTTTTTTTTTTTTTTTTTTGTGGTGTGGGAAATCATCCTATGACTTCTCCCGCTCTGGGCGGAGCGGGAGGGCGTGTCAGACTCTTACTGACTAAAACCCACCCCTGTTCCTTCCTGCCTTTCGAGTGCCCAGGGGCGAGGTAACTCTGTTTCGAATTTATCCTCAACCCCCGGGCAATGTTGAGATGGATGTGTGGAGTAACGAGAATGTATAAAGTGAGAAATGAGAACATTAGAGGTAGTTTTTAAAAGTGGCGCCAGTTACAGAAAAGTTGAAAGGGAACCGCTTATCTTGGTGTGGTCATGTGAAGAGTACACATGTAACTAAAAGAGTTATGAATATAAATGTGAATGGATGGAGAGGGAGAGGGGGGCCAAAGAAAAGATGGATGGATTCTGTGAGGAGTGATATGAAAGAAAAGGGAGTTATTGATAGCGTGACGGCTGACAGGACAGAATGGAAGTAAAAAACGTGTAGCGCCTACCCCAAGTAACATGGCATAATTGCAGGAAGATGATGAGTGTCGCTACTAAAGATCAAAGTTAAGAAAACAATGATAATTAAATAATTTTATTATGGCAAAATTATGCCGGACAGCCGTATAGACTGGATGAAGACGAAGTTTTGGGCAACAAAATCTAATTTGACTTACACGCAGAAGAAATGGCGTAATGTTTTTTAATA
Source organism: Polia nebulosa (assembly GCA_951329385.1). Lineage (NCBI taxonomy): Eukaryota > Metazoa > Arthropoda > Insecta > Lepidoptera > Noctuidae > Polia > Polia nebulosa. Next base: position 12,190,944 of record OX589613.1, on the reverse strand, counting down.
ATTTTAAAAGCAACCAATACTACCTACCTACCTTTTTAATATAACTTATAAGTCATATCTCATCAAAAAAAAATACAGTAAATTTGTTATATTTTATTGTAATTCGTAAATAGCCACACTATCTCGTTATTTTATTATCTGTGCAAAAAGTTCAATCGTAGTTCAATCGCGTGAAGTTATCGCCGTTTCATTGACGAGCGAGAAGTCCATGCGAGGGAGCGAGCGAGCGCGCCAGACAGCAGGCAAAGGCAATCGTTGTTCTGTTCATTCGTTCAGTTCAATTATACGTCAACGTCACATAATAAATAGTACAATTATGTTGTTTGTGTTTTGTGCATTCAAGCCTGTGGTCTTTATGTTATCTAAATAAATCAATTTCGAACACAATATCATAATAGAAGAAGAATTGCTAAAAACAGGAAAGTAATTAATTTAGAATTTACGTTTTGTGATAGGTAAGTAGTACTTAAAAAGCTAAAACGGTCTGTCTAACACATAAACACATCATCATCATCATCATCATCATCATCATCAGCAGGGTGATATCCACCAACCCGCACTGGGCCCGCGTGATGGATTAAGGCCCACACCCTCTCACAAAGAGGAAGCCTGTGCCCCAGCAGTGGGGACCACTGCTCTCTCTAACACACCCATACATAACCTCAAAACCTCACTACGAGATGTTTGTTTTGATATAGTTTTTACTATGTCATGGGCTTCCTAGTGATTATAATTATATTGCAGTTTTAGAAGTTTTGTACTGTTTGCTTCGTATATCGCTGATAGTTAATGGTAATATCAGGTTGAAGTAATGCTAAAACGAACATATTCATTTTCAGAATTTAACAGCAAACATGATCATTCCTGTACGTTGTTTTACCTGTGGGAAGGTAATCGGCAACAAATGGGAGGCCTATCTTGGTCTTTTGCAAGCAGAGTACACTGAGGGGTTAGTATAGTGTTTTTTTTTTAAAGCTAATATTTATCACATTTCCATGAATGTCTGTGTATCACTACATGTTATTAAACAAAGTCCCCTGCCCCGTCTTTACGCGTTAAACTCCATAACTACTGAACGGATTTTCATGCGGTTTTCACCAGTAGACAGAGTGGAAGGTTTAGGAGTATAATTTGTACCCGAGAGAAGCTGGGGCTGGTTGCTCTTATCTTATTTATATATATACACCACTTAATAGTCTTGCTAATATGAGTTACGTAGAACCTCTACACTATTCCTAAATAAAGACCCACTAATGTAAAGAAAGCAAAAAAAAAGCAGCAGGTACCAAATATGATTGTTTTGGGACAAAGCAAAACCGGGCTTGCTAAATATGTGCCACTGATAATACAGTAAAAGAAGGCCATTTTTTAGCCAATAAATCAGTATTGCTGTCCAATGTGGCAATGCTGCCAATGTTCTGGGCACTTTTCCCATTGACAGCGATCTGGACAAATTTTTTGATGCCCAATGACTTTTATGCCTGCCTTTTTTTGCACTTGTACATATTTTATTTATTTTTAATTAGCTTGTATATACTTTGTTAATTAATAGTACATTGTTACCAACCAATTCAGATAATATTATATAAATAAAAATAGAAGAATAAAATTAGTAAACTACTATGAATTTATTCTTTATTTGACGGGATTCACTAAGCTTGTTCAATCAGATGTCGCATTAATTTACTGCCATTTAGGACTCCTACCATAAAAAGTGCAATGGAACCTTCAAAAGATCACTTTTTTGTGTCTATCACAGAGGCCTATTGGTATATCAACTACCTATTTTACTAAATAAATATTGAAATATTAATGTTGATTAATTCTATAATTAATAAACAATAACAGACAGTTACAAGTTAATACTACTTACTCTATCTACTTAACCCGTGGCGTGTCCAATTAGCAGACAATAGATTTTACTTGTGTGTTGCTCACCATTTGTCCGCTAGACACGCAAAGAGTTAATAAAAATCTTTAATTCCTATTAATCAATTATTATCAGCTTTTGCTGTCTCACTGCAGTGCAAAGGCCTTCTTTTCCTCCTTCCATTTACCCCGGTCAATGACAATGAGACAATGCATATCCTAAACTGCTGGACTTTTGGTACTAGTTTCTGATAACGAGTGCAACAAAAAAGATTTTTGTTGCACTCGTTACTCATTTTTGGTAATGGGAAATCCGATTACTCACACAACTTGTATAGTTAACAAGTTACACATGGATGCGGGCTATTTATTACATATTATACAAAGTAAATAAAAGAACAAAATTGTTCTACTTATACAGGAAACTATTAAAAAAAAAGTACTAAAAACCGTGACAATTTGCACACCTACTACCATTAGCAGCCATCAACTTACTCTCATAAAACACGTCATTTACCCTCTTATCTTGTATTGTTTGGAGTTAAGCTTAGTGTTGAGGAAAACTGGTGTTATCTGTAGGAAATGGCTTTGAGAAAATGGTTTAATTATTCTAAGGTTAACTGCTATAAAATGAGGACAGACAAGGCTGGATTTGAAGTGTTTTTCTTGTATAATTCTGAAATGTTTGTTGCTTTTGTATTTTAAGACAAAATCCCTTAGGAAAGCAATGTGTCACGCCTAAAATGCCACGCAAATACGTTGTCAGGGGTATACATAGAAAACCGGCCAAGTGCGAGTCGGACTCGCACACGAAGGGTTCCGTACCATAAACTGAAAAAAAAAACATGTTTCTAGAAATGTATTTTTTTTTGGGCTGTATCTCATGGTCAATAATTGTGGAAATTCAATTCAGTATTACTCCTGATTTGAATTTCCACTTTCTGAAGCCTGGAATTGTTGTAGCGCCATCTTGCGTCCTGAAGCAATTGTGACTGTCGAAATTATTATTCTTTCCCTCAGGAACAGTACTTTTTTTTCTGGATTAAAGGTACCCTGTGTCCTTTTTAGGGTTCCGTACCCGGAGGGTAACCAACGGGACACACAAACAAAAACACAGCACGTGTTTTTTTTGCGTGGTATCCGTCACAATTGCTTTAGAACGCTAGATGGCGCTATGTGTATCTCAAATCATTTTGCTGTCATGCGAAATCGAGGCGGATCGCTAGTTTTTTAAATATTGTAAATGCGAATGTGAGTTTGTTTGTTTCTTACGTTTTCATACCTATACCACTGCACCTATGGTAATGAATTTGGGTAAAGAGATAAATTAGACTTAGGTATATATTATAATAGGTACTCTATATCCAGGAGTGCTTGGAATAATTTCCGAGTATCACGCGGGTGGAGCTAGTTTACCCATTTTCACCAGTTATGTTTTAAGTAACATAGGGAGCAATCTTGTTGCCACATTTCTGTCACAAATCCAGGCTTCAGGCTTGCGGACGGCGAGTAGTGGGTAGCTCGCCGTCCGATCAGCACCAGTCGATCGCGCGTAGTGTTCCACGCGCGCCTCAAAGAGATGTTTGTCAGCCACCACTGACGGGGCCCATCATGGTCGGTGCCTGCATTTTTTTTTTTTTTTTTTAAACGTTGCCCCACACTAGGAATATTCCTGTATCGTGGGTGCGTTCACAAACATGTAAATTCACGTACACAAGACACCCATGCCTAGGGGTAGCGGATAACTTCGTAGGTAACAGAGTTACCGCACCCCTGGGTGCTCAAGCAAGGAAGGAATAGAAGTGGATTTTAGTCAGTAAGAGACTGACACGCCCTCCCGCTCCACCCAGAGCGGGAGATGTCATTTGATGATTTCCCACCCCCCCCCCAAAAAAAAGGGCTTCAGAAAGTGGAAATTCAAATCAGGAGTAATACTAAATTGAATTTCCACCTAGTGAAATTATCCAAAAACACTACCCAATTATAGATGTTTAAAATTCAGGGTCTAGCGCTCAGCATTCGCGTCTACGACTTACCTACAACTACTAGAACTGTGCAGTTTGTCATAACAATGCATGTCTCATGATTGTGTCTAAAAGACACCCGTTATTTCTAACTTCATGAAAACGAATACATTAACTTACAGAGTTGCTTTTCTGAAAACTCATAAATATTTATTGAGAGCAATAAAAGTTTGTATTCTCATGTATTAGACGTGTTTTTTGCTCTCACGTTTTATGCTAATAAGTATTTCGTCTTGCTAATTACTGTGACTTCATGACATCATATCATAATTATCTCTCTAAGTGTATGAACTCTTTTCTAACATCATTTTGTTTTTTTTTGCATACGAAACATCTCTCCTTTTCTAAGCCCAAAAAAAAAATTTGTCTATTGATATAGTTGATAAAACTACCTTTTTTTTAGGGTGGGAAGTGGAAATCACTGAATGACTTCTCCCGCTTTGCGTGGAGTGAGGAGTGCCAGACTCTTACTGTCTAAAGCCCACCTGTGTTCCTTCAAATTTACGTTCCAGGGCCGCGTTAACTCTCGAAAAATCCCGCAATGACAAAACTACCCTGTGATGTTGTTTTCTTCAAAGCGTAATTATAGTCAAAAGGCATGCATGTTTTTTTTCGATTTTTTCTATATTTCAATATACGCAATGCCTCGTTAGCCTAGTGGTCGGAAATCGCCAAGAGCTATTGCTGTGTATGAGTTCCTGAGTTCGATTCATGGGTCGGGCTAATTTATGTTAATTTTCCATCAGGAAGACACTAGATTTAGGCTTAGTCTTGGTGTCTACTATCTACGTAGTTCTAGCTGGATATCAGTGTTTAACATGAAGGATTAAACTTCTTTTCTTCTATCCAAATTCAACCTTCATTATTGTCTTTTTTCCAGTGACGCCCTTGACGCTCTCGGTTTGAAGAGATACTGTTGCAGAAGGATGCTGCTAGGACACGTCGATCTCATCGAGAAGCTTCTCAACTACGCACCACTGGAGAAATAACTTCTTCACCATATAATTGAGAAGAATTAGTTTATAAGCTATTATTATAATTGTGATAACGAACTTTTGAGTTTATTGAAATATAAATAATATACCGAAACTAGTTGTTGGTTTTTGTTAATGTCAAAAGGTTTTTGAGTTCTGAGACCAGACGAATAAAATAAGTATTTTCATTATTAATTTTTTGTAACCAACAAAACAGGTTGCATTCTCGTTTAAGTTTTTACAAGTTTTTTTAATTAAGATGATTTAAAGATATGTATTTTATTTCAAGATTAATTTTATGTAACGACTAGCATTATTTTTTTTAACATTTAACTCGTGCTGTCAAGGTATTGCGTATGCAAACATACCTGTACCTTCAAGGATAAATTAAGACAAATCTTTGATCATAATTATTCACCTTTAAAATAACCTACCTGCTCTCTCTGCCCAGAGGGTTGTGGATAAATTCGAAACAGAGTTACCGCGCCCCTGGGCACTCAGGGCAGGGAAGGAACAGGGGTGGGTTTTAGTCAGTAAGAGTCTGACACGCCATGAGATGTCATTGGATGATGTCGAGAAGACTTTTTTTTTGGGTGTGGGTACACCCAAAAAAAAAGTTACCTAGGTAGGTAACTTTTTTTTTCTAAGAAAATAAACTAATTACCCGACTGCGCGACGCAAGGCAGGGACACGTGTTTATCAGCCTATTTATGTATTATGTTTGTTCCTTTGTGACGCTTAGAGACCAAACGTGTGGGCCGATTTTGATAATTCTTGCGTCAATTGATTCGTCTTAATCTTGCGAGTGCTACTAAAGACTTGACAGTAATCAAAATACAATATAGAGACAACCAGATGCCATAGTGTGAAAAAGAAAAAAAAATGAGAAGGCGATTCCAAAAATCTAGCTCACTAAAATGTAGAAAATAAATAATTGAATATTTTCAAAAACAAACACATGAAATCAATAATTGTACCAAAATAACTGCCACCAACTGCATCAGACTGCTTGAAAAGTGACTTGTTTGGAACTTTTTAGTTGTTTTTTAAAATGGGTTTTTTTTTAGATTTATTCATGATTCTAGTCGAACGTCGAACTTCGCAATTTGTGCAGATACAAAAGTGCTGTGAACGTAATATAAAAATGCGCCTCTTAAAGAAAGGGTAAGCAAAATCATTTTAGTAAATGCTTTGTTTCCACATTCATCCACACTTCGCCAGTTAGGTACATGTTACGCTTACGATATGTCTATTAATGGCTAACCCTTTTATGGCCCTACTACCGGCCAAGTGGCGCCCTCATTGTATAAAAAATCGTAGCATAGAAAATAAATATTAAAGAATCCAACGTCACGTTTGTTACAAAGAGGATAAAGTATTTTTACGTTGTTAAAACAGGTATCAGAATGTTTCATATCCAAATTAGTAGGCAATTGCTAACCTAACCTAACCTAACTAACCTAACCTAACCAAACCATCGATATTTCTGCCTCCAGGAGAGCTTTTTTTACCTAGTTTTTTGCATAAGTACCAGAAACGGCCGTTTCTGACAATGAGGGCGCCACTTGACCGGTAGTAGACCCATAATAGAGACTTATTTCGGACCTATTCCCACTGGCCAAACTCAGGAACCAGACTGCTACTTTTCTTCTTTTTTTTACTTTAAAAATAAAAACTGTCCCACACTGGAAATTACTCCTGTAACGCGGTTGCGTTAACAAACATGTAAACTCACATACGCAAGACACCCAGACCCGGAACAACTAGGTATCTGTAGGCTATACAAACATTTGTGCCGCGAGGGAATCGAACCCGCGACACGCAGCGCAGCAGCTGATCGCTAACCCAATGACTTTAATACTACTATAGCATTTACGCTTAGCAGTCTCGCTTGAAACCACTGAGACAGACATGAGCGATAAAATACATCTTTCTTCTTCATTTGAAAATTAAAAAGTTGGCAAATTATAATTCTTAATCATAGTAGTAGTAATCCCTGTGAAAACCTTGCTATTATTTTATCATAATAAACCTCAATTGATTGACAAAGAAATTCTTAAGAAAAAAACTGTTACGCATCAAGTGGGGGAATTTATTCTGTAAATAAAACAAACTTACTCAATACTCAATATCTTTATTGCTTTTCCATAAAATATAGGTATGCTTAGGTGGTATGTGTTTATAATAGGGATTGTTATGGACCCTGTCGGGCACAGCAAAAAGGTAGAAGAGAGGAAGCTCTATTTTAGGTAGTTATTAGATTTATATGTACTATATCGTAACTTAAAAAATAATCAATTAATTATTAAATTTAATTTTATAACCGTAGCTGGTATAAGTTTTATTTTAGTAATGATTATATGTAGATTAATTTCTTCAATTTAATTCTATTATTTCTGTTATTTTTTCTTTTACTTATATTACTATTATTTACAAAATATTCATTTATGGAATAAAAACATTTGTTATAGATACTGATATTTAAATGTCATTCAATTTAATTCTGTTATTTATATGTCAATTATGTAATGCTAATAATTAAATGTCATTTTAATTTAATTCTATTATTTAAATGTCAAATAAGTAATACTAATATTTAAATGTCATTCAATTTAATTCTATTATTTTTATTATTTAAACTTGTCATTAAAATATTCATCTATGGAATAATAACATTTGTTTGTCAGAAATTCTTTAATCTTTTTTATAAATATATTTAACTTTTCCTCTTTCTTTAATAATTCGGGCAGTTTATTATATATTTTTATAGACATTGCATAGGGACCTGTAGAATGCATTTTTAACCTGGAGGTTGGTAGATTTAGTCTAGATCGGTGCCTGAGTGCGTAACGTGATTGGATGTCTTCGCGTTTTGTATAAAACTCATGATGCTTACGAACGAATTTGCATGTTTCTAAAATGTAGATACTGGGGAGGGTTAGAATGTTGTGTTTTTTAAAATAAGGTTTGCAGCTGTCAGTTTGATCAATATTTGCTAAAATTCTAATTAATTTTTTTTGTAGAGTGAAGAGTGTAGGTGCATCTGTGCTATTACCCCAGAGGGTTACGCCGTAACTTAGCCATGCATTAGCATACGCATAGTAGGTGGTGAGAGCAGTTTGTAAGTTGGTGGTCTTTTTTATTTCGCGAAGAGCATACGAGAACTTTGAAAGTTTTGCACGGGTTTTTTGTATTTGTGATTTCCAGTTAATATGTTTGTCTATTGTAAGTCCAAGTAATGTGCATTCGTCAATGCTTTCCAATTTTGAACCATTAAATTTGAAATTCAAGTATAATGGTGCTTTTTGGTAAGGGTGGAAAGTCATTAATTTAGTTTTAGTGTAATTAATTTCTAGGTTATGCGAGTTCATCCAGTTACATGTTTTAGTGAGTGTGGAGTTAAGTATTTCCTCTACATTTGTGTTGTTGCGACATGAGACTAGTAAGGATATATCATCCGCGAACAAAACACACGGTCCCTCTATGGTTTTCGGTAAGTCGTTAATATATATGAGAAATAGTAAACACCCTATGACACTTCCTTGGGGGATGGAGGCGTTAATAGTTTTACTACTTGATCGGATTTTTTCTATTTCTCTACTATTTTTATTAAAGTATTCAATTTCAACTACCTGTTCTCTATTATGTAAGTACGACGAGAGCCATTCATGGGCTTTCCCGCGAATTCCTATTCCGTATAATTTGTTAAGCAGTATTTTAAATTGTACCTTATCATAGGCTTTGGTCATGTCTAATAGTATTCCTATCGCGTACTCTTTGTTGTTTATAATATTAAGGGCTGCCTGGATGTATTTGTACACAGCTAATGTAGTAGAACGATTTTTCCGGAAACCATTTTGACAGTCGTTGAATATATTAAATTTTTCGCAAAAGGTATAAATACGATCACACATAGCTTTTTCGAAGATCTTTGAGGCTGAGGGCAATAGAGCTATTGGGCGGTAATTGTTAGGATCACTTTTTGTGTTTTTTTTATGAATCGGTTTAATTAAAGATTTCTTTAGCAATTCCGGGAAAGTGCCTTCTGTAAATGACTGATTTAATAAAAGATAAAATGGCAAGGTAAGTTCGTTCGCGCATTCTCTCAATAACATAGGTGGTATGTCGTCTATACCGTGACTTTTTTTATTTTTCAGGTTTTTAATTATTTTATTTACTTCCCAAGCATCTACTGGGCTAAGGAACATGGTATTCTCCGTGGGGTTTAGTACTGAGGTTACGTCCAGTTCACTGCCAGATGGATTGCTGCTGTTTTCTCCTATAGACGCAAAAAAATTGTTAAAGATATCAGCTACTTGTTTAGGTTCACATGTGGAAATATTGTTGTGCTGTAGTTGTATGTTATACATTTCCTTTTTTGATTTTTTATTGGTTCTCTCATTTATAATGCTCCACATTGTTTTTACTTTGTTGTCGGATTTCTTTATTTTGTTTATGTATTGTATTTTTTTTGCCATTGTAACAGATTTTTTCAGTATTTTTTCGTATTTTTTATAATATTGTGTAATTACTTGATTTTTAGTTTTAGACGAAAGTAATTTTAGCAATCTTTTGTTTTTACAGGAAACTCTAATGCCTGTAGTTAGCCAGTATTTTTTAAAGTTGGTTTTTAGTTTAATTTTACGCATAGGGATACATTGATTTAAACTATTTACTAGGAGGTTGCTGAATGCATTATAATTTTCATTTATATTATTATTTATTTGTATAATGTCATGCCAGTTTTGTTGACTTAATTTAGATTTAAATTCTTTTATGTTTGCAGAGTTATATAATCTTTTTTTTGTGTAATAGGTTATTTGTTTTGGTGTTTGGGGTATGCTTAGACTTATAATTGTTCCGTTGTGATCCGATAATCCGAATTTTTCCACGGTTACTAGCATTTTTTTGTCACTAAAATTGGTAAATATTAAATCAAGACATGTTGCGGTAGTTTTTGTAATACGCGTAGGTTTTTCTACATGTTGAGTGAATTTATATTCCAGCATGAGATCTAAAAATTGGTTAGTTTTTAAGTTATTGCCTAAAATATCAATATTAAAATCTCCACCTATAACAATGTTCAATTTACTATACTTATCTAATATTTAAATAGTTTAAGATTAAATTTAATTTATTAATAAATATATCTTCCTCTTTTCTATTCCAATACATTGTAACTAATAAAAGGTTTTGTTTAGGTAACTCAGTAGCGCACACTTCCAGTACATATTCAGTAGACATGTTTGAGATATCATTTCTCTCTATATATTCGATTTGATCTTGTAAGAGTATACAGACACCGCCTCCTTCTCGAGTTCTTCTACAATATGATGATGAAATTTTGTAGCCACTAAATTGAATAAGAGGCATTTTTTCTTCGGATAGCCAGGACTCAGATATGCATATAGCTTGATAAATTGGGTTTTCTGTTAAGAAATCTTCTATAATGTGTTGTTTGTTGTTTATGCTCTGAATATTTAATATCAGACAAGCAGTTATCTTTAGTATCTGACAACAGAATAGTAAACACCCACTTGAACGATAGTTGTTTCAGAATCGTCACACGTATTATAGTTTTAAAGTGTGTAGATATGCGCGTGCGCATTCTCTATCGTATACCCAGCTATTTTACATAGGTTACTGATATAGCCCGAAGAATCGCCAAACTTAAGTGGCAGTGGGCAGGGCACATTGCTCGAAAAATGGTTGTGCGTTGTTTTATAGCTAATAGTTTTAAAGAATTTCGTTTCACATACAATTTTTCTCATATTACCTATCATTTCATAGATTCATAGAATAATCAATACGCGTAATACCTACTCACTCTGAAGAAATTTAAATCATTAATTTTTGTTTCACATATAGTTTAATGTACGCATATCATAGAATAACAAATCAAATATTATTTATCCATAGATTGTTTATTTAATAAAAAACTTATTAAGTACTTACCAAAAATGACATTTTATCGAGTGACAGTTTCTAAACGTTTCAATTCATACCTTTGATAAAATGAATACCCTCCTATAAAATTACAACACCGCGTTCACAAAAATAATGGGGGTAAATTCTTGTCAAGCAGGAAAACTATCTTGTTATTCTCACTAATAGTTACTTCATGCACATACTAACTGTGTTTATTTAGTTTTTTTGTTAAAATGAGTGATATCGAAGTTAATACACCATGCATGCGGCATGTAAGTAAGCATGCAACATGCAGCGTGTAGGCAACCATGCAGCATGCAAGCAAGCACGCAGCATACATGCGACCATGCTACATCCAGCGTGCAAGCAAGCATCCTGCGGACGGCGAGTAGTGGGTAACTCGCCGTCCGATCAGCACCAGGCCCGAGAGTCGACGGCGCGTAGTGTTCCACGCGCGCCTCAACGAGTTGTCAGCAAGAGACGGGGCCCGTCATGGCCGATGCCTGCCCGGGGGTTGAGGATAAATTCGAAACAGAGTTACCTCGCCCCTGGGCACTCAAAGGCAGTAAGGAACAGGGGTGGGTTTTAGTCAGTAAGAGTCTGACACGCCCTCCCGCTCCGCCCAGAGCGGGAGAAGTCATAGGATGATTTCCCACCCCACAAAAAAAAAAAAAAAAAAGCAAGCATGCAGTATGCAAGCGAGCATGCAACATGCAGCAGGCATAGTTTCTGGCATGGCTCCGACGCTGCGAGGCTCCGGCGGTCCCACGCGAGCTTATCGTCGCAGCGACTACGCGGGCTTAAGGGTCTACTACCGGCCAAGTAGGGGCGCCACTTGGCAAAAGTATCAGAAACGGTCGTTTTTGGTACTTTTGCCTACTACTTTGGATACGAAGCATTCTGAGACCTGTTTTAACAACGTAAAAATACTTTATCCTCTTTGTAACAAACGTGACGTTGGATTCTTTAATATTTATTTTCTATGCTATGCTACGATTTTTTATTCAATGAGGGCGCCACTTGGCCGGTAGTACAGCCTTAAATTACTCTCTAGGGGTAGGGCAGACAAGACTACGTGGAGTCGGTTTTGCTGCGATTAGTTTCTGTCACTAACTTTTGTAGCACAGCATATTGACTTTTTAGGACAATTACATTTTCGTTGAAATAAAATATCATGGAAAAATACACCGAACTAAAAATATTCGTTAAAAAATAATTGTATTATTTGAAAACATTGTTAAATAAAAAAATTCATTGAATTGTGTTTCTGTAAAATTTATTTATTTATTTAAATATACAAACTCTCTAAACATATTATATGAAACATTTTCTGGGAAACGAAATTCTATGAAATTCCTGTTTGCGAAACAAGGGGACACCTCGAAAAATAAATGGTCGATGGTGCCAAAACGTTCTGGAGTGGCGACCGCGTACCGGAAGACGCAGCGTTGGAAGGACTCTCACAAGGTGGTCCGATGACCTGGTTAGGTTAGGGTCGCGGGAAGCCGATGGAATGAAACACACAGGACCGATCGTTGTGCCAACATTTTGGAAAGGCCTATATCCAGCAGTGGACGTCTTTCGACTGAAATGTTGCTGATTTTACATAGGACGACTGCCTAACTGTCCTGCACACTATCTACACGGTCCAGTTATTGGGTAACACAATAAACAGGGCCCCCGATGCCTACTCAGGGGTTGTGGATAAATTCGAAACAGAGTTACCGCGCCCCTGGGCACTCTGGGCAGGGAAGGAACAGGGGTGGGTTTTAGTAAGTAAGAGTTTGACACGCCCTCCCGCTCCACCCAGAGCGGGAGAAGTCAGTAAAAAAAAAAAGCCAGGACCGACATCTTAGACACCCCTATGGCTAAGTGAAAACTTTGATCTACCCGTGTGCTAGGTTCTCAAGCACCTTTTTGATACGGCTGCTGATGGCCTAGTCTAGGGTTTCCATCTATTAAGGCAGTCAACCAGCTGATGGCCGACAGATTTTTGACTGCTGCTGCCAGGAACTCTGCCGTTTGGCGCAAATTTTATTGATGAACTAGAGACCCGCCCTGACTCCGCACGAGTACATATTACACAAACCTTCCTCGTTTATCGGTCTTTCAATTAGTGAAAACCGCATTAAAATCCTTTGCGGGGTTTAGGAGTTAGCGGAGAAACAGAGACAGCGACTTTAATTTATACTATGTAGAGACAGAGAAGTGATTTTATTTTGCTCTCCTATACAGCATGTAATAAAAACCCTGTCCGATCCAATAAAGGCGTATTCCTGGTTTAACATACGTACTAGAAAAAGTTATATAATAAACCAAAAGTTATAGATATTTAATTTTTATAAAATATGCGAAATTTAACACTAAATATGGCAAATTTTCATAAGTTGACAACACTCCACCGGCTGGCGAAATCTTTTCATTTTTACCTATCTTTATTTCAAATGATACCGCCCTGCACTAGCCGCGCTGTACTAGGCACTCCGTCTCGCTCAGGCGGCATCTTTCAAACGAAACAGTAGGTGAACTTTGTCGAGCGCTCAGTGTTGCCTTTGATAAGTTTTTCCTTTTTTTTAAATTAATTATTTTCATTGGGGAAAAATAATTATCTCATATCCTTTACATGACTACGTATATGTGTACGCAGTACGATACCAAGTAATACTCTTCAGGAGCGGACAGGGTTTTTGTTACATGCTGTATAAACAAATGAGTTAATCCTGTGGCGATTACTCAATAGTCATGAAACGCATCAGTCTATAGCCATTTGAATTAAGCCGAGGAAGGTTAGCGTTGCTTAATTGGTTAACCATTTAATATGCGCTGTAGGTCATAATGGCTCGACCCTTGTCTAAATCTGGCGTAGGAAATACGTCATCATTATGTTGGGTACATTGCTCTGTCACATTACAAAATCTTATGGTAACTTTGAACTGTTTTATTCCCAGCTTCTATGAAAATCAAAGAACCAGATTAAATGTAAAAATAAAAACTGAAGCCTTAAAAAAAACGAGCGTGAAAAAACTTTTTAACAAAAAAATTAACCGACGAAAAAGAACTAAAAAGCAAAAAATAAATAAAACTTTTAAGTCTTGAGTAATGAGCATATTTACCTACATAAAATATCAAATTTTATATAAACTAATTTTGAGTCGGCGCCAAACAACAATCTGATTATTAAATATCTAAATTTTATAGGTAAGTACTTACAAATGAAGAAGGCTGTAAGTAGGTAATTAATCATTTTATTAATTGGCGCCGACTCAAAATTAGTTTATATAAAATTTGATATTTTATGTAGGTAAATATGCTCATTACTCAAGACTTAAAAGTTTTATTTATTTTTTGCTTTTTAGTTCTTTTTCGTCGGTTAATTTTTTTGTTAAAAAGTTTTTTATTTTATGATTTTTTGTGGCTCGCATCATCTTGTAACACTCTGAGGCTAATTTCTAATTCTTCATCATTCCTCTTGCCACTGAGCTGATGAAATAACCATCCTTCCATGAAGTTCCCAGGATATTGACCAGTTGAGGGTACCTCCAATACTGTAAAGACGTCTTTTCTTCAAACCATATTAAGTGGTATTTGTCACTAAAACTAGTTTTATATCTAACTACTATTGTTTAGGAAAGCTATGGTTTCCATCATCAGCTCAGTTTCATGATGTGATGGTTCCTAAATGCAAATACCTGATTAAGTTATGAAAAGTAAACAGAAACAATATTCGTACCCAATTTTCGAGGTTCTCTCTCAATTTTTTCAGGATCCCATGATCAGATCCTGATTTCCTTGACATGGGACCACCCTTGAGGTATACCCTATCCAAGGAAAGAAGAATCATAAAAATCGGTTCATAAATAACGGAGTGAGGGCCGAACATACATACAGAAACGCTAAACGTATCCACAATTTTCGAGGTTTTCTCTCAATTTTATCAAGATTCCATTGTCACAACCAGACTTCCTTATTATGGGACCATCCTTGAGGTATATCCTATCTAACAAAGAAAGAATAATCAAAATCGGTTCATAAATAACGGAGTGAAGGCCGAACATACACACAGAAACGATAAACGTGCCCACAATTTTCATGGTTTTCTCTCAATTTTATCAGGTTTGCACTGTCAGTTCCTGACTTCCTTGACATGGGACCACCCTTGAGGTATACCCTACCTAATAAAAAAAGAATAATCAAAATCGGTTCATAAATGACGGAGTGAGGGCTGAACATACACAAAAAAAAAAAAATATATATATATACGGTCGAATTGAGAACCTCCTCCTTTTTTTCGTCGGTTAAAAAGATTACGGTGTTTTTTTTTGAAGTAAAACTTCTTTAGCTCCATAATGACATTACCATAAAATTTAATTTCTCTCGTCTCACACCTATTTAGTTGACCTCGGACTCGACTCATACCTACCAAATATATAAAAAAAAACATTAAAATCGGTCGAGCCGTTTCGGAGGAGTGCAACCACAAACACTGTGACACGAGATTTTTATATATTAGAATTTATCGATCGATATATCTAAACGGCTGAATGGATTTCAACAAATCAGGTAGGTATACGTATATAAGGAGTTACTTTACCGGCACCGGCAGTTATTTTACTTCTATCATAAATTTCATGCCACCAACTGCATCAGACTGCTAGAAAAGTGACTTGTTCGGAACTTTTCAGTTCTTTTTTTACAGTCGGGTTTTTTTCCGACCATGCTGGGATTGGCTTCCAGTCTAACCGGATGAATCTGAGTACCAGTACTTTACAGGCAGTGGTGGGTTTTAGTCAGTAAGAGTCTTACACGCCCTCCCGCTCCACTCAGAGCGGGAGATGTCATTGGATGAATCTCACAACCAAAAAAAAAAAAGGGAGCGGCTGCCTATCTTCTCGCACACCACAGTTACTGATAAACACGATACCACATAGTAGGACTTATCCAATAAATCAGTCCTGTGTTCGATACCTACCCGGGTTGCGGTTGCAAACAATGTTACTTACCTACTTATAGTGGGTGGGGACTGTATTATGGTCCGTACTTACGTACTTGGGACTTGGAGAAATGTGGCGAGGTAGCATATCTACCGGTTCGTCGGTGAAATGTAGGTAGATATACTTTTAAACTTTTCTAATTTTGAATTACCTTTTAAAAAAAGTATATTTCACCGACCAGCCAGTGTCCTGCCTGACAAGACTGGTACCTATTATCATAAGACATCCTTGAGACGTCATAGTTTTTTTTATTATTATTATTGATAGGCACGCGTTTGACCACCATCTCACCTGATGGTAAGCGATGATGTGGTCGAAGATGGAGCACGCTTGTCTAGAAGTAACCTATTCACTCTTGACTTAAAGACTCCCAGGTTGTAGCTATCAGGAAACAGACTCCGGTAGGGAAGTCCACTCCCTAGCTGTACGCACAATGAATGTTTTCTCAAAACGCTTTGTGCGTATGGATGGGATGTCCACCATGAACCGGTAGCACTTCGCCGTACGTCTTGTGGTCCGTGGATGAAATGCAATTTCGTCGCACACTCCCCAAAATGTAGTATTTACCTAAAGGTGCGGTCGTGCGGGACTATGGCTTATAGAAGCCACAGATCCCACTAGGCGAATTGTCTTCATGTTCACAAATCGCCTATCGATCTTTGGTCTCCAGGCCATAAATCCACACGAATGCTCACTTTGTAACATGTTACATTAATTACGCCCCGTAACACCGGTCAGTACCTACCTTAAGGTAAGAGTAAGAGGTCTAAATGTCTGGTTAGTTTAATCTCCGGTTCGTTCACCGAAACGAGGTTCAGTCCTGTTTCAAATGAGATTCATGACGGAGTATCTTTGAATTGATCTCAGCTGTACATCGAAGTCTTTAAGTAGGTCAACCATAACGTGTTTCAAGTCTTAAAAGGACTATAAAATACGGAAACTCGTCTGCCTCCACATACATTTTTGTTATTTTTAAGGATATTCAACTGGTTTGTACCTAATATCTCCGAGTTGATATTCTGTCCTCGTAACACTTATTGCAAAATGCGTCTGCGCTGGTTGTTAAATCTTTATGTTTCTGATTTGGCATTGTGTGTATCTTTCTTATTAGGGCATCGTGTACAGGAAAACTTCAATGTTTTTTATTGCGGGCGTTGACGTGGTTAGTCGTTTTGCTAATAAATAAATACCTAAGTAGTAGGTAGGTATACTACACTACCTTTTTTTGGGGTGTTAAATCAACAAATAACTTCTCACGCACCGGGACACTGGGTGGAGCGAGAGGGCGTGTCAGACTTCAACATCTACTAGACTAAACTGACCAAAACTCACCCGTGTGAATTTTTCATACAATCCCGCGACCCAGACAGATCCTCCACGAGCTACGCCATGCTATGTCATGAAGGTTCACGTGTCGTAAGCAAGCGCGTAAACAAGGACAACAATCAACAACAAAACAGCTAAAAAGTTCCAAACAAGTCACTTTCCAAGCAGTCTGATGCAGTTGGTGGCATGAAATCAATAATTGAACTAAATTAACTGTTTTTTAACCGACTTTCGGAAAAGGAGGAGGTTCTATGTTCGACTGTATGTATGTTTTTTTTTTTTTTTTTTTATATCCGCGCATTTCTCCGTCAGTTGTGGACCGATTTTCAAAATTCTTTTTTTATCCGAAAGAATATACTCCTGAGGTGGTCCCATATAAATTTTATCGAAATTGCTTTAGCGCTTTTTGAGAAACTGAACAAAAACGAAAAATAGGCATATCTTGATGACGTTTTTGTGTTCTCCAAATGTTTAAATTCCACGTTCCATGTTATTGGGGATTTTATTTCTTCGATATTTGACACCGACTTCCGAAATTAAAGTTATTTTTAAATTTTTAGTGTATTTTTTTTTTTGGAAGTCGGTTGTTTTTTTTTCAAAAAAGTTTTTTATTTTTCGCTTTTTAGTTGTTATACCCCAGAACTGAAATCCCCAATAACATGGAACGTGGAATTTAAACATTTGGAGAACACAAAAACGTCATGAAGATATGTCTATTTTTCGTTTTTGTTCAGTTTCTCAAAAAGCGCTAAAGCAATTTCGATAAAATTTATATGGGACCACCTCGGGAGTATATTCTTTCGGATAAAAAAAAATATATACTAATATCCGAGCCTTTGCAAGACCGTCGTTTACATAATTATAAAGCTATTGTTTTTGTTTCACACACACGACATTGATTTGTAAATGAATGGTTGCGTCGGGTTACGCAACGCAACAGACACGAAGATAGAACTAATGAAAGTCAGGAACCTTCAGGTATCTGCTTTAGTGCTGCCTTCTGCCTTCAGCAGTGGACTAAATGATAAATTAAATGTTTAATGATATTTATTTCTAAACGTAAAGGTTACAAGTAACACATTTTACTCGTAAATCGTCTGTATCAATTTCGAAATAATGACGTAGTCCGGCATAAAACATATTGGTTCTTACGCTACGATAATTATGCATGACCATCGATAATCTTAATGGTAAGACTCTAAAATTATCTATTGGTTTGCGGCTTGATTGGTGCATTCAGTGCATTGCTGTAATACCATTTCACAACGAATGTGAAGTGTAAGTAAGTAATTATAATGAAAAGATCCTTGGTCTGCCCTTTGCCTCATACATGCACCTACCTACAATCAAATATGATTACCCACTTTAAGTGGGTAGGCAAAAGTAATTACGCTGCAATAAGAGAAATAACATAATAATTATTCGCGTTCTGAAATTATGATTTCCTGTATCAGGCTATCATTATTGAAGTGTGGCCTCACAGAATTGGTACCTACATGGCAATATGCATTAGGTAGGTCCGTACTGCCGACTCTACTCTTAGACCATCGCGTATATGTCTACTATGGTCATCTAACCGTCATCACCAGGTGTAGCCAAGAGGCCACGACAAATTTTGCGGAGGCGACCAAGATTCTACACAGCACACGCTCGAGGAGAGGTTTGTGTGAGCCTCTGACCAGCCGGCCCTGGACGCCAGGATAAATAGATATATGAATAAATTGGACGAATAATATATATATATATATATTTATTATATTTGGATGGATATATTTATCTATTATTTATTTATTGTACCTATACAGGGTGTAACGGAAAGGTGTGGTCATATTTTAAAAGAACTGCATCTGCCTATTGATATGAACCACTTTCTTCAAGAAAATCCGAGGAAATTAAAAAAATAATTTTTTACCTCCCATACAAATATTGATCAGCTGATGATAACTTTTTATGGAAAATCTAATTTTTTTTTTGGGAAATTTCTGTTTTTTCTTGGAGAAAGTTGTTCATTTCCATGCGCAGAACCGGCTCTTAAAATATGACCACACCTTTCCGTTACACCCTGTATATAAATAGTACACCTAAGACTACCTACAGTACTGTCTTTCCTTTTTGTCTAAAAAACCATCCAAAGGTTGTCTTGAAAAGATCGCTTTCAGCGATAGGGCCGCCCATTGTGTCACCCTATGTAAAGTTTATTTCATTTATATGTTCTGTAATCTAAATGGTGTACATAATAAAAGAGTATTCTATTCTATTCTATTCTATGCTGGCGGACACAGAAAACTGGAAGGAAATGGTCCCCTTGTGTAAGACCATGCTGGTTGACGTGGTTGATTGTGTGTTTGACCTTTTCTTTTTAACCGACTTCCAAAAGGAGGAGGTTATTAATTCGGATGTTTGTATTTTTTAACCAACGAAAAAAAAAGGAGGAGGCTCTCAATTCGGCCGTATAAATATATATATATATACATATATATATTTTTGTATGTTCGGGCATAACTCCGTCATATATTGACGGATTTGCAAAATTCTTTTTTTGTTCAAATCAACCGCGATTGCTGCGATCGTACTCGTATGTCTATGAATTGTTAACACAATTTAATGGAGAACAACAACTAAAAAGTGAAAAATAAAAAACTTTTTTACAAAAAAAACGCGGCTTCCAAATAAAGTGCAAATAACTTTAATTTCGGAAGTCGGTGTTTCAGGTTTTGTGTCTTCGTTTTTCCATTTTTTTGTAAAAAAGTTTTATGTTTTATTAATACTTTTGTATGCCACTTACTGTGACAGAAGTACTTACACAGACACACACACACAGAGACACTCATACCTAATTACCTACTCTTTTGTACATCAACATTGTTGTGGTACCAGTGTGCACAAAAAACTTAAGTATTTGATTTGACATTTAAAACGTGTTTGAGTTTAACATTTTGACTTTATCTTATATAAGAACTTTTAACAAAAAGTAACAATTAAAAATGCAAATACCAAGACCTTATAAAATCTGCGTCAACGTTAATTATGTAACTTACAAAAGAAAATCTTCTGACGATGGTGACGCGAGATAAACTAGACATAATGAGCCTTATTTACAAATAAAAATACCATGAGTCTTAGACTATGAAAGGTTATAGACAGAGTGTCTTAAGTACCAGAATGAGAAGCCGGCTTGTAGGTATCTGTACACGCGAAATAAGCACACACAGACAAAATGAGAAGCCGAAACGTCATCGTTATGTTCATCGAGGTCACTCACACATTTTAACGATCCTGCTTCATTTCATGTCCAATGACGTTGCGTCTATAACCTTTCATAGTCTAAGCCATGAGTTTAGTTTTTTTTAACTATTTATAGGCACGCGTTTGACCACTATCTCACCTGATGGTAAGCGATGATGTGGTCGAAGATGGAGCACGCTTGCCTTGAAGTAACCTATTCACTCTTGACTTAAAGACTCCCAGGTTGTAGCTATGAGGAAACACAGACTCCTGCAGGGAATTCCACTCCCTAGCTGTGTTAAAATAAAAACCTTCGAAGTGCGAGTCGGACTCGCGCGCATGAAGGGTTCCGTACCATCGTACAAGATTTATAAACACGTTTCGTAGGGGAGCCCTGTTTATATTTTAATTTATTTTTATTATTGGTTGTTATAGCGGCAACAGAAATACACATTCTGTGAAAATTTCTACTGTCTACCTATTACGGATCATGAGATACAGCCCGCTGACAGACAGACGGATGGACAGCGGAGGCTTAGTACGGGTCCCGTTGGTCTTCGGGTCATCATCATCAGCCTTTTAATGCCACTGCTGGGGCACAGCCCTCCTCTATGTGAGAGGGTATGGACTATAATCCACCACGCGGGCCCAATGCGGGTTGGTGGATGTCACATGTCTTCGAATTTTTGGTTCTAGAACATGCCGGTTTCCTCACGATGTTTCCCTTTGCCGTTCTGTGAGCAGTGGTGATGAAATAATTTACACAAAGTAAAGCGCCTGCCTGGGTACCCTTTGGGTATGGAACCTTATATCTGTCTTGCAAAAGTTGTCAAATAATATGCTAGTGTAAAATCCTAAGCATATTTATGGTGCATTAGAAACACACCGAGAGGTTACGAGGATAAAAATGTGCAGCGAGCAAAATCTCAAAGGAACTATGAAAAAACAACATATAGAATACAAGTTAGTTTTGCTCTTTGTGAACCCGAACTGGAAATAAAAACCACTTCCTCAATGTTGCTAAAAACTTCCTTTAACGGAACAAAATTCAATACAAATTACCACTGAAAAGATATTCGTAAGCCTAACTAAGCCGGTCCTTAAAAAACTTTTTTATAAAAAAATAGAACCGACTTCTAAAAAAAGTGCAAAAAAAAAAGAATTAGGAAGTCGGTGTTTTGTTTCTTCGTTTTTGTGTCTGTTTTATGACACCGACTTCCGAAATTAAAGTTATTTTGAACTTTTTTTGGAAGTCGGTTCTATTTTTTTGTGAAAAAGTTTTTTATTTTTCACTTTTTAGTTGTGGTTCTCCATTAACTGTGTTACCAATTCATAGAAACGATCGCAGCAATCGCGGTTGATTTGCTGTCAATTTTTGAAGAGTTCTGTTGTCTATCTCCGAAACCCATCATCAGATCGATATGTTTAAATGGGACTATTTCGGAACAAAAAAGAATTTTGCAAATCCGTCTGTAAATGACGGAGTTATGCCCGAACAAACATAAAAAAACAAACATCCGAATTGATAACCTCCTTCTTTTTGAAGTCGGTTAAAAACAGCATCAAAGTAGATCTTCACAGCAAACGGCGTCGCTCAGTCGGGTGCTTAGCAAAACACCTATTGATCTGGTCACGCCCCAGTTGCTGCAGACCGAAGGTCGAAGGACAATGTACTTGATTAGACGGAATCAGGACCGGAACGAGAGCGGATCAATACCGCTTTTAACTAAGCTATCACTGCACAAAGCAGCTACTTTACCAGCTATTGTAAGGAAATTGTACTGAGTTTCAGGTCCCTTACCCTTTTTGTATCCTGTGTATGGAGATTTAAAGAATGGCCGGAAAATGTTGGGAAAATCGGATGTTGATTTAATCAATGCCTTCTCCCAACCATTTAAAGCAGCAGCAGAGCAGTAGTGGCGCAGTGGTAAGTTATTTCATCACCACTGCTCTCAAAATGGTGAAGGAAACATCGTGAGGAAACCGGCATGCCCTAGAACCAAAAATTCGAAGACATCTGACATCCACCAATCCGCATTGGGCTTGTATGATGGATTACGGCCCACACCCTCTCACAGAGAGGAGGCCTGTGCCTCAGCAGAGGGGTCATTAAAAGGCTGATGATGATGATGATGAACCATTTATTCCTTAATTGTTCACATAAAACATATAAATATAAAACAAAAATTGACAGTTAATTACAACGGCGAGCTTACCCAGCATTTGGGTTTTCTTACAGCAAACCTCAGGGTGAAAAATACATTTGCCTAAGAACATCTTACTAAGATCCTATAAAAACATTTATTACGGGTCATGTTGACAGGAAATGCTCCCTTATTCCTCTCTTGAACACCTCAAACGAAGGGCTATCCCTTCTGCCCGGGGGTTGAGGATAAATCTGCCCGGGGGTTGAGGATAAATTCGAAAGAGTTACCTCGCCCCTGGGCACGTAGGGCAGGGAGGAACAGGGGTGGGTTTTAGTCAGTAAGAGTCTGACACGCCCTTCCGCTCCACCCTAGAGCGGAAGAAGTCATAAGATGATTTCTCAACCACAAAAAAAAAAAAGAAAGGGCTATCCCTTAGTGTGTGGAAGGGAGTTCCAAAGGCGTATAGCACGAACAGTAAAGGATCCACCGTAACGACTAGAGGAGTGGGAAGGGAACTGAAGGAGAAGAGAGGATGATGAGCGGCAAGGTTTTCCTCTTGGAAAAAGATACTCAAAGCGACCCCAACCATGTTGGGGTCGACTTCCAGTCTAACTGGATTCAGCTGTGTACCAGTATTTTGCATGGAACGACTGCATATCTGACCTCCACAACTCAGTAACTGGGTAACACGATACTTCTTGGCAAGACTGAGGTCAGATTGTATGGCTTCTGACTTCCGTAGGTAATGACTGTCAAAGATCTTCAAATGACAACCGGGACCAACGGCTTAATGTGCTTGTCGAGGCACGGAGGAATCTCTTAATAACCACCAAGTGGCGCCCTCATTGAATAAAAAATCCTAGCAAAGCGTAGAAAATAAAGATTAAAGAATGCTTTGTTGCGTTTGTTACAAAGAGGATGAGGTATTTTTACGTTGTTAAAACAGGACTCAAAATGTTTCGTATCCAAAGTAGTAAGCAAAAGTGTCAAAAACAAACAACATTTGAGCAATAACAAGAAACATTTTGAATCCTGTTTTAAAAACGTAATAATACGAGTACCTCATCCTATTTATAACAAACGCAACATAGGATTCTTCAATCTTTATTTTCTATGCTAAGATACGATTTTTTATTCAATGAGGGCGCCAGCAGAGGTTGTGCAGCAGCGGAGGTAGGCCCTTAAGATGGTCACCCATCCACGGACCGACCTCGGCAAGCGTTGCTTAACCTTGGAGCCCGAGCGGCTGTTGATCAATATTCAATACAAATAAATAAAATTAAAGTTTCTGTTTGTAATGTCAAAATAATATTTTTTTTCGGCTCGTACAGTTATTTTCAACGATACATGAAATCAGTTTTTTAAATTTTTGTCTATCTGTCTGTCTGTGTGTCTGTTTGTTCCGGCTAATCTTCGGAACGGCTGGATCGATTCTGATAAGATTTTACGGGCAAGTATGTAGGTCCAAATCGTGGATTGGAAATGACTTGACGAATATGCATAATAAGCATAATCTAATCAGTCTTTTAACGTTTCCACTGCTGGGACATAGGCCTCCTCTCTGTGAGGTGGAATGGGCCGTAATCCACCACGAGACCACCAGCACCACCCAGCGCCTGGGTTCGAACCTACGACCTACAAAACACGTAAGTCGGAGCCGCTACCACTGGGCCTATTCCTGTCCAGTTCCTGAACTTTTTTTTTTTTAAATTTCACATTAGGAATTATTCTTGTACCGTGGGTGCTTTCACAAACAAGTAAACTCACATACACAAGACACCCAGACACGCTCTCAACCCTCAAAAACTGCGCCAACCGTGCCGTCAATGTAGGTAGTTCTGAACTACCTACATTAAACGGGTTTTGCTCTTTAATGTGTTTTAATAATTAAGAGGGACAAAGGACGGTTTTATCGCTAAAACCGATCTACCTTCAATTTAAGTTTACCGGCTTTTGTATTTCCTGAATCGTCATCATCAACATCTTTCATGTTTTTGTCTCGATGTGAACCCGAGTGATGAGATACTTAAATGATAATGTATCTGGCGTACCCTGGAAATTCACACCCACCACAATCTTCCTGATTAGCCATATCTTGAATTCTTGATAGTCTGTATACAAGATGAGTCAGTCAGCAAGGATCTTGGTTCATGGTATTCTTACAAAAGGAGAAGAACATCTGTTTTTTTCATACCCCATAATATATTGTATGTCTTTTGAAACCTTTATCCTATTTTCTTATAATGAATACTTTTTATTTATTAAGTACCTAAAAAAAACAATATAGGTACTAAATTAACTAAAACTAAAAATATTCTAAAATATTTCGTCGAAAAATTCCTCCGCATCGCTGTCGGCTGGTAATGTGCCCAAAAAACTGGCGGCGTTGCCACGTTGTAAAGCAATGCTTACTCTGTCCAAGGAAAAAGCCAGCCCTTGGGTCACGCGAAGTGTCAACAAGGCGTTTAGATATTTCTTTAAACAATTTGTGAGCACACAGACCCCGGCTCGAAAATATAATTACTAACAAGGTTATTAATTACGACCCTAATTACTTGAGTGCATTGTCGAAGCACACAACACTTGGGCTTGAGGCAAAGTGAAGTTTTATAAGCGTTGGGATTGACCACATGAAATTTTGGTGGCGCGTGTCTTATAAGCGAAAGAAGACAATCCAACAACATATTAAGCCACGGCCAATTTTTTATGGGATAATTTAATATGGGACCAACGCTGAAATCGTGAAAAAAAAAATTGCAAATAACAAAAAACGCAACTGATAAAAAACAACTAAAAAGTTCAAAACAATTCACTTTTCAAGTATGTAGTTCGATGCAGTTGGAAGAATTTACTTTAGTTCAATCACATATTTTATGCCACCAACTGCATCAGAATTGACTGCTTGAAAAGTGAATTGAATCAATTCGATTTGAAGTTTTTTTTTTTTTCAAAATTCAAAAGTATAGGGCAGCTGATTTATAGGGTTCCGTACCTGAAGGGTTCAAACGGAGCCCTATTGCTATCACTCACGTGTCCGTCTGTCTGTCTGTCCGTCTGTCCATATGTCTGTCCGTCGTCTGTCACAAAAACATTGTTCCGAAGAATTTTTTAACTTCCCATTGACCTATAAACTTGAAAGTTGGTGATAATGTTTATTATTACGTATATTTTCCTAAAAAATACGAATATATTGATAAATCAGATTTTTTCTTTGAAACTCCCTCATTTGGTACGGAACCCTAAATATGCGAAGTCCGGCCCGCACTTGGCTGGTATTTTTTTCTTAATGTTTTCATTTATTGTTGTATTGTGGTCTCCACTTTGTATAGGAATTTTTGGTCGCTGATGAATGTCACTGTTCCTTTTTATCCAATTTTCATCTATCTCCCAAAACAAAACTAGTTTTGAACCGTGGCAAAAGTCACCAGACAGTCATAATGGAGGGACATAGAGGGGACCTTGAGCCCCCCTCTACCTTGGGTTTGGCGGTATGGCCCAGAGTGACATATTGCGAATATATTACTATTTGACTGCCTGTTACTATGAGATAGGTCATGGCAGGACTATAGATAGATTTGACCTTTATATTGGAAAATTTTGTGATGGCTTCTGTGATTCGAAATTTTAACAGATTGGTTTAAAGGTACTGCTTGTTAATGTATATAATTATCTATTCTATATCTTTACATATAAAAAAAACAAACTCCCCTGCCTAGTTTGTTCGCGATAAACTCAAAAACTGCTGAACGGATTTTCATACGGTTTTCACTAAGAGACAGAGTGATTCATGAGGAAGGTTTAGGTGTATAATTTGTACCCGTGCGAAGCTGGTCCGGGTACCTAATCTATAATATAAAACAAAGTCGGGTTAGTTACACCATTTCAATGATCACGATTTCAATGATCTTTGATTTGTTGGATTTGTCTCCACTTCGAATAGCAGAATAACTATTAAAACATCGAAAAAAATAACGAAACAAAAATAATGAAGAACATTCATTTTCTCATACATTTTGTATGGAACGAATATTATGTTCATTGATTCTGAGGTGATACGAAGTTCTCCGGGACAGCTAGTAAGGAATAAATCCGTACTAATATTATAAATGCGAAAGTGTGTCACGTTTTGACGTCGTTAACTACTGAACGGATTTTGATAAAACTTGGCATACAGACAGACTGATGATAGCCCAAATTAGGTACCCTTTTCATCCCGATAGTTAGTTCTTTTGGTATTATAAAGCACTTTTCAGTTCACGCGGGTGAAGCCGCAGGTAGAAGACTAATTTTCGTTTGTTGAGAGTTTAGTAGTCGCATAGACAAATTGATATTTTAATTGGGTTTCGACACAAGCAGGGCACTTAAATAAGGTAACATAGCACTCAATAGAACTTGCAAAGTACTTACTCGTATATCTAAATAGTATTTAAAATAGGTAGGCACGTTATCTAAAAATACGAGTTTTACAAGTACCTACGTTTACAAAATAATGTTAAAGACAGGACAGCAAAAAACTACTTGAAATTGTAATTGTAACAGACAAAGCCAAACTTATCTTTTGTCCAATTAAGTTTATATTTGTACCTGAAATTATCGTACAAAAATAAAAAACCCTTCTTTTTTAGCATGTATCCGGACTTAAATAATCATAATAACTAATATTATTGCATTGTTTCAGATTTGTTCCCAGGATCGTGTCGCCATTTTTAAGAATAATAATTTTAAATGATGTTTTTTTTTTGAGTACCCGGCTTAATAGGCGCGGTATTACCTCAATAGTCAAAAAAATTGATTTCTTGGGTAGTCGAGTATGATGTAAAGCAATGAAAATATCCTTTGCAAAAAATGCAGTGGACAGAGAAGGGTTTAAAGAAAAAATTTAAACGAATAGAATAATAAAAAGAAAGTTTGATATTCTCAATAAAAAATTTGGAAATTGCTCCATAAAAATAAACTTTGGCGTCGAACGTCTCTGTATTTTCAGCGATAACAACATTATTTTTTTTAAGAATTGAATAGAATTAGCATTTTATTAAAACTTTTATTTAATTTATTGTGTATTAGTTTTTTTTTATTGTAGATAGGAATGCGTTTGACCACTGTCTCACCTGATGGTAAGCGATGATGTGGTCGAAGATGGAGCACGCTTGCCTAGAAGTAACCTATTCACTCTTGACTTAAAGACTCCCAGGTTGTAGCTATAAGGAAACACGGACTCCGGTAGGGAATTCCACTCCCTAACTGTGCGCACAAATGAATGTTTTCTCAAAACGCTTTGTGCGTATGGATGGGATGTCCACCATGAACCGGTGGCACTTCACTGTACGTCTTGTGGTCCGTTGATGAAATGGGCTTGGCGGAATCAAATTATGCAATTCCGTCGCACACTCCCCAAAATGTAACCGATAGAAAACCGACAGGCTAGCAACTTGGCGTCTATGTTCAAAACTTTGGAGTTTCGACTCAACGAGCCTATCATTGCCGATGATCCTCTTGGCTCGTTTCTCAATTGACTCAAGGGCATCAAGCTGGTATCTGGCAGATCCCAAAGATGAGAGCAGTACTCCATACACGATCGAACTTGCGCTTGATAGAGTTGAAGCAGCTGTTTCGGCGTGAAGTGCCGTCTCACCTTTGCGAGGATCCCCAACTTTTTGGCAGCCACTTGAGCCTTTGCCTCTATGAAGGGACCAAAATTGAGAGGTTAACATCTACCCTCAATTTTGGTCCCTTACTTTAGAGTAACACCAAGAAGATCAAGTGGGTCGGTTATCGGCACGGTCACACCTCGGAAAGATGGAGCCGGGTGAAATTGGCTCCTCATAGCGGAAAAAAGACACGCCTGGCTCTTAGCAGCATTGAACTTGACCAGATTCGCATCGCCCCATTCTGAGACAGCCTGTAAGGACAAGTTCAAGCGCCCAACCATAGCCTCTCGGAGAGACACCAAGTCCACCAAGAGTACCAGGGGACCTCGCGCCACCAGGATCTAGACGCGAAGATTCCGCAAACATAGAGGCAAACAAGTTTGCTTTCTCCTCAGCGGAGTGGGCCAGCGACCCGTCGGGTTTCAGCAGCGGAGGTAGTGAGCGGCGGCAGAAGTTCGATTCAACCGACTTAGCCAGGGACCAAAACGCCTTACTACCAGCTGAGTAAGAAGCAAGTTTGTTCCCAATTCGGATAATGTGGTCAAACCGAGCCCTCCGCAACACCTTCTTGCAGGACTTGGCAGCCCTGTTGAAGGCTCTCTTCTTCTGACTCACGTCATTTGCTTTACGCGTCCGAGCGTCGACCCATACCAGGTAGGCCGCGTGTTTAAGCGCATCAGCGCGATTGCACTCGGCACCAAACCATGGTCGAGCTTTGCCAGCCATTGATACGTCAGAGAATGAAATGTAGTACTCCATTCCTTGCCGCAACACATCCGTCACGGCGTCCGCGCACGACGAAACATCAGTCGAAGAAAAGCAAGTAAGCTGCCAAGGATAAAATGTGAAGAAAGATCGTATGCCATCCCAATCTGCTGATCTGTATAGCCAAACCCGCCTGATGCCTCTAGGGCTAGGATCGGGCGGGGAGTAGACGGATATAGACTTCACCAGATAGTGGTCAGAAGTACCTAATGGTGAAGAAATCGACACCGAGTAACGGTCTGGATCTGTTGTCAGCAGAAGGTCCAAGCAATGATCCGTGTGCGAATCAACATCCGGCACCCTCGTTGCCCCCTGACCAGCTGGGTGAGATTTAACGCTAGTGCTAGCTTACGCGTCTCTTGTCCAGCATGGTCTGTGCACTGGTATGGGAAGAGCCACTCCTGATGGTGGGCGTTGAAGTCCCTCAGTAACACCGATTGGCCAGAAAGGTACCGCTGCTGAGCCACATCCGCCGCCTCACTGAGGTGTTGTGTGAGCCTAGTTGTCTCCAAATCACCGCTGTGCGAACGGTAGACACAGGCGTAGACAATTTTACCTAGGCCTGTGTCCACTACGACCCAAAGAGTTGAGAACCTGGAGTCCTCAAGGTTACGGAGACGCCGATAGCAGATATCGTCCCGGGCGTACATGCATATACCAGCGTGTGGCTTAAAATTGTGCTCCAGGGTAAACCCTGGGTAAGATAGGTACGCCACGTCAGACGGACATCCGATCTGCGTCTCCGAAAGGAACAGGAGAGCTGGTTTCTCAGTCTCTAGGTGGTGGTGGACTGCGGCGAGATTTGAGTGCAGAAAATTGAGAAGAGCTTTAATTCATTTGAGTGAAGAAATAGAGAATTTAGTGTATATTTTGGATAATTTAGAGAAACCCCGTAAAATAAATGCCTATTCGCATCGTCAACACAATTATTATGTTCAATTCTCAACCTTATTTGAAGGTATCTCAAATCGTAGTCAGTCTGTGCCTTAAGACGGTTAGTTGATTCACGAAATACCTAGTACAAACATTTCACTTGAAAGCAATCGAAAGACACTCGAGTTTACCTTTCATTAGATAAGACTATCTATGTGGGTAAAGTCACAAATGAAAGTTTTCACACCCAGTCACCTAGTTAGTAGTTATCGATTGACATACTCCACCACATGAAACTATGGGCTGTTTATAAACCAAGTTAAGTGCTTTTAAGTGTTATCTATTCCTAAAATTGATAAAGGAATCACCTACGTAATGAATGACTACCTTTACCACGATTTAGCTCTTCTGCTAGTAAGGACGAAATCTTATTGGTCCTCATGCCCCAATGGCATGTTCAAGATTAACCCATAAAAAGGATAGTCCCCTATGCAGAACATGCATGGACACGGAGGAAACGGTCGCGTACATCTTGAGTGCACATGGCCTAGCTTTGTTCTGTCTCCTGCTTGATTAGGAGGGAAGTGGAAAATTATATTTTTCTTACTCCTCCGCTGTTCTTTTCTGATTAATTTCGTTGCAGGACCCAAGACAGTTAAATTGTTCTCCGGGACTTGTCATCATCATTTCAGCCGAAAGACATCCACTGCTGGCCATAGACCTCTCCCAAGTGTCGCCACAATGACCGGTCCTGTACGTCTCGCATCCATCGACTACCCGCGACCCTCACCAGGTCATCGGTCCACCTTGTTGGAGGCCTTCCAACGCTGCGTCTTCCGGTACGCGGCCACCACTCCAGAACTTTTCGGCCCCATTGACCGTCTGTTCTGCGAGCAATGTCCATGTGCCAAATGCCCACTGCCACTTCAGTTTGACGATTCTTCGGACTATGTCGGTAACCTTGGTTCTCATGCGTATGTCATCATTCCTGATTCGATCACGCAAGGAAACTCCGAGCATAGCCCTCTCCATTACCCGGGCCTGCGGACGGCGAGTAGTGGGTAGCTCGCCGTCCGATCAGCACCAGGCCCGAGAGTCGACGGCGCGTAGTGTTCCACGCGCGCCTCAAAGAGATGCCAGCAAATCATGACGGGGCCCGTCATGGCCGATGCCTGCCTACTGCGTCTCTGGGTATTTAGGGCACGGAAGGAACAGGGGTGGGTTTTAGTCAGTAAGAGTCTGATGACTTCCCACCACCAAAAAAAAAAGCCCACTATTGCCCTTTGGGTGACTTTAAGCCTTCCGGTGAGGTATATTGTGAGCGACCACGTTTCTGTTCTAAATGTCATAGCTTCATTGCCCCGCTTCTTTCGTTCTGGTGGTCGCCACTGTTGATTCTGGCTTACAGAAGTTACAGTGGTTTAGGAATAGTGTGGTGGGCTTGTACCAAAAAAAAAGGACTACTACTGCTGTACATTCCGTCGTATATCCCAAAATTACTTCCAAGTTTTCTAAGCACGACTACCAAGTGGTTTTAGTCGGTACGAATCGTGTATAGACTCCACCTCCAGATGTACATAATTCATGTTGTTTTTTCCAGAAATCGAGGTTCTTTGGGATAGAAATACGAAGAGAAAGGTACCTATTGGTTTCACCAGAACTTTTCAGATTAAAGTAAGCTTCTTGAGATGCTAGGTTAGATTATAAATAAACTCTTTGAGATACTATTCTGTAAGTGCTGTTGGTACTCAATTAAAATTATTTTTAAATTTTTAGAGTATTTTCTGTTTTGGAAATCAGTTGTATTTTTATAACAAAAGTTTTTTTTTAACTTTTTAGTTGTTATACCCCAGAACTAAAACTAAATATCAAAGTTACGCGAATTGATAACCCCAGTAACGTGGAACATGGTATTTGAACACTCAGGCAGAGAACGAACAGGTTTGGGTTTTAGTCAGTAAGAGTCTGACATCCCTCCCTCCACCTAGAGCGGGAGAAGTCATTGGATGATTACCCCTCCCCCCCCCCCAAAAAGTATATACTTTTTCAAATAAAAAACAATTTTGAAAATCGGTCCACAATTGACAGAGAAATCAGTGAAAATACGATTTAAAAAAAATACATGCTGTCGAACATTTAACATAGAACCACCTCCTTTTTTCGAAGTCGGTTAAAAATAGCTGTAGACTTTTGCTTTCATTTTTCATTCCGCAATGGTTTCATTTCTGCTGTCGCTGTGGTAATGTGGAAACATACCTATTTATTCAAATTACGTCTGTATCCCATTCAAGTAAGTATTGCAAGTTTTAGCGCTTGTAACATCTACACATCTACAGAAACCTCTAGAAAATATGTAAATGTCTCTCAGAGACTGAACTAATGACACTATTTAGAAGTCACTGGCGGCCTGGCTGCTAGTAAGTATAGCCTTGTGATGCTCCGTTACCTACCACTTATTTGTGCCGCCACTTGGCCGGTAGTCGACCCTTAAACGGTGATTCCGTTTAAGGGTCGACTACCGGCCAAGTGGCGCCCTCATTGAATAAAAAATCGTAGCATAGCATAGAAAATAAATATTATAGAATCCAACGTCACGTGAATGATGTAGTAGGCAAAAGTACCAAAAACGGCCGTTTCTGACACTTTTGCCTACTACTTTGGATACGAAACATTCTGAGACCTGTTCTAACAATGTAAAAATATTTTATCCTCTTTGTAACAAACTTGACGTTGGATTCTTTAATATTTATTTTCTATGCTATGCTACGATTTTTTATTCAATGAGGGCGCCACTTGGCCGGTACTACGGCCTTAAAACGAATCGTTTCTTGCTGTACTTCATAATGATGGAGGATTCAAGTGCACAGAGACGGGGCTTGTAATGGTATCGGTCGATCTTATTGTGTTTATGGTGTGTTGCATGACAGTAGTTTTAAGGGAGAAAAACAGAAGATTGTATAAGGATCTCGACATATTATATAAATAAAGGAAAATAAAAAAAACTTTTACTTTTGTTTGTAAAAAAAAAATGCGGTTTTCTCTGATAGACAGAGTGATAAACGAGGAAGGTTTGTGTGTAGTATAATTTGTACCCGTGTGGAGCCGGGGCGGGTCTGTTAGTTTCCTTAATATAGAAACCTTAGTCTATGTTGAAGCATAGCACCAAGCACCTAACTCGAGGCGCATCCAATTAGCAGACACAATAGATTTAAATTGTGTCTCATGTGTCCGCTAGACATTATAATATGTTTGCAAAAAACAACAAAAGCATAAAATAACAAAATATACAACTTTACACCCGGTTTCTAGAAAGAAACTATAGATGTGGCGCAAATGAGCTGCGGCTGAAGCTAACGCACGTTTGTCACATACATTTTGCAAAATTTTTGTTCCGGAAATGGGCCTTAATGTAGAGTATAACGCGGATAAGAAATTGAAAATCACGCAAAAAATATATAGCGTATTTTTATGAAACCTTTGCCATTTTATAGATCATTTAATGATACTCGTAAGACCTGCATCTCTCCATCGATATGAACAATTTTCTTCAAGAAAACCTGAGGAAATTCTTAAAAAAAATTTTTACCTCCCATACAAATATTGATCAGCTGATGATAACATTGTATGGAAAGTCCAACTTTTTTTTTGGGTGTTTACTATTTTTTCTTAGAGTTAGTTGTTCATATCCATGGGCAGAACCGGTTCTTAAAATATGACCACACCTTACCGTAACACTCTGTATAACGTATTCTTAAAATTACTAATAAATAATTACATTTTACGTAATATAATACTTTTTAATTAAAATAACTTCTATTACTCTAAGTTTTCTTACAAAATATGGATATAAATTTTAATTAAGATCATTATAAATATTATATACTCGTATATATTATTATTAAACGTGTTTTGGTATTTTTTACCTGTTGTTTTATGTATAATAAATTAATAATGTGTTAAATTGTCCCATCGCAGGGTAAAAGTTTCCCTTTTCCTTATGTACACAATCCATACAAATATCATAATTGCGAAAGTAACTCTGTCTGTCTGTTTGTTACCCTTCACATCTTTATGGCTAAACTGCCATACGGATTTACTTAAGGCGGAGGTTCCCAAAAATGGTCAAAAAGGTGGTTTTTTAAAGCAGTGTATCTCTTAAACCGTAAATAGTTTTAAGAAATAAAAATAATATGATATTTTCAAGTCCTACTTGCATACAGTGATGGAGCTAGAAACATAATTTAACATACTTTAATGCATCAAAAAAATCTTCTAACATACCTCTAAATTATCTTTAAAAGCAGTTTAACCCTTCATTAACAATTATAATCATAATAAAAAATATACCATAAAATTTCAAATGCTAAGTTGCACCCAGTGATGGATTATTTTTATAAATTTATTAGTAAATCCTAAGTAAATCGATAAAATGCTTCATATTTTGCAATAAATTGCGACCATTTGTCGTAGCGCATCTCTTTCTTTTCTATGCAATCCGAGAGTGACCGCGCTTTATAGACATCTGGGCCTTAAATGAAACTTGAACACGAGTAAACCATGCGGGAGTAGAACATAGGATACCTACATTTCATCCCGTGAGTATGTTCCCTTGGGATAAATTTCAACTTTCACGAGGGCGAGGTCGCTGGCATATACTAGTCACCTTTATATTATCTGTGCCTTTTACGCTAGTATTATACTATCTTAGCCTTTATTTTTTGCCTGTGTGGAAACTTGTTCAAACAAAATAAAAATAATATCGTCATTTAATGTGAAAGTAACGGATCGCAAAGAACTGATCTAAATGCACAACTGGTTTTCGAATCATTTGTATATTATGTCATAGCACAGGATAATCTCATAAGTAATGCAGAACTTGTTTCGCCATTAGTCCAACATGTTAATTTTATGGTTTTAAAATTTTATCTAGTCACATATTTTATTAAAAATATCCCATGATATATTATTTGGGACCTTTGCTCCTACAAAAGTATGTTTTGAAAGTCAAAAAAAATGAGCAGTCTAGTATTTTAAAAGCAAAAAATAATTTATTAATCCATGTTTATCTCATGCCGGAAAGTTTAGGAGTTTTTTCAGCTGAATTCCTAAACTGACTGTAAAGAAAATTGCATAGAGGTAAATAAAGAAGGAGACCGATATTTAACTCTTCCCCAGAACCTAAAAGTTTAACAAAGGGTGCAATCGCTACTAAATGACCAGAGGGGGATAGTACTACACGGCCTGTACCGCTCCGTCTCTCTCTCACAACGGAATCATGATGATTTAAGACTTCATGGAAGGACTTCCAGATAAACTACTGCATTCGGTTAGCCAGAAGTTATCTTCCAATGACTTCTCCCGCTCTGGGTGGAGCGGGAGGGCTTGTCAGACTCTTACTGACTAAAACCCACCCCTTTTCCTTCCCTGCCTGAGTGCCCAGGGGTGCGGTAACTCATTTTTAGAATTTATCCGCTACCCCTAGGCATGCAGGCACCGGCCACGATGGGTCCCGTCAGTGGTGTCTGACACTCATCTCTTTGAGGCGCGCGTGGAACACTACGCGCCGTTGACTCACGGGCCTGGTGCTGATCGGACGGCGAGCTACCCACTGCTCGCCGTCCGCAGGCCCGGGTAGAAAGTCGACCTTAACAAAGGCTAGGTAAATGATGACTTGCTCATACATTAAGGGAACTCATGCAAATCATAATACTTGAAGCTTTCATAGAAAGTTTTGTCTCCAGAGTCTCAAGAGAACTGTCAACTAGCTTAGCTATAGCTTTATTAACATAACAGTTTACATAACCACCGTCTGCAACAAACAAGGCTAAGCAAACTTTCTTAAATTGTGACTCATTGATCTACCTACTATGTAACACGTTATATATGTATATAAACATGGCTGGTCAATGACTCCAAGATTGGTTTGTTGATAACACAAGAACTTTTTGAAAACTTGATATGTTGATCGGCCTTATTTTCATTGATTAGATTAGAGAAACAAGTTT
This sequence comes from Polia nebulosa, assembly GCA_951329385.1. NCBI lineage: Eukaryota > Metazoa > Arthropoda > Insecta > Lepidoptera > Noctuidae > Polia > Polia nebulosa. Next base: position 12,155,169 of record OX589613.1, on the reverse strand, counting down.
TGAGTATATGGTTATTACAACATGGGAACACCAAAGAGTCGATGAATGAACTGTGTCGAAGTTGAAATGGCTATAATAAAGGAGGTGAGTTCAGAGATGATAACTAATATAAAAATAATAATTTTTTGACAAGTCTTAATGTTAGTAACAATTTACTTAAACTATGTTAGTAAAAGAATATAAAACAATACAAAAACAATACGGAAACCTTAGACTATGAAAGGTTATAGACGCAACGTCATTGGACATTAAATGAAGCAGGATCGTTAAAAAGTGTGAGTGACCTCGGCGAACATAACTTTTCGGCTTCTCATTTTCTCTATGTGAGCTTACAATTTCACCCGGCTCCATTTTTCCGAGGTGTAACCGTACCGATAACCGACCAACTTGATCTTCTTGGTGTTACTTTAACATCTACCCTCAATTTTGGTCCCTTCATAGAGGCAAAGGCTCAAGTGGCTGCCAAAAAGTTGGGGATCCTCGCAAAGGTGAGACGATACTTCACGCCGGAACAGCTGCTCCAACTCTATCAAGCGCAAGTCCGATCATGTATGGAGTACTGCTCTCATCTTTGGGACGGATCTGCCAGATACCAGCTTGATGCCCTTGAGTCAATTGAGAAACGAGTCAAGAGGATCATCGGCAATGATAGGCTCGTTGAGTCGAAACTCCAAAGTCTAGAACATAGACGCCGAGTTGCTAGTCTGTCGGTTTTCTATCGATTGCATTTTGGGGAGTGTGCGACGGAATTGCATAATTTGATTCCGCCAAGCCCGTTTCATCAAAGGACCACAAGACGTACGGCAAAGTGCCACCGGTTCATGGTGGACATCCCATCCGTACGCACAAAGCGTTTTGAGAAAACTTTCATTGCGCGTACAGCTAGGGAGTGGAATTCACTACCGGAGTCTGTGTTTCCTGTTAGCTACAACCTGGGAGTCTTTAAGTTTAGTTCATCGCTTACCATCAGGTGAGATAGTGGTCAAACGCGTGCCTATCAACCATAAAAAAAAGCTTATTTCGCGTGTACAGATACAAGCTTCTCATTCTGGTACTTTAGATTGCTGGCTTTTGACACTGTCTATAACCTTTCATAGCCTAAGCTGGAAACATACAAAATCACGCATGGCAATATGGGAAAAGAAGTCATGTTGCACCGACCCCAAATATATTGGGATAAGGGTATGATAACATTTATGCCTCGTGACTGCTGAGAATCAGGCAACTTACTAAAAACCTCCTGCAGTGCGCTTGTGAACAGCTTAGGTGAGAGTGGGTGGGTGATTGCATTAGGTTAGGTGGGTGGAGGTGTGAAAAAAAGGGAACAGTGGGTCTTCCTGATTGACTCCTTTTTTATGTTGAAATTGGGACGAGAAATATGCAAGTTGATATTCGCACAGCTACTTCGATTAATGGTGTCAATAAGGTCAATATAAGTGTGCACAACATTTTGGGACGACAAAGCATTTATATCTGATTGATTATCTATACTATCGAATGCCTTAGCATAATTCACAAAGGCCAGGTTAAAATTGGGTTATATGTTTTCAATAACCTGATTGATGGTATGGAGATGATCGGTTGTGCAATGGGGACGGAATCCTATACTTGCCCGGGAGGTTGGTGAAGATTAAGCGTCGGAGCAATAAGGTTCTCTATTACTTTAAGGCGCTATTAACTGCCAATGACCTTGAATGGTTAGCTTGCGTGTTCTGTGCTTAGCTCACGCAACGCGTCGTACGTCCACCCAGTAACAGGACTCGCCCATCAAGGAGCGCTGTCCGAAATTAAACGCATTATTAATTTATTATACATGAAACAACAGGTACTTATTATATTAAAACACGTATACTAAAATATAAATAATTAAATGATCTTTAAAATGGTGAAGGTTTCATAAAAATACGCTTTATAGTTTTTACTTGATTCTCAATTTTTTTTTTATAAAAATGTAATAATATAAAAATTACAGTACATAATGAAATGAATCGTAAGTACTTATTTATCTATGTACACAATCGGGCAATAGAAACGATATTAATATGATTACAGCACTATTTATATCTACTATAGACCAATTTTATTGATAAAGATAACATAAAACATGACAGATGTGTCGTATCGCAGATAAAGACTGGTTTTGAAATCAACGGCATGACGGCTAACGTAGACCTTCAAACTACAAATCCATTCTAAAACTGTACACTTAATTATAATTATTTCGATTGACCTACCACATGGCCTTAATCACACTTAAAATGAGGATCAAGGCCCTAAGAACCGCAGTGGAAACTTGAACTTAAAATCTTAAAGTAATGATCAAAGAGAAAACCTCTTAGGCTCCGAAACTCACCGGTGAGTTTGACAAAAAAAAATTAATTATATGAAAAAAAAAATATTCGGCTGGCAACCCGGGTTGTCGTCAGGCTTCTATTCGACAACCCGGGTTTGTCTGTGGAGCCTAAGAGGACCACCAATCCAACGCAGTAACGAAAACCCTCCTAAAGACAGTTTTTTAGGGTAGTTAAGTACCCGGGCCTGCGGACGGCGAGCAGTGGGTAGCTCGCCGTCCGATCAGCACCAGGGCCGTGACTCGACGGCGCGTAGTGTTCCACGCGCGCCTCAAAGAGATGAGTGTCAGCCACCACTGACGGGGCCCATCGTGACCGGTGCCTGCATGCCTAGAGGTAGCGGATAAATTCTGAAAATGAGTTACCGCACCCCTGGGCACTCAGGCAGGGAAGGAACAGGGGTGGGTTTTAGTCAGTAAGAGTCTGACACGCTCCCGCTCCATCCAGAGCGGGAGAAGTCATTGGATGATTTGCCACCCCTCAAAAAAAAGGGTAGTTAAGTACTCAGCTGCTCAACAAGTGACCCTCGGAAAGACCGTTGCAGTCATGTGCTGCCGTGCACAGCGAGGCTTAGGGGAGACCCCTTTACAGTCTCCTCCTCAGTGAGGATTTGTACAGAGGGGGTTCCGGAGTGGCCTTTTAAAAGGTCACAAGGCCACTTCCATGTGCTGATGGTGATCATCGGGGTAGTTATAGCGAGGTAAAAATCCCACACCCTGGTCTTTTCTCCCAAGTCCATTGACTCTGCAGGCACCTTTTAAAAGTTTTCCTCCGATAATAAAAGAAAAACTATCTCTCTAGGGAATTATTAAAGAAAAATGTGATTTATCAATATATTGGTATTTCTTAGTAAAATATAGGTACGTAATAATAAACGTTATCACCAAACAAGTTCATAGGCGTAGACTATGAAAAGTTATAGACAGAGCGCAAAAGCCAGCAATCTGAAGCACCAGAATGAGAAGCCGGCTTGTATCTGTACACGCAAAATAAGCTCACACAGATAAAATGAGAAGCCGAAACGTCATCGTTATGTTCATCGAGGTCACTCACACATTTTAATGATCCTGCTTCATTTAATGTCCAATGACGTTGCGTCTATAACCTTTCTTAGTCTAAGTTCATAGGTATTGGTAAGTTAAAAAAAATTTTAGGAACAAAATTTTGTGACAGACGACGGACAGACAGATGGACACGTGAGTGACAGGAATAGGGCTCCGTTTGGACCCTTTGGGTAAGGAACCCTAAAAAGGTAGGTACTCCGTTATATCTGACATGACCAGAAAGAAGCCAAACACGTATAGACCTACAATCCCTTAGTAAACATTAGGTTACAATAGGCATAAACCATCGGTCAAGATCATCGGTCGGTAAGTCATCTTGTGCTGTGGAAGGACTGTTGAAGGGTCACCAAAGTTCTGCTTAATGATCATAAGATACACTATCAAACGTAGGATTTCGTGTAGTGATAAGAAACTAATCAGTAAATCTGCTGTCAAATCTAAAAATACCGACAACCGATCATGTAATTCTACACGGTATATTTTGACAGCTTTTGCTGATCCATCATTTTCTCAAAAGGCTTAGAAAATCTTGGGGTTACCCCAAAAACGATAGATTGATAACTACAACTCTGGGTTTTTGGTGGGATTTTTTCTAGTGAAATCCAGTGCCTATTTTAATTATTTGCAAATTGAGTCCTAATGGATTGTGATGTGAAATTGGTGTAGTTTTGTATCTCAGTGTCTACGCAACTGGACAATATTTGGAATCATTGAAACAGGCGTGATCTCGGTGAAATGAAACTGAGAATTTTATTATAGTATTGACTAGGTACCTCAGCTAAGCTTACCGAGAAGGCTTACACGATACATTTGCTGCCAATTACTGCAAAACATTAGAATGTGTTAAATCCGCATTCTAATGGAAAACAAATCAAAGTGACTGTATTGTGTATCAAAAATCGAAATACTTTCCAAACTTTACACTGGCTAAATATACAAACCGTGCGAAGTCAAAAGAATACTCCAAGTCTGCTTCTTCTATTAATTTATTCCATTGGTTGCACGTGTAATATTCATCATCTTATTTCTTCTTCTTTCATATCATTCGTCACACTATCCATCCATCTTTTCTTTGGCCTGTCTCCCCTCTCCATCTATCTACATTTATACAGCATGTAACAAAAACCCTGTTCGATCCAATAAAGGCGTATTCCTGGTTTAACATACGTACCTACTAGAAATAACCAAAGCTAAAGATTTTCTTTATTTTTATAAAATATGCGAAATTTAACACTAAATATGGCAAATTTTCGTAAGTTGACAACACTCCACCGGCCGGCGAAATCTTTTCATTTTTACCTATTTTTATTTCTAACGATACCGCCATGCACTAGTCGCGCTAAAAAATAAAAATAAAATGATAGGCACTCTTTAACAAAGGATCAAAAAGACAGCCCGCTCAGGCAGCTTCTTTGACACGTAACTGTAGGTGAACTTTGTCGAGCGACCAGTGTTGCCTTTGATAAGTTTTTCTTTTTTTAAATTAATTATTCTCAATGGGGATAAATAATAATCTGGTATCCAATAAATGATTACGTATATATACGCAGTATGATACCAAATAATACCCTTCAGGATCGGACAGAGTTTTTCTTACATGCTGTATACTGATCACCTTGTTGTTTGTCATCGCACATGTAACTACCTACTAAAAATGGGGAGCTGCTAATTCCCGGCCAAAGAGCAATTTTATTGGGTTTTTCCATTACTAGTCCGGAGTCTCAATTTTGTCAGTCCCGGCTGTCAAGAAGCTGCTGCGGTGATAGCGCGCCTATCTTTTTTGGGCGGGCTATGTCCGCAGCCGTCTCCTTGAGATTCGGCCCATATGGCATGATGTCGGTGGGTCCATGGGTTGTTGTAGTCGTTAAAGGCGGTAAGAAGCCGCTACACCATCATCGGTACTGCTTGATTTACGGTGATGCGCTTCCGGTACATGGTGGACATTCCTTTCATACGCACAAAACGTTTTGGGAACATATTATTATGCGTACAGCTAAGGAGTGGAATTCACAGCCGGGATGTGTTTCCTGATAGCTACAACCTGGGGGTCTTTGAGACAAGAGCGAATAGGTTACTTCTAGGCTAACATGCTCCATCTTCGACCACAGCATCGCTTACCATCAGGTGACATAGTGTTCAAACACGAGCCTATAAAAAGCAAAAACACCACTCCTACCAAGTTGTAGGTATCGCTGTGGAGGTCCAATAGGTTAGTCACTCTATGTAAAAGACCGGTCAAAATCAAAAGTCATTTATTCAAATTAGGCTGAGAGCTTAGACTATGAAAGGTTATAGACAGAGTGTCAAAAGCCAGTAAGCTGATGTACCAGAATGAGAAGCCGGCTTGTATCTGTATACGCGAAATAAGCTCACACAGACAAAATGAGAAGCCGAAACGTCATCGTTATGTACGTCGAGGTCACTCACACATTTTAACGACCCTGCTTCATTTAAAGTCCAATGACACTGCGTCTATAACCTTTCATAGGCTGAGAGCCAGAAATTTTTGAACGTCAAAGTTCTACATAAAGACAGTCCCCCAAAAACGCGCGCCCGTCACCACTTCCTAGTGTATTGAACTGCATCCAGTTAAACTGGCAACCGACCCTACTGACATAGAGTGTATAAACTTTTCGCGATGAACACAACAGACGAAAATGGTAGTGTTGTGAGCGCTACACCCTGCCTACTCTTTCCATGATCAAACACAGTTATAGCTCATTTCAGACTACGCTATAATATAATAGCATATAGTTCATAGCACAAGAATATCGCTCGCCATACATTTCTATAGAACGCGTTCACATTTTGCTATACTATATTTTATTGGCTTGCTTACGCTATGAAATTGAACGATACACTCGCTATGATCACGCGGCGCTCACCTCCCCGCTCGCTCCGTAAGCCATATGAACGAAACGACACTTGTTGTCTTTATCATATTTTTTTTATGGTGGATCTAGACTGCAAAATGGAACACTTGCCATATAGCATATTTGCTTGCGATTATGTCGCATAATGTGAACGCAATGCCATATAGTATAGCTATTTAGCTATTAATGTTGTAATATATAGCAGAATAGTATAGCGTAGTCTGAAATGAGCTATAAGCTCTACTACACTATACTACGCCTATTTTATATGGCATAACTTATAAGACATTGAACTATTTATCGGGCGGCATTGATCTTGGCACCATTCGCTCAGATCACCTGTCTCTGCATCTCAGCTGCGGCGTTATTGGCTCAAACGATATTATCCGGCCAGAGGAAACTCACTGCTGAGTATTTTTAACGCCTATGTGTCATATATTTGTTACTAAAATGTATGGTTTCGGAAGTAATCTAAAACTGTAGGTGTATTCGCTAACTCAGTTGTAACTCGCACTAAGCAGCACATTGCTCGGTAGACATCGATTATAATAGGCACTAAGGTTTTCCTATACGTCAAAGCAGCAATGTACGGCAAAGTGCCTATCAAAATTGATGTCAACTGAGTTAGCGAATACGCCTGCTGATGTGGATTTTAATTAATTTCAAAGAACATTTCACCTGTAAAGTTGGTACGGTGATGATCAGTAAAGACACCGAACTGTGCATTATGGAATGTACATTATGAGTATCATAATGTACCTATTTATTTACTTTGTAAATTTTTATTTAAAAAAATATCGAGAGGCTCCCAAGATAGAAAACAATCGACCAAACCCGGAAGAATGTCCTAATCTCAACTAAAACTATTTATTATAAAGAGGTAAGAAGAAAGGGATAACTGTGGCAGAACTGATCTTTCATCTTTCAATGATAGAAAGCTTATAATCTGAGAAAGAAACGACACCTGTGTGAGCAGTGGTGGCCCAGTAGTATTAATGGCCCCGACTTACTAGTTTACAACCTGAGTTCAATCCCAGGCAGGCGCTTTTTGTGTGATTTATTTCATCACCACTGCTCTCAAAACGGCGAAGGAAAACATCGTGAGGAAACCGGCATGTCCTAGAACCAAAAATTCGAAGACATGTGCATCCAACCCAACCCACACCGCACGTGTGGTGCATTACTGCCCATTTCCACTCCTAGAGAAGAGACCCGAGTCCCAGCAGTGGGAACATTATAATGCTGATAATGTTGGTGGTCAAACGCGTGCCTAACAACTATTAAAAAAAATGTGTTTCCTGTGGGATTGGATAGGATGACACCATTATCAAAGCTTCAGAAAAAAATCTTAGAGGTAAAGATTACGAAAGAAATCTTCTGTTTGGAGCATCTAAACATCCCATCATCATCAGCATTATTAGATTCCGCATTCTACCTCAATCTCCCCCACCTTACCTGAGCAAACGCGTCCACAGCCAGTCTATAAAAACATCAACTGATAAGTTTGTAGGAACTCCGCCGCAATCGTAACGCGAACAAACTGCATTTCTCATTTGCAACACCCACGCGCATTAAACACCACTCGTGTGTATTAGACGTAGTTTTTTGTTAAAAGAATGACTGCATATACAAATCGATACACAGTTTGTATTTAGTCATTATTTTTAAACGACTTTCGAAAAAGGAGGAGGTTCTATGTTCAACTGTATGTATGTTTTATGTATGTCCCCCGATTTCTCCGTCAGTTGTGGACCGATTTTCAAAATTCTTTTTTTATCCGAAAGAGTATACTCCCGAGGTGGTCCCATATAAATTTTATCGAAATTGCTTAAGCGCTTTTTGAGAAACTGAACAAAAACGAAAAATACGTTTACCTCGATGACGTTTTGGTGTACTCCTAATGTTTAAATTTCACGTTCCATGTTATTGTGTTGTGGGGTATAACAACTAAAAAGTGAAAAATAAAAAACTTTTTTACAAAAAAAAACAACCGACTTTCAAAAAAAAATACTCTAAAAATTAAAAAATACTTAACTTTTATTTCGGAAGTCGGTGTCAAATAACCAAGAAATAAATTACAAACACCGACTTCCGAAATAAAAGTTATTTTTTAATTTTTAGAGTATTTTTTTTTTTGAAAGTCGGTTGTTTTTTTTTGTAAAACAGTTTTATTTAACAATGACATGTCGTAAAAAAGGCTTTGAGATTTTTTTTGGAAAGTGGAATAACATCAAAACAAAACCAAACAAATTAAAAGTTTTTTTTATAAACTTTCTTCAGACCCTAGTCATCATGTACACATACTAGCTCAAATTGAATTCGCCATCAGGAAGTTGCAGTCTCTCTCTATATTCCAGTGCCATCATCAGATCAGTTCGATTGTATCATAATATGGTATTGTCACCGGACTCACATAAGCGAAGAACTTGCATACGAACATTGCAAGTGAAATAAAAGCTTGACAACCGAGCAAAATGGTGGGCAGTTGGACATAGTAACTATCTTTTCAACAAGCTGCAAAAATGGCTCAGGCCTGTATATTTGGCACTGAACCGTGTCGAAACAATTACAAGATAGATCACAATCACCAGCACTCAGACCATTTTGAAAGGAGAGATCGAATTTTCGATATTCCATCTTCGATGGAAATACCAGACCAAAAAGACCAAGCTGAAGTGCCAATGGGCCCGCCATGCAGCTGTAGATCCGACAACCGATGGGATAGACCAAGACATATTCTTGAGTGGAGAGTGGAGACCGCGACTTGGTAACCGTAATAGTAAGATACCCTCGAGCTAGTTGGAGTAACGATCTTCGCAGGGTGGCTGGTACCGGTGTACCTGGTAGTGAGTTGCCGAAAATCGAGATCAATGGGGGCCTATGTCCAGACAGCGGATTGCATGATTGTCGGTTGACGATATTTGTATAGTTTTTTTTTTTTTTTTGCGGGGTTGGGAAATCTTCCAATGACTTCTCCCGCTCTCGGTGGAGCGGGAGGGCGTGTCAGACTCTTACTGACTAAAACCCAACCCTGTTCCTTCCCTGCCTGAGTGCCCAGGGGTGCGGTAACTCATTTTCAGAATTTATCCGCTACCCCGAGGCATGCAGGCACCGGCCACGATGGGCCCCATCAGTGGTGGCTGACAACATCTCTTTGAGGCGCGCGTGGGACACTACGCGCCGTCGACTCACGGGATATTTATATAGAGTGAGAGAACTATTTAGTCGTTTAATGCAGTCGGGTTCTTTATGATGTTTTTTATACAGTGACGTATTGAAGACAGCGTAGTATTTGCTTTCTAATAAACAGTTAAAGTAGTAAAATCAGTATCATCTCATGACGCTCGTGCGAACTTAATAAAATGTTACGACTCTCTGCTACGGTAACATAGAATATTACGTCTCTAGATTCATTGCATTGTGAGACAGTTTTGACTAGCTTGCTACTATTATAGTCATCTGTGGTTTTGACTAGGTACCACATCTTTGTGGTTTCTTTTAACTTATCATCTCTCGCGAGCAGAATATTATACCTATTCTTAACTATTCATGAAATCAATCAATCAATTTGTTATAGACTTGTTTTTGACATAGAATATGAACAAAATAACAATTAAAAATACACGGTAATCATACACTCATCTGACAATACTCCAGACATACAGACAAGCTCTTCTTAAAAATTCATCCGCGAACACGTCACAATCAGGTTTAGCATCTAATTAAAATCCAAGAGAGCGACGAGCGCGGAGAGTGCACGAGGGATAGGAGACTGGGCTCGGGTGAAGATTCGACTCCTAGGTATAGCGAAGAGTCTGTGCCTCGTATTACGGCTATAGTTGATAAGAGCAAATAGTTGGCATCTTAAATTCCTGCCTAAGTGGACCTTTTTTTTGGGGTTGGAAATCACCCTATGACTTCTCCCGCTCTGGGTGGAGCTAGAGGGCGTATTAGACTCTTACTGACTAAAACCCACCCCTGTACCTTGCCAGAGTGCCCAGAGGAGCGGTAACTTTGTTACGAATTTATTCGCTACCCCAAGGCATGCATCGGCCATGACGGGCCCGTCATGTATTGCTGACAACTCTTTGAGGCGCGCGTGTAACACTACGCGCTGTCAACTCTCGGGCCGGATCCTGATCGGACGGCGAGCTACCCACTACTCGCGTGTATAATAGGTACCTATTCCTACAATTTCGCCAGTTTTATTTACGTCCCATGTTAGGGGGCGAGCCTATTGGCTAGCCCCCTAATGGTTGATGGCCATAGCCATCAACCGGACACGAATCCAATTTAGAGGGTGCTGTTGGAAAAATCCAGACGGAAAAATTCACCTAACACTTTGCCCCATTCGGGAATCAAATTCAGAACCAGGACCTCATGACCAGAAGTAGCGCAGCGCTAAAAAAAATAATAAGGAAGAAGTTATTATATTTATCTATAGTTTTATGACCTTAAAATTATTTTTAAACTCGTAATAATCTTAGATTAATTTGAAGTTCAAGTGGTACGACTATTTTTTTAATAGATTCAGTAGCATCTAAGAGTTAAAACTGTGACTGTTGCTAGGAAAACACAAAGACAACCTTCCATTCTCAATTAATTTAATACAAGGTGGCCAACTCGGATGTAAGATATTTTTTGTCAAACTAAAATTAACAGATATTTTTTTCTTAATTATGTTATTCAGGGTGCCCAATTTATTTAATAAAATTTATTAAGAATATAAAAATCTACCAAATCTTCACATGCTTGCTGGCTAAATATTATTATAGTTAAAAAAAACGTGACGTCATTGGATTTTTAACCGGATTTCGAAAAAGGAGGAGGTAAAATGTTTTTTTTTTTTTATGTATGACCGCCGATGTTTCCGTCAGTTGTGAACCGATTTTCAAAATTCTTTTTTTATCCGATAGAATATACTCGCGAGGTGGTCCCATATTAAATTTTATCGAAATTGCTTCAGCGCTTTTTGAGAAACTGGGCAAATACGAATATATATATAATACTTATACCTAGATGACGTTTTTGTTTTCTCAAATTACGAGTATGTTTAAATTCCTCGTTCCATGTTATTGGGGTTTTTAGTTCTGGGGTATAACAACACAAAAAGGAAAAATAAAAAACATTTTTACAAAAAAAGTCGGTGTCAAATAACGAAGAAATAAAATACAAACACCGACTTCCAAAATTAAAGTGGTTTTTTAATTTTTTGTGTATTTTCTTTTTTGGAAGTCTGTTGTTTTTACGTTTACGTATTCTTAACAAACCATTTGATACCCATAGAATCAGGATCAGAATGTTTATTTGTTGACTTAAGTAGTTACAAAGTATGTGAGGTGTTACGTTTTCATAATATGTGATCTATGTAATATTATCATCAATTTTAAATTCAATTAATTACGCAAATACCATTTTCAATTAAAAATATAAAAACAAGAATGTTTTAGCAAGTCGATCAATAAATATTCTTAGAATTTCAACAATAAAATTTAAGAAAGAACAAAAAATATATCAGAAAAAAAAATAGAGGTTAATGTAAATTATAAAATTTCAAACTAATACAGGAAAGTGTCAAAGCAATTACTACATCAATAAACTATTTCTACTATGTCAACATTATAATATAAGAAAGTACATAAATGTTAAATTTCAAAAAATAAATATAAATGATAATGTAATTACAGGAATGTCAAAACAGATAATAATATGATGAACTAATGCTTATTATGTGAAGGATCCTGATTATAGAACTGTCATCCAAATAGTCCTTTAGCGAGTAGTTAACAAAAAAAAAAACAAAATATTTATCAATAAAGATCAACATTTTCACAAATACTGTTTTGAATTTTACCAGATTTAACGATTTTTAAATATTTTTGTGGCCATACAGAAAGTGCTTTTCTTCATTAAGGCTGTTCTGCCATGTGTGATTTCGAGCTTTAACTTATTTTTGTCACGTAGTTTTAATACGATGCGATGCGAAGCTCTCCTACTATGATTGGTTATATGTTTGTATCTTCAATAGCCAATCACAGAATTTTACACGAACATGGCTATTAATTTACGTTCCAGAAACTGGGCGATAGCAAATGAAAAGCATTGGCATCGTGACTTTCCTTACGCAAACACTGACTATCTCTATTTATACTGAAATTAATTACTTGCTTCATGAACTGGTTTTAGTGTTATCTACTCGTAATGAGTAATATTTGTCTTTCATAACATTACACAATTCATGTCATGTGTAACTGTCAGCCATGACCACTATATCGTCGGCAAATCGAAGTTGAGTGATCTACTCGCCATTGATGTTACTGCCTAGCCCTCTCCAATCCAGAACCTTCAAGCTTTTTTTTTGGGTGGGTGGGAAATCATCCAGTGACTCCACCCGCTCTGGGTGGAGCGGGAGGGCGTGTCAAACTCTTACTGACTAAAATCCACCCCTGTTCCTTCCCTGCCTGAGTGCCCCGGGGTGCGGTAACTCATTTTCAGAATTTATCCGCTACCCCTAGGCATGCAGGCACCGGCCACGATGGGCTCCGTCAGTAGTGGCTGCCAACAACTCTTTGAGGCGCGCGTGGAACACTACGCGCCGTCGACTCACGGATCTGGTGCTGATCCAGCAAGCCCGGGTCTACGCCGTCTACGGTAGCCGAAATCGTCTCGCGACGTCCTACGTCCCAGTACGCCCAGTACCTCTCCTGCGGTGGTAGCGGCCGGAGTCGTGAGGGCTCAACGGAGTGCGTTGAGCTTCCCTCACGCGTCCCGCCTCCGCCTTCACGAGCATTACTGCTTCGCAGAAGGCGGAGACTGCCTCCCATTCCCTCTCGCTCCGTACCATGGCCTGAACAAGGGCCGGGCGCGAGAGGTCGCCGCCACCTATCGCATCCACGAGGACACGGCGGTGCTCCGCCAAAGCGGGGCAGACCTCCACCGTATGCTCCACCGTGTCCTCTGGGAGATCCGCGCAGTGGTAACACCCGGGCGTTTCCTCCCGCCCGATCTGATACAGGAACCTCCCGAAACAACCGTGTCCGGTGAGGACCTGCGTCAGGCAGAAGGTGAGGACGCCGTGACGCCTCTCCAGCCACTCCTCAAAGAGGGGCACTACAGCCGCAATGGTGGCGTGCCCAGCGCTGGGTTGCGACAGTCGCTGTCTCCATGTCGCCATGAGATCCTGCCGGAGCTCCGTCCGCCGAGCCGCGAGGTGTCGCGGCATCCTCCATTGCGGCTGTGAACAGTTTCGCAGAATTAACATCTACCTGCCTCACACCCGCTGCAGGAGGACAGATTTCGAGGTCTGGTCCTGAAGTCGGACTGACATGGTGGCGTTCTCGTATAAACTCTTCAGCACCTCGATGCACCGATAGTCGATCTGGCACCGTTGGAGAGACTGCAGTACAGCCCAAGTCTCGATCGAATCGAAGGCTTTCTCGTAGTCCACAAACGCTAAGCAAAGATGCAGGTTATACTCTTCGGTCTTCTGTATACCCTGCCGCTACGGTGCTGAAGCCTTTTCGGAATCCGGTTTGCTCGGAAAGCTGGAAACCTGCGCGCGAGAGGCGTCGTGATGACTCTGGAAAACAGCTTGTAGACATGGCTCAGAAGTTAAATGGGCCTGTAATTTTTAAGTAGGGCATTGTCGCCCTTTTTTAAAGAAGAGTACCACTACACCTCTGTTCCATGCCTGTGGCGTTTTTCCCTCGAGTATGACGGAATCAAACAACCTCTGAAGGGCCTTAAAGACCGGTCTTCCACCCGCCTTCAGGAGTTCGGCCATGATTCCGTCCTCACCCGCCGCCTTGTCGTTTTTAAGCTATTACAGAGCCATCCTAATCTCATACGGATGAGGATGTCCGGGATGTCTTCCGTATAGTGTCGAGTCAATCCAGCTCTTGGATCTTAGTGTTTATCTCAAGAAATTATGGCAGAAGGCTAAGGGTAGCTTGTAACTGTCGCAGTCTGCCGCCCCGGACCCAGGCCTTGACCCTCATTTCCTAAAGGATGAAATATAAATAAATGAAATATATGTGTGATAATAAATGAATGAAATATATCTATTTCATTCATTTATTTCTTTATTCCAGGATTTTTTAACTAATAGATCAATAGATATAGCTAATTCAAGTGTAACTCTCAGCCATGACAGTGCTGAGACTATGGAGGACCTCAGTACAATGCTCGATGACCTCAGTACGATGCTCGATGACCAAGCACAAAACCAAGATCTTGGTAAATACCTATGTAGACGTTTACCTAGGACAAACGGTCCAGTTAGGTAAGGCTAACTTCGAGAAAGAGGTCAATCGTCTAATCCGACTCGGCCGAGCGGCATTCGGGAGGCTGCGCGGTATCTTCTCGTCCCACATACCACGGTGTCTCAAGACGAAAGTCTATGACCAGTGCGTGTTGCCAGTGATGACATATGGAACCGACACGTGGTCGCTCATAATGGGCCTCATCAGAAGGCTTAAAGTCACCCAAAGGGCAATGGAGAGGGCATGAATCAAGGTTACCGATATAGCCCGAAGAATTGCCAAACTGAAGTGGCAGTGGGCTGGGCATATTGCCCGCAGAACGGACGGTCGATAGGGCCGAAAGGTTCTGGAGTGGCGACCGCGTACCGGAAGACGCAGCGTTGGAAGGTCTCCAACAAGGTGGACCGATGACCTGGTGAAGGTCTCGGGTAGCCGATGGATGCGAGACGCACAGGACCAGTCATTGTGGCGACACTTGGGGAAGGCCTATGTCCAGCAGTGGACGTCTTTCGGCTGAAATGATGAAACACTAAGTACTAGGTACCATGCTCTCCTAGCCTGATGCCCTATAAGTTCTTAACTGTCCTAAAGAAAATCAAATCAAAACCTATCCGAGGCAGGTTGCTAAAATTTTCTTACATCTTCATATATCAAGTTTTATGCCAAAATCCATTTAAAGCTTCTATCTTCTTATAGCAGTATGAATGAATTTGATCCTATCCGAGGCACACTCAGCAACTCACTCAAATCAACCTTGTGGTCGTAAGTGCGATTGCACTTACGACCACAAGGTTGATTTAAAAAGTATTTCATAAAATATTTATTATTAAACGATTTCTGTAACAATGAAATTACCTACGGCTTTCAAATCAATTATTAGCTTTAGCCACAATCAATACTTGCCTAAGTTCTTGCCTTATTCAATTTGCGTTATTTAGCAGTTAAATTAAGAAATAAATGTGCATTGTTTTATTAATGAGTAAGAATACAATAGCATAGTTTAGTTACCTACACGTTCTAAGCTCTATTAGTGTTACTATACCATTGAAAGTATAGAGTTATTCGTCAATGCTCTGGCGTAAAACTATAATATATCAACCAATACCATTGTTAAGGCGCAGTTATAAGACTTCTAATGTTTTTTAATTTTTTTTTTTTTTTTTTTTAAAAAAAACGTTGCCCCACACTAGGAATTACTCCAGCACGCAGTGCAGCAGCCGAACGCTCAACCACTACGCCAACCGTGTCGTCAATTGAACATCACGTCTAAACGACTAGTCTTATTTCTTTGAAAAAAATAAATGTTACTCTAGACAATTTCCTTCGTAATTTGATATGTGAATATTTGAAATTATATTTTTATAACATAGTGTAATTAATTTGTAAAATAATGTCTAACGCGGCATCACGCAAAAACGATAAAGCGTATATACTTTAAAGCTCATTTAGTTATTTATATTTTAGTATACGTTTTTTAGTATAATACCTGTAGTTTTATGTATAATAAATTAATAATGCGTCTAATTTCGAACAGCGCTCCTTGATGGGCAAGTCCTATTACTGGGTGGACGTACGACGCGTTGCGTGAGCTAAGCACAGAACACGCAAGCTAACCTCTCAAGGTCGTTGGCAGTTAATAGCCCCTTAAATAAATTAACATAGAATACCATTTTTTTTAGGGTAGGAAATCATCAATTAACTTCTCCCGCTCTGGGTGGAGCAGGAGGGCATGTCACACTCTTACTGACTAAAACCAATCCGCGTTCCTTCATTGCAGTTGCCTGTGCGTTCCAGGGACGCGGTGACTCATTTTCAAACACTCCCGCGACCCGTGACCCGCGACCCAACATAAAATATAGGGGTTTGTTTTTCTATCGCACAATTTTTAAAATTAATTTTGTGTTGAACCTCTCAACCGATTGCAGGCCCAGGTTGACCGCTGTGGGTTGCGGATAAATTCGAAACAGAGTTACCGCGCCCCTGGGCACTCAGGCAAGAAAGGAACAGGGGTGGGTTTTAGTCAGTAAAAGTCTGACACGCCCTACCGCTCCACCCAGAGCGGGAGATGTCATAGGATGTTATCCCAGCTCAAAAAAAAAAGAAATGTTGACCGCTGTAGAAACAATCTGGCCATACGGAGTATCCTTGACCCATCACAAACACAGTGTTAATGTGGAGTTCCCACAATATACGTTATCTTCCTTTCATACACTGTGACTAGGTACATATTTAAATTGTATTATTGTCAGGACCATGCCTGAAAACCCTTGAAAACTGGTAACTGTCAGTTATGTAGAGTAGGAAAATGACAATGATAGGCAGGAGCTTAGTCTAGCTCGGCAGCAGAATTTGAACTGATTTTTACTATAAAAACAGAGACTATTGACAGAGAAAACAAATAGTATTTGAATTTTCAATTAAAAAAAAGGTAGGAACGAACGTAATTTGGAACAGAGGTCATAAAATAAACAAGGCTTTAACACTGCCTTGTTAAACTACCATCAGCCTCCTCAAGTTAGATATCTCTAAGGTACACTATAGTACGTAGTCTGCTTCAAGACTTCCGGGCGTCCCACGAGTAGTTGGAAAGTCAAACTCGCTACCAAACTTTTTCCATGGTTTATGGTTCATACTCGTATACAAATGAAAACACCGGCAATACAAGTATGTTTTTGATGTGTAAAGAAAGAAAGAAAAACGGTTCATAACACACACGTACACCTTTTTCCTGCAATCTGTGGGAGCGATTTTGTGAAATGGGACGGAACTGTGTAACAGGAAGCCGGGAAAGCGCGCGCTTTTTGATTAGACCAATGAGCGCGCGCGGTGGTAGAGTTGGTCGTCAGATGGTAGAGCGCGCACACGATAAGTCTGCGCGCGGTCGAAATCGAAACTAAACATTTTAATTTTATTTTTCAGGATACAGTGATATTGTTGCTATTGCTTTTGTTTTAAGTACCTATGCTGCTTTTACCAAGGTGAGATGTCATAAACAGGGTGTAAAAAGACACATCACAGAGCCGTTAACTACGCATACTGTACGTCTAACAAAGTAGTTTTGCCCAAAAATTATTGCTGGGAAACGACTTTTATTTTTAAGTATGAAAAATAAAACTATTTTTTATTCCGTGCAATGTAACGCGAACACAGGCAAGTGGAGCGCCCCTTTGCTCTAAGCCACGTAGGTACTTGTCGGATACGTTTGATATTTATTGCGTTTTCGTGACTGCAAATTCGTAATTTCGAAAAAAAAAAACGAAAATTCAGGTAATGTTTGTTAAGAAAAAAAATTGTAATAACACTTAGAATTCATTTTCGTAAAAAGTAAAAAAAAAAATTGGGACTTTGACCTTCAATATCTCCAGAACCAGTGGTTGCCCAGGTATGGTCTAGTGGAAAAAAATGATCCAAATAATGGGTAGAATATGTGGCTTTCGGCTTCGGAAACTGTCTTTTTACACCCGATATGTTATAAATCATATGCGACTACCTCTGTGAGGCTCGCTCGTTTTTTTTTTCGTTATGTCAGGTTTGGTCCCATAGTACCTAAACGTTGTTCATAATGATGAGTATTGCCAATGTTTTCATTTATTGTCGTAAAGTATTGTCTTCTCCACCTTGTTTAAGATATTATGATATTTGTTTTGAAAATTGGTTACAAATAACACATTTGGATGCTGCAAATGTAATCGCGATGCAACTTAATGGCAAGGATTTATAAGTTGTCCACCTTGTTTCCCTCATCATCCTAACATTTTTACTAGTTAATACGTTTAAAATCCTTCGTGCTTATAACAACTGACTTCCAAAAAAGAAAACACACAAAAAATTTAAAAATTACTTTAATTTCGGCAGTCTGTGTTTGTATTTTATTTCTTCGTTATTTGACACCGACTTCCGAAACTAAAGTTATTTTAAATTTACAGTGTATTTGTTTTTGGAAGTCGGTTGTTTTTTTTTTTTAGTTTTTTTTTTCACTTTTTATTTGTTATACCCCAGAACTCAAAACCCCAATAAACATACTCGTAATTGAAGGAAACCAAAACGTCATCTATGTACCTATAGGTACATATTTTTCGTTTTGGTTCAGTTTTTCAAAAAGCTCTGAAGCAATTTCTTATATTCTTTCGGATAAAAAAAGAATTTTGAAAATCGGTCAACAACTGACAGAGAAATCGGTGGACATACATAAAAAAAAAAAACATACATACAGACGAAAAAACTTTTTGTAAAAAAGTTTTTTATTTTTCACTTTTTAGTTGTTATACCCCACAACTAAAAACCCCAATAACATGGAACGTGGAATTTAAACATTTGGAGTACACCAAAACGTCATCGAGGTAAACGTATTTTTCCTTTTTGTTCAGTTTCTCAAAAAGCGCTTAAGCAATTTCGATAAAATTTATATGGGACCACCTCGGGAGTATATTCTTTCGGATAAAAAAGGAATTTTGAAAATAGGTCCACAACTGACGGAGAAATCGGCGGACATACATAAAAAAAAAAAAAAAACATACATACAGCCGAACATAGAACCTCCTCCTTTTTCGAAAGTCGGTTAAAAATAGAACCTCCTCCATTTTCGAATGAGGTAGGATAACAAATACCCACGACACGTGAATATTATCCTGTTTTTATCCAAAATTTAATTTGCAGGAATTTATCGGGTTGGATCCCAACTTTAGTCACAATGCGATAAAAATACATATACTTATGTAATTTGTGCGTTGTGGCCTGAAATAACACATAAGTACCTACACAAATAATAACACTGGGCAATTACGTTTTTATTAAACCAACTAAATACACAATTTTGTGCAATTTTCACCTGAAATTCATTGTTGTTTGTGCTACTGCTACATAATGGGAAAATTACATACAAAAGCATTTATCTACCGAAATATGTATTTACCAATGCATTTCCTGCTAAGCTTGGTGATGTCCCATAGCAAGAAAATTTAAAACAATAGGGAATATGCATGAAAAAAATATTTGTTATCTAACCGGTTTATCGAAGAATATACTAAAATAGAGTACGAACAGTGAAAGCAGAATCAAAATTGATCGAAAATTAAACGAGATATAACAATTTTAAACAAATATATTTGTCCCTCTCTCGAAAACGTTGTTTTCTATGGCAGTTGTATGGGCGTCATGTCCTTTGACGTCAAATAACACATCGGACTTCTCTTTCTAATTATCAACTTTAAAGCTTTATAACTTCGTCGCTGATGATGGTATTTTGAAAATTCCTTCATATTTGTTCAATGTAGTTAATAAGTCTTCAATTGAACAAATAAAAAATGTCATGCATATTCCCTATTATATTTTTGTGAAATTAGGTACTTACGTGAACATAAAAATGTCTACTAAACACCTCATGTTTGTTTTTTTGTTTGGAAAATTATCAAATAACTGATCTCGAGCTCTGAGTGGAGCGGGAGGGCGTGCGTGACTACAGACTTTTACAGACTAAAACCATCCGTGTTCCTTCAGTGGAACTGTGCCAGGGGCGTGGTGACTCTTTCGTACACTCCCGCGACCCTGGCACAACTTATGTAACTCATGCTTGTCGGTTTGATTGACAAAGTTACCATCATCATATCCTGCTAAACATAGACTTCCCCCAAGCGTTGCCATATTGGCCGGTCCTGTGCTTCCCGCATCCCTCGGCGAGGTCATCAGGCTCTCGGTCTACCTTGAAGGAGGACTGGAAACGCTGCTTCTTCTGGTATGCGGTGCTCTACCCCAAGGTAGCCCGCGAAATTCTAAGTTCTTATTGCTGTATGGAATGGCTATTTCATGAAATCATGACTGAGAGAGTTGTATTGATGATTTTAATGATTACAGTTCTGTAAATACGTATATAGAGGTAAAGTCCCGCAAACCCCCATTGAAAAGGGAGGATCCTCCGACCAGACGGGTGTTGTGTCTAGTCTGGGCAACTGCCCGATAGTTGATTTCGGGCTTTTGTATATGTTCAAACCGCGCGGAGAACTCTGCTTGCGCGATGTAGGAATTTGCTGTTCTAGTTCGTATGTAGCGTCATAGATGTAGCTACACGTACTTGCTACGGCCACGAATCAAATTTTGATCAAGATACAACCTGACACTGACCTGTAAATTGCCAAAAACGTAAGAAAATTTGAATTTCGCGGGCTACCCTGGCGCTTCCATCTTAAGGTTGGCCATGCGTCGGGCCATGACGGTTATCTTGATTCTGTTGCTAATCTTTTCATTTCTGATTCGATCACGTAGGGACACTCGAAGCAGAGGCCTGTTCATTGCCTCTCCAGCATCAACATCATTTTAGCCAAAATATACGTACACTGCTGGACATAGGCCTCTCCCAAGGATTGTCAGTTTGGAATCGGCCTTTCATGCTTTGTTCGCATTAACCTTATTAATTAATACATTTCTACAAGTATAAGTTTAGTGGGCTACCCGCTGCGGGATTATGCGGAAGAGTACCGCTGCCCAGGAACCAAAGGGTACCTAATGCAAAGAACATAGTCAGTTAGAGTCTGACACTCCTGCTCCACCCAGAGCGGGAAAAGTAATTTGATAACATCCAGCATTAAAAACAAACTAATATTGTTTACATTAATGTGTGACAAATTACTGACATGCTGAAAGTTATGAAAATCGTTTCGTCATGGTTTAGCGATAAGAGACGAGACCACTGTTGTTTTGATGCGGGTTTACAAGATTTCAGTTAAAAAAACTTGGATGTACCTACTTAGATCTAAGCTTTGAAAGAAGTCTATGAAAGAAGTATTTAACGAGTTTTTGAAAATGAATGTGTGTATAATGTTCTCCAGCATTAATAAAGTCTGAATTAAAAAGTAAAAAATTGTTTTAGTTCTCGAAAAGTCGCCACTTTATGTCAGTAGGTACATCTCTTCTCTATCTCTAAATAGTATTTAAAACAAAGTCTCTGTCTGCGTCTGTCTGTTTCTACGCTTACTTCTTCTAAACCACGCAACGGATTTCGATAAAGTTTTCACTAATAGATAGAGTGGTAAAACGAGGAAGGTTTGAGCATATAATTTGCTCCCAGCTGGTGCGGGTCCCCAGTAGAAACAAAAGAAATTCTGATAATAACCACTGTTACAGTTGATAATAGTGTGTGTAAGGAATTCGTCAACAATTGGCCGAAATGAAAATATATAGTATCGATATGTTTACATAACAATGAATAATGTGAAACTCTCAAACAATTGCAGATCCCGTGCAAAGTTAAACATAATATTCAACAAGCACGAAGCAATTTTTCGTTGGTGTTTAAAATCGGCTAAGCTTTGTTTTCAGGCTTCCACCTAGGCTAAACTCAAAATTCCAAACTGTGAGATTGTTTCATGGTCTTAATTTTAAATGAACGAGTAAGATTTTCACAGAAGTGGAAATAAAATGTGTGAAAGGTCTTAGGAACTCGCGCACATCTGATAGTGGAAACCAAGTCTTTTAGGGTTCTGAAAGTCCGAATGAAAAACCGGAACCCCTTATAGGATCACTCGTGTGTCTGTCTGTCTGTCTGACAGTCTGTATGAAAGTCTGTATGTCTGTCTGTCTGTCCGTCTGTCACAGCATATTTGCTCCGAATCTGCTGGACCGATAGAGTTGAAATGTGGTATACACATGAATATCTGTGACCCAAATACGGACGTGTACCTTAAATAAATTAATTTGGAATATGGGGGTCACTTCTGGGGTGAAAATCGGAAAATAAAAAATCAAAGTTTTTCAAACTGTGTCGTGCGACATATCAAATGAAAGGGCACATTCTGAGGGTCTCAAATATATTTTTTTCATAATTTTAAAATACATAATTTTGAAGGTATTTAGGAAAATAGATGAAAAATGACCATTTCCCCCCTTATCTCCGAAACCACTGGGTCTAAAATTTTGAAAAAAAAAATACAGAAAGTAGTAAAGTTCTTTACTTATAAATTACAGGAATACCTAAAAATATACCGAAATAAGGTGGAGGTAGTTTAAAAAAAAACCTGAAAAAAAATATGATTTGTTCGTAACCCTTTGCACGTGATTCTGACTCGTTCTTGGCCGGTTTTTTTTAGGGTGGGAAATCATCAAATAATTTCTACCGAGAATAGACTCTTACTGACTAAAACCCACCCGTGATCCTTCAGTTTCCTGTGCCTGGGCCCCGGTTACTATTGCGAACAGACAGACAGACGCGACGGGGGTTATGTTTTATAATACTTATGTAGTGATAACCATGTTATGAGATTTGTGCTTGGAACGATTCTTAAAAAACATAAAACTCTTTGTTACAATCCCCTTCATCTCTCGAAGCGCAGGTCGACCCAAGTGTGTACTGTCGAACGTCATAGATCCAAACTGGCTAAACGACATTTTGTAGTCTTGGGTAGTCGCCTGTACAATGCGGTAAACAAAAAGTGCAATATCTACACATTAAATTCTCATGAGTGCAAGGAGAGGCTGTCGCAGTGGATAATGTCACTAAACTACGAGGAGGTAGAAGACCTGGTTGAGTTGTAATTCAAAAATAATACTTGCGCGCATGCACACAACAGACACTCAACAAATACGGCACAAAGAATGATTGGCATGAATTGTCCAATTTGTATGTTTTCTCTTTTTGTAATTGTCTCATTGTTAAATTTAAATTAATTTGTATTATCACAGTTAATGGCTAATTATATATGTGATTTGAATTATTGTTTATTCTTAATGTATTCTATAAAGCATTGTATACTTAATTTCAATTTTAGTTCAAAATTTTAATGTAATTTTTAATCTATTGGATTTATTGATTAGTTTAATTTAATTTAATTATTTTACTTTATTTTGAAGGTTTTCCATTTTGTTGAAACTTTTTATTGGCTAACTTCTGCAAACCTTATGTGAGAGCCCTGGCACCCATAACACAAGTTTAATCTTAGCTTGGGTGTCAGTGGACTTAATATAGTGCCCACGTACAATTTGAAAGCCTCATTAATTGTAATTTTATGTATGTAATTGTATAGTAATAATAAATAATAATAATAAAAAAAAAAAAGATTAGTCTCCAGAGTTTGAATTACGAACCTGCTAATCAGTGGTTATCACTACTGTTCTTGTACTGTTCGCAATAAACTCAAAATACAAATAAATCAAAAAACAGAATAAACCAAAAGACAGATTGATTCATAAGGAAGAAAGAAAAAGAAAGAAAGAAAACTAATTTATTTGACACACACAGATACATACAATGTAGGTACAATAAAATTTAAAAAAAAAACAACTTAATTTATAACAATAAGGTACATCGTGTGCCCCGCGGCTGCGCCAAACAGGTCTAGTTCAGCAAAATGCCAGACAACTAGTAGTTGCCTGACGCTGGTTTTCAACTAAACCTAATGTTGAAGTGTACGGATGTGAATCAGGTTATATACAGTTAAATAGATATTTTTTTATATATTAGTATAATAATTTGGCGTTCAGTGATAAATATAACAAATAAAATAAAACAATAAGTTAGTGTTTAAAACAAAAAATAAAATGAAGCAACATGCCATTTTTAACCCACAGGCCTCCCAACTTAGAAGGAAAGCAGGCATTATATGTTTGCAACTTAATTCGCAAACCAATACACACACACACCAAATATATTCAACTGCAAATAGGCTCGACATCATATCAGTGAAATGTTCAAGTGAATCTAGTCTAGCTTCCGTTGCGCGTCTATTAAAAGCTGCCGTAAACGTCTTCTAAATGTACCTATTGTGTTTATTGCTCTAATAGGCGGCGGTAGATTATTCCATACTTTGGATGCTGCGTAACGGAAACTCCCTCTAAAAGCTGCTGAACGATGGGGCTGCGAAGAAAGCTGCTGTGAACATTGCCTTCTTCCACATTCTCGTCTTTCAGCGATCCAGCTCAGCTTGTTGTAGAGGTAGTCTGGCTTTTGAAATTTAATGACACCGAACAACAGACAGGCCAAGTGCAACTTCCGTCTCGATTTCATTTTAAGAGTAAAATGTTTGTTAAGGAATGGCGTTATGTGGCTTCTAGGAGGAATTTTATAGCAAAACCGAGCACACGCATTTTGAACCCTCTGAATGAGTCGGTCTGTACGAGCTAATAGGCGCGGGCCGTACACCGTGTCTGCATAGTTTAGCCTGGACAAAACAAGATTTTCCACTAGTTGTTCCCGAAGTGTTTCTGATAGGTACGGCCTCATTTTATATAGAATTTTGAGGCGGTAAAAACAGTTTCTAACTGAGTCGGCGACATGCTTTTCATAAGGAAGGTTAGGTCACTAGGTGTATAATTTGTACGCGAAGCTCGGGTGGGTCGCTAGATTTTTTTTTTATAAATACAGCCCCAATTAGCCAATCAATACGGTTCCTTCTTACCTCCGGAAATTTTGGCGATTTGTATTGTGTCTGACGTACAAAATAACCTTGTGACAAGTGAAATGATTACCTACAGTAAGTACATAAAATGCTATTAAAAAGGTTGTTTTCAGAACTGAGTCACAACATTTAACTCCCAACCGGAAATACTTACATGTAATGATTTTAATGATCACCTAGTGTCCGACCGAAACAAGATTTTTAGCCGAATTCAAAACAATAACTGAATGTGCCAAACATTCAGCTCACAGGTTTTGCCGGAACTGAAACCAAAACCGAATCTCAAGAGGTAAGAGGTCGCGGATAAATCCGAAGCAGAGTTACCGCACTCCCTTGGGCACTCAGGCAACTGAAGGAACAGGGGTAGGTTTTAGTCATTAAAAGTGTGACACGTCCTCCCGCTCCACCCAGAGCGGGAGAAGTCATTGGATGATTTCCCACCCCCACAAAAATTAACAAAAATTAAAAATGTTGACTCGATAAAGTTATCAGACTATTGAAAATTCAGCTCTAACTTAAATAAGTAAAAAAAAAACTGGCCAAGTGCGTGTCGGACTTCGCATATTTAGGGTTCCGCACAAATTTTTGACAATTTGTTTGGCTTTGGGTCTACAAGATGCTTGGGTATACTGTGAAAATTTGTAGACTGTAGCTCCGACCGTTTGGCTGTAAAACCTGTGTGACAGACAACGGACAAACGGCCACGTGAGTGGCAGCAGGGCCAATAGGGTTCCGTTCCTAAAAAAACCGGCCAAGTGCGTGTCGGACTTCGCACATTTAGGGTTCCGTACCAAATGAGGGAATATTAAAGAAAAAATCTGATTTATCAATATATTGGCATTTGTTGGCAAAATATACGTAATAATAAACATTATCACCACATTTCAAGTTCATAGGTCAATGGGAAGTTAAAAAATTCTTCGGAACATAATTTTGTAACAAACGACGGTCAGACAGACTCGTGAGTGACAGCAATAGGCCCCTAATAAAACGATGATTACACACAGACGAACGACACAATCAGTTTTTAGGTCTCTATCACAACCTTCAGCTTTAATACGCTAGTTTCGATCAAGCCGAATATTCAGCCACTTTTTGACGGAAGCCGAAACTCCAGCCGAAACCAGTTTTTTTGGCCGAAACTGGCCGAATCCGAACCTTCGGTTAGACACTATAGGTACCTGTTTTTATTTATAACTTTTACAGAGTTTTACCACTTTTATGGTATTAAAAGCATACAATGGGGTGCCTACACGTGCCTTTTAAACATGTTTATAAACACCTGGCTACATTATTTCGGTAATGTGGCAAAATAACTTTTGTTATTGGTCCATTGAATGCGTAGGCCTGACGCTAATTGGTAGCAATCCGAAAAAGATATACCTTATCAGTATACCTAGTTGGAGGCCAAGATAAGCATTTGGTTTTGGCTTTGGGGCTGTTTACTTTCACCATAGTCCCAAAACCTCAACGAAGTGCCCGTCACGGCCCCGGCCGCTACCACCGCAGGAGAGGTACTGGGGGTACTGGGCGTAGCATGTCGCGAGACGATCTCCGGCCACCGTAGACCCGGGCCTGCGGAGGCGAGCAGTGGGTAGCTCGCTAGCACCAGGCCCGTGAGTCGACGGCGCGTAGTGTTCCACGCGCGCCTCAAAGAGATCCGAACCACTGACGGGGCCCATCGTGGCCGGTGCCTGCATGCCTAGGGATAGCGGATAATTTCTGAAAATGAGGTACCGCACCCCTGGGCACTCAAACAGGGAAGGAACAGGGGTGGGTTTTAGTCAGTAAGATTTTGACACGCCCCCCCGCTCCACCCAGAGCGGGAGAAGTTATTGAATCATTTCCCAACCCCCCAAAAAAAAAAAACTGCAAAATACGTCTGTACTGTAATGTTGAAAAGATCGAAAAATAATCGTTTTTCCACTAAACTCATCATTCTATTTCCCACTTATCCTACTCAGGGCCGATTATTATTTAATAGTCAGATATAACTTTTAACTGAGGAATAAAAATGGTGGTTTGACAGCTTTTTTATAGAAAATATGTAAAAAAGCCATATTTATTACATAATTATTCAGTTAATTTATTACCTGCCAAAGTCTTCCTTACACCTTTTTTTTTTAAGTCGAGAGTGAATAGGCTTTTTGTACAATCGTGCTCCATCGACTCCATCGTCGACCACATCATTGCTTACTAACAGGTGAGATAGTCGTCAAACACAAGCCTATCAATAATTAAAAAACGTCGCCAAAAAGCCTGGTGACAAACGGATAGACAGACAGACGGACGGACAGCAGAATCATAGTATAGGGTCTCGTTTTACCCTTTGGGTACGGAATCCTAAAAACAGACGGATATGGCAAATCTATGAGGTTTCCTTGTTAGGACTAGGGAAAATGTTCTCTCAGTAGGTACACTCACGAATACGCACGAACGACAGTCGGTCAAGTATTCTATCGAATATGCGTCAAAATGGCCTCTCTCCAAGCCAGACCGACAGCAAGTCTCAGCATGACGGGGGCTGACCATTTATATTCTCCGTATGACGCCAGAGATGACTAACATCCGAAACTTGTGATCACTTCAGTAAACTCCCTGACATTGCTTGCGAAAGATTACAAAAAAGTAAAGTATTATTATACGAGTATTATGTAAGTAAAATCACTACATAGTATAAAACAAAGTCGCTTTCTCTGTCCCTATATCCCTATGTATCTTTAAAACTACGCAACGGATTGTGATGCGGTTTTTTTAATAGATAGAGTGATTGAAGAGGAAGGTTTATATGTATAATTTGTACCCGAGCGAAGCTGGGGCGGGTCGCTAGTATTTTTATAAAACATGCATAAATAAAAAGAAACATTATTTACACTCTTTTGTTTATGGTCGCAGTCATGTCATGTCATGTAGGGCTTCCAATCTCGGTATACCGAGATCCCGAAATACCGTGATCCCGCATGAATTCATCAATCCCGCTCACTGCGGGATTAGGGTGCGAGATCCCGCGGGATTTGCGGGATTGAAAATTATTACGCGCACGGGACAATCTAATTCTTTATGAATCCGGAGGGTCGATGGTTAGGTAGTAGGTACTTAACATTAGCACACAATGCCCTATAGTCTGTCAAAACTCATAACATCATCTCTATAACCGTATTATTTTTATACTCTTTGCTCTATAATGTTTAGCGCAAAAGATATTTGCTGTTTTTGGTTCTTTTCTTTTTGCTATTACAATACCTACCAGGATCTAAGATCTAGGAAACGTTAAATAAGGCACCATATCTGTCTCTGGACCAACCATAAACAAATACCTACGACATGTCCTGAAATTGATTCAGCCGTCTCGAACATCGCTTAAATAAATAGTTTAGTCTATGATTGTTGTAGGCTGTATAGGTATGCACGAGTATAATTTCACACTACTCTTCTGCTCTCAAAACCGTGAAGGAAATCAGCGTGAGGAAACCACATGGCTGTCGTAGAACAAAAAATTCCCCGACATGTGACGTCCACCAACCCGCACTGGGTCCGCGTGGTGGGAAACTGCCCTTTTCCTTTCCTCCCAGCTGTGGAAACATCCTAAGGCTGATTATGCTCATGCTTCTGTTAGAAGTAGATTGCAGCCACTTATTAAAATTAGATTTGTGAAAGTATTTCCAACACTACTTGGAGAAAGTTTGACGCAGGTTTGATCTTAGGTTACGAGAATATCGGAATGATCTAAGTAGGAAACTATTAATAAGAACGTAATTGGATTGAGGAGGTCAGATATCACGATGTCAGTCGGTCAGTGTAAAATACTAGGTATTATAGAACCCCCAATAACGAATTGATATAAGTACCTACTCGTATACCTAAATAATTATACAGCTTGGCAAAATAAAGTCTGACGCGGTGACAGTTGAAACTAAAAAAACTTTTTACAAAAAAAATACAACCGACTTCCATAAATAATACTAAAAAATGCAAAATAACTTTAATTTCGGAAGTCGGTGTTTTTAGTTTGGTTTGTTCGTTATTTGACACCGACTTCCGAAATTAAAGTTATTTTGCATTTTTTAGTATTATTTATGGAAGTCGGTTGTATTTTTTTTGTAAAAAGTTTTTTATTTTTCACTTTTTAGTTGTTGTACCCCATTCTAAAACTAAATTAATAGTAAAGTTATGCCCGAATTGATAGCCCCAAAAATAGGGAATTTGAACATAGTTGGTGAAATTAGGGTGTTTCAGGGTGAACTGTACAAATCTGTATACCCCTTCAGAGCGTATCAGCGTGATGTAATGTTGTGAAATGGTGAAAACAATATACAGACATGCGATTGCAGCCATTCTGGAAGGTTTGCTATCATTTATTGAAGAGTTCCATTGTGTATCTCCGAAGTTCGTCACCAGATCTCCACCAAATTAAAATGGGACCACATGTGAAGCAACAGCTTTCAAATAAAAAAAAATCTTCAAAATCGGTTCACGTAGTGAAAAGTTATGAGGTAACACACATAAAAAAAAAAAAATACAGTCGAATTGAGAACCTCCTCCTTTTTTTGAAGTCTGTTAAAAAAGTAAAGTATTATTATATTAAGTAAGTAAAATCACTACATAGTATAAAACAAAGTCGCTTTCTCTGTCCCTATATCCCTATGTATCTTTAAAACTACGCAACGGATTTGGATGCGGTTTTTTTTAATAGTTAGAGTGATTGAAGAGGAAGGTTTATATGTATAATTTGTACCCGAGCGAAGCTGGGGCGGGTCGCTAGTATTTTTATAAAACATGCATAAATAAAAAGAAACATTACTTACACTCTTTTGTTTATGGTCGCAGTCATGTCATGTCATGTAGGGCTTCCAATCTCGGTATACCGAGATCCCGAAATACCGTGGTCCCGCATGAATTCATTAATCCCGCTCACTGCGGGATTAGGGTGCGAGATCCGCGGGATTTGCGGGATTGAAAATTATTACGCGCACGGGACAATCTAATTCTTTATGAATACGGAGGGTCGATGGTTAGGTAGTATGTACTTAACATTAGCACACAATGCCCTATAGTCTGTCAAAACTCATAACATCATCTCTATAACCGTATTATTTTTATACTCTTTGCTCTATAATGTTTAGCGCAAAAGATATTTGCTGTTTTTGGTTCTTTTCTTTTTGCTATTACAATACCTACCAGGATCTAAGATCTGGGAAACGTTAAATAAGGCACCATATCTGTCTCTGGACCAACCATAAACAAATACCTACGACATGTCCTGAAATTGATTCAGCCGTCTCGAACATCGCTTAAATAATAGTTTAGTCTATGATTGTTGTAGGCTGTATAGGTATGCACGAGTATAATTTCACACTACTCTTCTGCTGTCAAAACCGTGAAGGAAATCAGCGTGAGGAAACCACATGGCTGTCGTAGAACAAAAAATTCCTCGACATGTGACGTCCACCAACCCGCACTGGGTCCGCGTGGTGGGTAACTGCCCTTTTCCTCTCCTCCCAGCTGTGGAAACATCCTAAGGCTGATTATGCTCATGCTTCTGTTAGAAGTAGATTGCAGCCACTTATTAAAATTAGATTTGTGAAAGTATTTCCAACACTACTTGGAGAAAGTTTGACGCAGGTTTGATCTTAGGTTACGAGAATATCGGAATGATCTAAGTAGGAAACTATTAATAAGAACATAATTGGATTGAGGAGGTCAGATATCACGATGTCAGTCGGTCAGTGTAAAATACTAGGTAAGTATTAAAGAACCCCCAATAACGAATTGATATAAGTACCTACTCGTATACCTAAATAATTATACAGCTTGGCAAAATAAAGTCTGACGCGGTGACAGTTGATACTAAAAAAAATACTGTACCATCAAAAATGTCTGTGCATGTACGTACTTCGCCGGCCCATTACGTTTTTGTCCAATAGCTTTACAAAAAAAGGCATTGTCTCACAAACACCATTATTTTGTTGAGACAAAGCCCTTTTTTGTAAAACCATGTTTGTAACATTTATGACTTTTAAAATCTTAGTCAGTTGTCTGAATTTTGTGCAACACTTCTCAGTTGCATCCTGCACACCAAATGCAGCCTTATGGTGGTCAGGCACAGACATTTGTGATTACATTGAAGCCTTCCATTGTGTTTGCGTAGCGTCCGTGGGACTGAACCACCCACTTGGGATTGGGAACATATCTCCAAAAATAACAAGTAAGTATCAAAAACTGTTGAGTCGTAGTATTCCGGGTTGCCACAGGTGCGATACTGGCGACCTCATTTAATCCACACTCTTTTTTGCCAAGCTGTACTTACCGTGAAAATATTTTGAGATTAATTTACGAGCATCAATTTGCCTCTCGACATCAAAAGGAAGGACAGTAAGTGGAACAAAGAATATCGATTTAAAATGACTTGAATAAATAGGTACCTATTTGTTACTCATAATTATCTAGTCACTTACAATTGAAGGTGCCTTGACAAAGAAATTATCGTGAGGAAATGGCTCATTCATTACACTGAAAGTAGATCTAACTAATTATGTTAGTTACCTTCATATGAAAATACAGGTAAATAGTGTAATGACTGATGACTGTACAGAACACACATTATAGTTCTGTTGTTCTATAATCTCACGAAGGCAGGTTGGTCTCGGTTACTGTATGTGTAAATTCACGTGTGCTTTGTTTCTGTGTGCGGCTATGGAAGTGAGCGCTCCGAGAGAAAAATAAAAACTAACTAGAGTCAAGAGCAAACCCATCTAAAATAAAAAATATAAAATACAAGACTGACAAAAAACTCTTGTTTGGAACTTTGTGTCTGTCAGCTCTGACTGACCTAGACTAGAGTCTAAAGTAACTTGTTTGGAACTTTGTCTCTGTCACCTCTGACTGACCTAGACTAGAGTCAAGAGCAAACCAATCTAAAAAAAAAAAAATAACACGACTGACAAAAAACTGCATCTGACGGCTTATAAAGTAACTTGTTTGGAACTTTGTCTCTGTCACCTCTGACTGACCTAGACTAGAGACAAGAGCAAACCCATCTAAAATAGTACATTGTTCACCAAGAGGAGAAAGTGACCGATTACCGTCCCCCGATCGGGATTCCCGAGATCGGGAATCGCACTTTCTCTCGAGTGATACATAGTGCTTTATACTACGAGGAAAATAAAAAACTAAATCTTTACTATAGTACTTTTCAACATTGAGTACATAGACCATAACGTACTTGGTTTGTATTTTTTACGCTTTTTCACTGAAATAAGCTAGCAAAACAGTTTCAGTAAAAGATGCCGCATTTTTTCACTTTTCCATTGCAAAAAATCGTCATAAGTTTTATTACATTTTTTAATTGATTTGTGTGGTAAAAGGTTAACAATCAGTATTTTTGCTGTTTCCTTCAACTGCGGCGGAGTTAAAAAATCTTCATCATCACTATCACTACTTATCATTTTGATAGTTTTATTTTACTTTCTACGAAAACTGAATCCTCAAACAACACACAAATTGAAAATGGCGCCAAGGGCGTCTGCAATTTTCACATGTTCTTTTTTCAAATTGTTTATTCTGCCGCCGCAGGGTCGCACTGCCAGCCCGACACCATCCAACACACAGCTAGTGGCCAGTGTCATTTTGCGAACTTGGAGATAAAAACTCACTGTAAAAACTTTTTGGCTTTTGATATTTAGGTTACCGGCGCATAGTCTTACCCAAAATTAAAAAAGAAAAACCACGTAAGAAATGGATTTTCATACACTTTTCTCTCCCGCTCAGATGCGTTTTCTCCCCGCATATTTGTTAGATATGCAATGACGTACTTTCTACCGTAAATTTGATAAAGTATCAAGGTACTTTCCAAGCAGGTGTAGTATAAAAAAAAATACGACTGACAAAAAACTGCATCTGACGGCGTATAAAGTAACTTGTTTGGAACTTTGTCTCTGTCACCTCTGACTGACCTAGACTAGAGTCAAGAGCAAACCAATCTAAAAAAAAAAAAAACACGACTTACAAAAAACTGCATCTGACGGCTTATAAAGTAACTTGTTTGGAACTTTGTCTCTGTCACCTCTGACTGACCTAGACTAGAGTCAAGAGCAAACCAATCTAAAAAAAAAAAAAAAACACGACTGACAAAAAACTGCATCTGACGGCTTATAAAGTAACTTCTTTGGAACTTTGTCTCTGTCACCTCTGACTGACCTAGACTAGAGTCAAGAGCAAACCAATCTAAAAAAAAAAAAAACACGACTGACAAAAAACTGCATCTGACGGCTTATAAAGTAACTTGTTTGGAACTTTGTCTCTGTCACCTCTGACTGACCTAGACTACAGTCAAAAGCAAACCCATCTAGAATAAAAAATAAAAAATAAACTTTCATTTTTATTTATTTTTTGTTTTCTACATTTTAGACTTGACTTTTATCTTTGGAATTGTCTCTTCTAGCTCTTTTATACCCCACATGACCATGTTACAAAAAAATACGACTACACTTGTTGGCGGTCGCCATTTTGATTTTTTTTTCAAAATTCGTTTAATTAACCTACCATGTCACTTCGTTGGTCAAGACCAATCTAATGATGTTGAAATCCATCCAGCCCTTTAGGCTACAGAGTATCCCAAAGAAATAGACATAGTCAGACATACAAACTCTCGAAAAACATTATCCTCCTTCTGTGGCCGTCGAGTAAAAAAGTGTACGTGACCTACTCACACATCTAAGACCAACCCAGCCGTGGTGAGATAGAACGACGGTCGCATGAGCCTTTCTATACTAATGTCAACTACATGTAGTGTAGTTGACATTAGTAGCCATAACATATTATTATTATTAAGTATTCAATATTATGACGCGTTTCAGTCTTTCAGGCAATGTAAACATAAGATGTATTTTGACTCATGCATTAATAACAATGTTCTGTTATACTGGCTAAAACAATTTTGTAATGGAACATTTGAACATTGGTTGCATAGCGTGCAGTTTCGAAGTTAGCGTTAATGAAATTATAAAGCAAATAAATTATATGAAGTTGTTACCTACTTCATAAATTGTAAAGAATTGTCTGTAATAACTCTGAATAATGAAGATAGTCAATGCACTTCGCAAAAGAACTCATTGAAACAAAGATACCTATCTAATCTAACTATAAGATCCTCATACTTTTAAGTAATCGATAAAAAAAGGGGAATTGGGTCAATGCTCTTTTGACAGTAAAAATGATCTTTACTTGGTTTTATACAGGATGTAACGGAAAGGTGTGGTCATATTTTAAGAACTGCATCTGCCCATCGATATGAACAACGGTTTGCAAGAAAATTCGAGGAAATAAAAAAAAAAATTTTTACTCTTCTTACAAATATTAATCAGCTGATGATAACTTTGTATGGAAAGTCCAATTTTTTTTTGGTAATATTCTATTTTTTCTTAGAGAAAGTTGTTCATTTCCATGGGCAGAACCGGCTCCTAAAATATGACCACACCTTTCCGTTACACCCTGTATTGAGTATTACCTACCCATTATATGTGATGAAAAAAATAAACATGAAAATGACACCTCTGTACAAATTGGTTGATACCGGACTCATTCAACCAAGAAAATGTTTTCAGTAAATATCTTCAGTTTACATAGACCGTATATAATTAAGCTTATTTACTTAAAACTTGGTGTGGGTTTTTAGTTCCACGAATTCTTGACAATAATAGATTTTCAAATGGTTTTGGTCATCGTAAATATTTTTCAGCAGTTTTGTACGCCTCTGTATTATTTTATTTTAGGTAATTTAAACCATAGAGTAGTACCTATTCTGCCATTTGAATTTCGAATAATTTACATAAACAAAGAACTGTCGACTTTGTCTTTGTCACCTCTGACCTAGACTAGAGTCAAGAGCAAACCCATCTATAACCCTTTGCGCGTCCAAATCAGCAGACACAATAGATTTTATTTGTGTCTAGATCTGGTGACTCGTACTGATGAACTAGCTACTAAAAAAAAAACTGTCAAGAAAAGTAACTGCCAAAGTTAAACTATAATGACATAAAATTGATGCTAAGTAGGTATTTATCAGCAATTTCAAAAGAGATTTTATTCGACTATTATTTTCATTTATCTTTGCAATGGCCTTTGAATACCCGACTGTATTTTTGTATTGTGTAACTAAGCTTGTTGCATGTTTCGTCTAGTCATAAAAAATTAAAGAAAAGTGGATACAATAGGATAAATAGCGGGCTAATTAAAATAATAAGGATATTTTAAATTATCAAAAAAAAAACCATATATTTGTGGATAATAATTTAAAAATTATGCCTACCTACTTATTTTATTTCCTGTTGTTTTCCCGATTTCTGTAGTTTAGTAGTACAATAAGGAAATTATCTATGAATGACAAGCTGTGCCCGCGGTTTCACCCGCGTTTGTGGTTACTGTGTCGTAGCGTGATGTTAAAAACCTTCCTCAATAAATAGGCTATACAGTGCAAAATGGTAACTTGCAGAGCTACTGGCGGCGGCCGGCCAGTGCAAGCGCACCCGGTCCCCACTTCATGTGCAACATGAATGTGCGCGTGGTACTTGATTAAAAATTTAAAACTTGATATTCGTTGAAATCAAATGATGTCAACGGCAAAATTAAATTAAAAGTTTGTTCAAAATAAATTAAATACTTATGATGAAGAATGTATTTAATTGGATATAGATTAATATAATGTTTATAAAATCACCTTCGCAAATAATGCATTATTTAACAAATTTGATTACCATAAAAAAAAATTATAGAGACATAATTATGCTGTCGCAGACTTTTTTTTAGAACTTTTAAAGGGAAACAATTCTGTCATAGATAATTTTTACGTAACTTTAACCGTTTACGCAGCGCACGCAACGGAAGCTTTGAAAAGGAATATTTTTTTCCCGTTTTTGCCACATTTTTCAAGGAGCGGACTCCTATTGGTCGCAGCGTGATGTTATATAGCCTTCCTCGATAAATGGACTATTCAATACAAAAATATTTTTTCAATTGTATAAATCAGTAGGTACCTAGGTATTATTTCTCTCTCACAGAGCCCCAGCAGTGGGGACATTAAAAAGCTGATGATGAGGTATTATTTAGCTTCATTTTGCGATTCTTTTTATGAAACTTTTTTATGGCAACTTCGTTATTAAGTAGCAGATACCAAGGAAATTAAAAGTTACGAAATAAATTGAAAATTTAGATAAAAAGAAGACAAGAAACAAAAACAACTATATTAAAAAAACAACTCTCAACATTATTGTTACAGCGATTAGCTCAATGGCCGTTATAAATGGTTATAACACAGTTATCTATTACTTTTAGGGTTCTGTTCTCAAAGAGTAACCAACGGAATCCTAATAAAGTCATAAGCCATAAGCCTCTGCTATCCGTCCTTCCGCGTGTCTGTCAGTGGCCTGTATCATAAACAAAAATCTCCATAAAATAAAAATTAAAGGAGGCCTCCATACATGAA
The DNA here is from genome assembly GCA_951329385.1 of Polia nebulosa. Taxonomy (NCBI): domain Eukaryota; kingdom Metazoa; phylum Arthropoda; class Insecta; order Lepidoptera; family Noctuidae; genus Polia; species Polia nebulosa. The sequence continues at coordinate 12,118,759 of OX589613.1, read as the reverse complement.
ACGTGATTTTTCGGTATAAGGTACGGAAACCTTCCTGTGCGACTTTGACTCGCACTTAACCGGTTTTAATGTATTCGCTCGTTAGAGCATAATTTTAAAAGAAATTAGTGTCATCTGTCAGTAACCATACAAATTGCTCCCATTAAACACTGTTATAGAGCTAGAAAAGGAATAATTTTAATTTCTTACGGTTCGAAAATACAATGAATCGTAAAAGTAAGTTCTGAAATAAAAATTAAAGGTGAATTCGTACTTCATGCTTAATTTAGTTTGAATTTAAAACACCAGGCTGCAATCAGCTGTTTTTATTTATATACATATTTTTTATTTAAGAAAAATATTGCCTTTGTTTGTAATATCGTTGCAAATTCTTGTAAGAAATACGCGAACTATTGTTTTCTTTTACTTTCAATATGTTTAGTTCTTTTGTTTATATTATTAATTGGGATTTAACTTAATTTATTAGAAATTGGTCCTATTAAAATAGCTTGCTCCACTTACCAGCAAAGAATAGTCGCGCTATAACATCCACAAACTTTTACACAATTCACAGGACCACAGACACAAAACCGGAAATAATTTCCTTTGCCCGAAAAAAGTTATACTACTTTCCCGCCAACGCGCGACGTTCGACAACCGAAATTGCGCGCGAAGTGACAGCAATGGCGGACGGCGGTGTACTGTCGCCGACAAACGGCGTTGCTCGAGAAGGTCGGCGCGAGCTGTGGAGTCGTTGCATCGTTTAGTAGATAAGTGTTACAGTAAGTAAGCATTTGCATCAACAGAAGCAGGAAACAATTCGCACCCACCTGTCCGGCTGAGAGTTGAGCAACCCGGGGGATTAAATTTTGTGCGTAGTTTTATATATTTTTTCAATAAGTGCCTATGAAACGCTGGTTTTATGAGCCATTTTCTATGAATTCAGTAACATTTCTTGCAAGGTATTGTTCCAATTAAACTTAGAACGTCCATTGTCAAACCCTTGTTTAAAAAACCGGCCAAGAGCGAGGTGGGCTCGCGCGCAAACGGTTCCGTACAAATCATTTATTTTTCAGGTTTTTTCAACACTACCTCATCCTTATAGGTTTTCATGTAATCTGTACCTAGGTAAAAAACTACATGCTGTATTTTTTTTCAAAATTTTAGGTCTATTGGTTTCGGAGATAAGGGAATGGTCATTTTTCATCTATTGTCGAATAATGTCATATGTTGTGGAAGTCGGTGTTTCTGATTTTGTGTCTTTGTTTTTGACACCGATATTATACATTTTTTTTATTATTATTATTGATATGCACGCGTTTGACCACCATCTCACCTGATGGTAAGCGACGATGTGGTCGAAGATGGAGCACGCTTGCCTAGAAGTAACCTATTCACTCTTGACTTAAAGACTCCCAGGTTGTAGCTATCAAGAAACACAGATTCCGGTAGGGAATTCCACTCCCTAGCTGTACGCACAATCATTTATCATAAACATAAACATTATCTATCTATCTATCTATCTATCTACGTCTTGTGGTCCGTTGATGAAACGGGCTTGGCGGAATCAAATTGTGCAATTCAGTCGCACACTCCCCAAAATGTAACCGATAGAAAACCGACAGGCTAGCAACTCGGCGTCTATGTTCTAGACTTTGGAGTTTCGACTCAACGAGTCTATCATTGCCGATGATCCTCTTGGCTCTTTTCTCAATTGACTCAAGGACATCAAGCTGGTATCTGGCAGATCCGTCCTAAAGATGAGAACAGTACTCCATACACGATCGAACTTGTGCTTTGATCGTGTATGGAGTACTGTTGATACAGTTGGAGCAGCTGTTCCGGCGTAAAGTACCGTCTCACCTTTGCGAGGCTCCCCAACTTTTTGGCAGCCACTTGAGCCTTTGCCTCTATGAAGGGACCAAAATTGAGGGTAGATGTTAAAGTAACACCAAGAAGATCAAGTTGGTCGGTTATCGGCACGGTCACACCTCGGAAAGATGGAGTCGGGTGAAATTGGCTCCTCTTAGCGGAAAAAAGACACGCCTGGGTCTTAGCAGCATTGAACTTGACCAGATTGGCATCGCCCCATTCTGAGAAAGCCTGTAAGGACAAGTTCAAGCGCCCAACCATAGCCTCTCGGAGAGACCGGACCTGAGACCCACTAACTCGTGCGTCTGGCACGTATCTCTCGGCAACAGTGCTGTCGTCTGCATACCCAAAGGTACCGGGTTTTAGCAGATCGTTAATATGCAGCAAAAACAATGTTGCCGAGAGCACCGACCCCTGAGGAACACCGGCATTACTAGCCAGCAGTCCGGACGAGCAGCCATCTATGACTACTCGGATAGACCGATCCTTCGGGAAATCTGCAATCCAATCACACAAACCAGCGGGCAGACCGAAGGAAGGAAGCTTGCCAATTAGGCTGTCGTGCCAGACCCGGTCGAAGGCCTTCGAGATGTCAAGGGAGACTGCAAGGGCTTCCCTTTGTTTGTCAAGGGCCTCACTCCAGATGGGAATGGTATACGCTAGAAGATCCCCAGTTGACCGATTTCGGCGGAACCCGTATTGTCGGTCACTGAGGATATCGTTAGCTTCTAGATATGCCAGGAGCTTGCCATTCAGTATAAGTTCCATACTCTTACAGAGTACGGAAGTTACCGAGATGGGAATTTGCTGGGTCAGCTCGACTGGCTTCTTGGCACTTTTCCAGTCTCATACGAAAGGCGAAATAGGCGTGTTAAGATCGGAGACAACTCAGGCGCACAAGTCCTCAGTACAATTGCCGGTATCCCGTCGGGGCCACTAGCCTTGTTCACGTCTAGGTTACGCAGTACCCTTCGGACATCCTTCTGGTGAATGCAAATGTCTGACATAATCGACTCGCATCCACCAAGAGTACCAGAGGGCCTCGCGCCACCATGATCTAGACGCGAAGATTCCGCAAACAGAGAGGCAAACAAGTTTGCTTTCTCTTCAGCGGAGTGGGCCACCGACCCGTCGGGTTTCAGCATTGGAGGTAGTGAGGGGCGGCAGAAGTTCGATTCAACCGACTTAGCCAGGGACCAAAACGCCTTACTACCAGCTGGGTAAGAAGCAAGTTTGTTCCCAATTCGGCTAATGTGGTCAAACTGAGCCCTTCGCAACACCTTCTTGCAGGACTTGGCAGCCCTGTTGAAGGCTCTCTTCTTCTGACGCACGTCATTTGCTTTACCCGTCCGAGCGTCGACCCATGCCAGCATCAGCGCGATTGCACTCGGCACCAAACCATGGTCGAGCCTCGCCTGACATTCTTACGTCAGAGAATGGAATGTAGTACTCCTTTCCCTGCCGCAGCACATCCGTCACGGCGTCCGCGCACGACGAAACATAAGTCGAAGAAAAGCAAATAGGCTGCCAAGGATAACATGCGAAGAAAGATCGCATGCCATCCCAATCTGCTGACCTGTATCGCCAAACCCGCCTGGTGCCTCTAGGGCTAGGATCGGGCGGGGAATAGACGGATACAGACTTCACCAGACAGTGGTCGGAAGTACCCAATGGTGAAGAAACTGACACCGAGTAACGGTCTGCATCTGTTGTTAGCAGAAGGTCCAAGCAATTGGCCGTGTGCGACTCAACATCCGGCACCTTCGTTGCCCCCTGGACCAGCTGGGTGAGATTTAACGCTAGCAAATAAAAGAGGAAATAAACAAAACGGCTTCTAAATAGGAAAATCAACTACTTTAGCAGCATTTACACTGATTAAAAGCGTAAATTTAGATAAACGCATTCCAGTATCTGTCGTCTATTTAGGGTTCCGTACTCGAAGGGTCCAAACGGAGCCCTATTGTTGTCACTCACGTGTCCGTCTGTCCGTCCGTCGCCGTCGTCTGTCACAAAACTTTGTTACGAAGAATTTTTTAACTTGTGGTGATAATGTTTATTTATAACGTGCCTATACTTTACTAAAAAATATCAATATTTGGTACGGAACCCTTAATGTGCGAAATTCGATACGCACTTGACCAGTTTTTTTTTTCAGTCGTGGTACGGAATTCTTCGTGTGCGAGTCCGACTCGAACTTGGGCAGTTTTTTTTTATTTTTGTTAGAATAATAAGTTTATAGCTTTTATTTCATATTTCTATCTGCTATATTTTAACTATATTTATATATACTTTTGTAATTATTTTCGTCTTAGAATTATTTTATTTTTTCAGTTTATGCACCTGCCATGTTATCTCTCCACCACCCTTGGTTGACTGGTAGAGAATGCCTAAGGCATTAAGTCCGCCTTTGTACATTTGTGTTGCATGAAGTTTTAATAAATAAATAAATAATATATTTTATTCCTTCGATATAAGTCAAAATCAGCTCCGCAAGTAGAAGAATATACAAATAAAAAAAGACGTGTGGCACTCGGCGACTGCTGCGGTAAAACTATTGCATAGCATTTTTTATCACTTATGCAATTATAATTATTTATTTATTTTATTTATGTGTATGTGTACTTATGTACGCACGTAAGAAGTTACACTTCTTCAATATCAACAACACAATATCATCAAAAGTCAAAAGTTCTGCTATTCATCGATAGATGGCAAAACTAAAAAGTATCACCGCTGTGCCGGTCGGAGTGGGAGGTGTTAGGTTATTTTCGTTACGGAATTTTTTTCGTTACGGAATTTCTGGATTCGGTCTCCACGCTCAAGGCGCTCAAGGCCCGCGATAGAAGCTATGCAATAGCTTAATAAACTGTTTGTAGTGGAGAATACCGGGTATATTTATTTTCTCTGAAGTCTTACTAGATTTTTAATAAACAAAAGTCATAAAACTACATTTGTTACAATGTTAATTTTCTATTTGAAATGTAATAACATTGTTGGAGACACAATTATATCTTTAGAAGTGGCTATTGTTGATGAATTCATATTGATTTTAAAAGATCTCAGATAACGTTTTTAAACGTGGTAAAACAATTTACAATGTCAAATATTTCTAATTCAACATTTCTGAGCGAAGGAACATCATCACAACTTTTATAGAACAGCCATAAAACGTTTTACTTTAAGAGCGATAACTACAGCCATTTTTTTTTTATTGTGGGTACTTATCAAATGACTCCTCCCGCTCTGGATAGAGGCAGGCATCCACCTCCTCCTTCGCGTGCATTACTGCTTCGCAGAGGGAGCTGTTAACTTCCCATAGCCTCTCGCTCCGTACCGTGGACTGGACCAGGGCTGGAAGCGAGAGGTCGCCACCACCAATCGTCTCAAGGACACGGGTTGCTACACCCAAACGGGGCAGACCTCCATCGTATGCACCACCGTGTCCTTCGGGCGATCCACACAACGGTGACATCCGGGTATCCGATAACCTTCCACAGAATCCGAAACAGGTGCTGCCCGAAACAGTCGTGTCTGGTGAGGACCTGCGTCAGGCGGAAGGCCGCGCCCTGGCGCCTCTCTAACAACTCCTCAAAGAGGGATTGTGGCGTGTCCAGCGCTGGGTTGCGACAGTCGCTCTCTCCATGCTGCCATGAGCTGCCGCCGGAGCTCAGTCTGCCGTGCCGCGAATTGACGCGGCAGCGGATATAACCTACCCCTACAAGGACCATCAATCTTTTTAGTCACACTTGAATCCATAAGCAAGCATAATAAACTGATCAGTGCAACAACTGACTGGCATTTGTAATATTAACACTGAAAGCAAACTCTTTCACCAGAGTTTTTTTTCATGGGGAAATTCCTCATGTTCTGTCTGGATAAACGGAGGCTTACGTCGAACTTTTGATGTCTTGACTCCTGTAGTGTTACAAGCTTGAACCGGGATTTCGGGAGTGTTTTTTCACTCTCACATTTCTACTGCATTTCCCTGACACAGACACCTTTTTAGGGTTCTGTACCCGAAAGGTCCAAACGGAGCCCTGTTGCTGTCACTCACGTGTCCGTCTATCCGTCTGTCTGTCTGTCTGTCCGTCGTCTGTCACACAGGTTTTACAGCCACACGGTTGGAGCTACAGTCTTCAAATTTTCACAGTATACGCATCTTGTTGACCCAAAGCCACACTAATAGTCAAAAATACATCTGGTACAGAACCCGTTATGTGCGAAGTCCGACACGCACTTGGCCGGTTTTTTTTTTCTAGGACACCTTCAAAAGGCGCCTTGACTTTTGAGGAAAAGACCAGGGAGAGTGGGAACTCACCATCAGCACATGGAAGGGGTCCCGTGACCTTTTAAAATACCACCCGGGAACCTACTATAGACAACGCCTGTAAGGGCACATCCCTGGGGAGACTGTAAAGAGTCTCCATTGACTGACACAAACACCTAGAAATCTAGGACGTGGATACTTTATAGATCTACTTAAACATATTTTTAATATTCGTCAAGAGCGTACTTGCTAAGAGGTATTATCTACAAGATCTAAGGCAGATACGTCGCGTAATATCTAATCGTCATCCAGCGGCACTCGACTTAAACCGAATGAATTACATTGTTTTCTGTAGCGTTTGCCGCAGTAATGAATAACTTAACTTGGATAGCATTTTTATCAGTAGCTTCTGCTGTTATCTTCATACAAACCTTCATACATACTTCTTAATGTCTTCTTCTGAGAAAATAGCTACACTTTTTACCTCAACAGGGTCATTCATCTGAATAAAGGTAGGTAAGTGTACAGTAGGCTTTACCAGAACCAGACGTATAAGGTGAACTCGTGAATTTTCGTTTTACGTTAGGCCAGCTGAAGGTCAAAGTTTTACCACCGATGCGATTTCACCGACCTTGCGATCGACTGAATCCATGAGTTATCAAAGCCTTGCAAACCTTGAATTCCATAGGTTAACCTTCTCGTGATCTTGATAGATGTGCTTCAGATCACGGTTTACGGTTTATGGTTTTTTGGTGATCCAAGGAAACTGGCTCATCAGCTAACGTTCTAGATTGCATATAATAGCATAGCATAATCCCTAAATGTTCCCATAGCTGGGACACAGGCCTACTCTCTTTAGCCTCAACGCGGGCCCAATGCGGGTTAGTGGATGTCAGATGTCTTCGAAGTTTTGGTTCTAGGAACATGCCGGTTTCCCCTCGATGTTATCGACCTTCAAATTGTAAGTCGCGGCTGTTACCTTACCACTAGGCGATCACTGCTCTAGGTTCGTTACTGACATAGGAAGCTAATTTAACTAAGCGCGATGTTGAAAGACAAAACGAGTTTAGCAGGTAACCGTAAGTTAAAACTTACTACGATACGTAATTTACAATATCTGAGGAATCTCTAGTTTTAACGAGAGGTCCTTGAAGACGGTGCAGATAAGTAAGTTTTTTGTTTTTTTTTTTCATCTACAGGCACACGTTTGACCGCTGAACCTGATGGTAAGTGATGATGTAGTCGAAGATGGAGCACGCTTGCCTAGAAGTAACCTATTCACTCTTGACTTAAATACTCCCAGGTTGTAGCTATCAGGAAACACAGGCACTCAAACTCAACTCTAACACTAACTCTGGGCACTGCTGTTGACTGCTGGATTATACTGGGTAATTCCTAGCTTGTAGCCAAGAAAGAAAAACTATAAATAGATACCAAGCACGTAGATAAATACATGAAGAAATTCTTGAGATATAAATAACCGGTTGTTAGGTGTCGTAAGATTAGTTTTCTTAGTGCTTAAGCACCTACTTCTAATCTACAAGAGAAGATTTATAGATATGATCTGGAGTGGTCACAAGGTTATATGGTTTTTCTAGTTTAATTTTCAGGCGTAACTCTCATCTACTTTTATTAATTTCCAGCAGTGGTCAGGGGTCCCAATATCCCAGGGGTGGTGGATAAATTCGAACAGAGTTACCGCGCCCCTGGGCACGAGCAGGGAAGGAACAGGGGTGGGTTTTAGTCAGTAAGAGTCTGACACGCCCTCCTGCTCCACCCAGAGCGGGAGATGTCATTGGACGACTTCCCACCCCAAAAAAAAAGGGGTCTCAATATAACATACCAATAAAACTTTCGGCTTTTTTAATAAAAGACGTCCACAGCAGTGGACTGGTTGTCGTGACCAAGTGTCGCCACAACGACATGTGCGTCTCGCATCCATCGGATTCCCGTAACTCTCATCAGGTCATAGGTCCAACTTGTGGGAGGCCTTCTAACGCTGCGTCTTACGGTCGCCACTCCAGAACTTTCCAGCCCCATCAACCGGCCATCGACCGGCTTTTTAAATTGAAACATAATTTTATGACTAGGTCCCAGAGTTGGGGTTCCAGGAATAAGGTATCTCCTTTTATCCTCTGGCAAGGTAGCAAGAGATCCGAATAAATGCAACTAAAGTTGGCTATCCGCTAATCCTGATGCATCATTCATTCTTGGCAATCTTGTTCCACTTTTTGCTGATAAAACAAAAGAGGACCTTATGGTATGGACTTTTTTTGTGTCGTGCTTTATTATTATTATTATTTATTTATTTCAGATCAAACCTAATGTTAGTAAGAAACAATGTTAGTAAGAAACCACTCTATATACAAAATTGAAACGACTGACACCTACGTGTGCAGTCGTATCCAGTGAGCCAGCATGGGGCTGTCCTACCTAATTACCTATCACAAAAAACACTCAGTTTGCTGTGGGCGAATCTCATCCGGGTCTAACACGCAGACTTTTGTTGGTCATCCCTCTATCTGGCAGTTGATCTGGACTGAACTGAATTGTACTTTTAAATACATAATTATTCATTACTAGCGACCCGCCTGGCTTCACCCGGGAGCAAAATGATTCGAAAGACACGTACGCCATCTAGCGTCCTAAAGCAATAGTGATATTGCTTTAGGACGCTAGATGGCGTACGTGTGGAAAGTTATTGTTCTTTTCCTCAGAAACTGTACTTTTTTTCTGGATTTAAGGTACCCTGTGTCCTTTTCTGTACCCTTGACAACAAATAAGCAAAATTTCATGATTATCGGGTCAGTGGTCTAAGCGTGAAAAGGTAACAAACAAACTTACTTTCGAATTTATAATATTAGTTAGCATTAAGATAAATGCACTATCTACCACACTTGGGTAGAAGCTATGGACGAATGCCAGACGTTCCATTCCAGGCCGCCTAGTCTTAAATACCATGCTCATTCGCGACCTCGATTGTAGAGAATATTGCAAAACGTATTAACGCAACATTTCACTGCGGATTGTATCTTTTTATTATTTTGTCAACATCAACGCAAATTGCAGAAAGATAACAGGTTTCTGCCATAAAAGTCAGATGGTTTAAGTAAGTAGATATAGTCGAGCACGTCTATAAAAATTATTTGATTTTGACACTGTCTTTATTTCATTGCAGTTAGATGTGGTTTTAACAGTTTATATTGCTGTCCGTACTCTCTACACTACACAAGTTTCTTACAAAATAATGTTTAACTGTTATCAATTCGACATTGTTCTCAAATAGTGTAATACGTTGGGCTCTTGTTGCGTCAAATGAATCACAAGTATGCTTATCAGTATTTGGAGAGGCTCCACTATTTTCATAGAAGTTATCTGAATTTACGATGTTTGAAAAGGTTTATTAAGAGGATTTCGCTTAGTAAACCTCTTTGCAAATCGTCTTAGTTATTATCGCGTGATAGTCGATAACAAAGGATGTGGCTCGTGAGGTCACGGCTAACTGTCAAAGTATGATTCGAATACTGGCTTGAAGGCTGCAGTACCTGTGCACTGCAGACTATACCATAGATTATACACTGTATTATAAAAGAATACAGGTGATTTTTAAGTGGGCGTTGATGGCCAAATCCGAATGTATGAGGAACTTCCCAGATTTTATTCCTAATTCGCGACACTATCGGATGATGTAATCAACTGGTTCAATTCCTGGCTAGAAATATTGGTTTTTCAATAATTCAATGACGCGGTTTTACTTTCCATCAAAATCAGGCCCGGGCCAATATTCCTTAGTTTCGGATTTGGCCAACCGAGCCCACTTGAAATGCACGTTGTTAGGTCAAAAGGGCCATGGCCCGGGGCGGCAGACTGCCAGGGGCGACGAATGCTACCCGCTGCTGTTTTTTTAAGTTGGATAAGCACTACTATTTCTACTCTTCTTACCACCCCGTAACTTCTTGTGTATCACAAGAAAATCTTACCTATCCGAATCGTGTAGCTCAAATTCTAAATACATATTGCAATAGCAAAAAAGAATATTACTTGTTTTGTTAACTATGGGGCATCATAAATATTAGGCCAAATATTTGAATACGCAACTACCTAGGCCTAGTCTAGTTTGGGGTCTAGGCACCTCTAGTGTTGACTTACTAGTGTGACTGTTCGAGTAGGCCACAACATGCCTATAAAACAACCTTCGGCAAATTTTCATAAGGCCGAATATCGAAAAACCGGACGACAGTTTTTCGTACAGAAATGGTAAGAACAGTAACAGCTTCTGCTCAACCTTACACAGGGATTACAAATGAACAAAACGATTTATTTGTATAACTCATTTATTTTATATTCACATTGTAGTTACGAGTTTCAAGAGGTGAAACACCAGCTTTTACATATAAAATGAGAACAAAAATATTTCACAAAAAATAACTAGGTATAAGAGAAATGCGTTCCAACGAAAGCTAAAATGTTTGTAGTAACTAGAAGTTCTGCTATAGTCAAGTTATAGCAAACGATACTTAATTTAACTATATGTACTTGGCAGTTTATTGCGAGTCGAGAGATGAAACAAATGATTAATACTGATCGATGCCAAGCGAAGCCGGTAGGAGTCGCCGACGTCGTACGCAAACGCAAAGTATACAAGAACATAAATGTGAACAACATACACTATCACGGTTTGGAGGGCCAGCTGATTGACTCGCCTCAGCCCTCAAGTTCCAAAGTTAAAAAAAAGCTATACAATAATTGACTAAATACCTTAAAACGCTATGGGAAGCGTGATGATACACAAATTGTGAAAACAAAAACAGCGCACGCAGTACATAGCCTTGTAAAGCTGAGTCAAGCTAACTTCACGACGGCAACCAACTCGAACCGAACAGAACAAGCTACATCTCAAGTTCAGCTATTTATTGCAAGTCATTCAAACAATCAATGTATCCTCACGTCATATTAAACTAAAGGTCATCGCACAATTTTATTAATGTCTAGATTAGACAATCCAGAGTACTAAGACATTAAACTATCATTGAGCATAATTTTAAGAAAACGGCAGTCAACTTAAACACAATTTATCGAAATAAAAATGCTATATTGAGTATAGTGTGATAGGTCAAATGATAAAATACAATCGGGGAAGCAAGCACGTACGGAACTTTAATACTTAGGGCTGCGTAGCGTAAATATAGAACCCTCACTTTGTTCAATTGGTCGATATCTATATATAAAATGTACAGGAATTATCCTGTTTATTAAATAGGGTATCAAACATTAAAATATTTCCAAAATCTTTGTACATTACATTATTACAAGTGAGAAATAAAGTATCAAACATTCCAATTTTCGTCATTATATTATTAAACTGAACATTATTAATTTGTATACATTTAATATTATTATCATATCATAGAAATAAAGTTGCATAAGTGCTTGCTCGGACTACAAACCCACCAAATCGAAATAATACATTTCATTTGTAAGCAATTACAGTATCAGGATACATGTATCCAACAAATTCTACAAACTAAATCGAAAAATAATAAAAATGCACGTTAATTGAATAAACATTATAGGCCCTTTGTAAAATGTTACAAATTAATATAATATATGAGGAAGACGAAATTAAACTTTTATGTCAAACATATTGCACTAGTTACAAGACTGTCGATGTTTATATCAAATACATGGACGTTGTAAAGCGGCCGCGAAACATTAAGGGTCTACTCCCGGCCAAGTGGCACCCTCATTGAATAAAAAATCAAGCAAAAGTACCAAAAACGGCCGTTTCTGACACTTTTGCCTACTACTTTGGATACGAAACATTCTGAGACCTGTTTTAACAACGTAAAAATACTTTATCCTCTTTGTAACAAACGTGACGTTGGATTCTTTAATATTTATTTTCTTTGCTATGCTACGATTTTTTTATTCAATGAGGGCGCCACTTGGCCGTTAGTAGGGCCCTAAATTGCGATTATCAATTTTACGTCATTGTCAATTGCGATTGATCGTTTACGAGTACAATTAAAGAGATTGTTAATCGCAGTTACGTGATTGAAAGCAATTGATGAAAAATTTGATTGATGCTCATTGACGAGCCAATGAAGCTGATAATTGATCGTTTAACTGAGTCATTGACAATCGTTTCCGTCATTTGCGCGTCTGACAGCAGTGAAAACAAACATGGCGGATATCCCACGTAATATTGAGGACCGGGAATTTATAACGCGATCGTCCAGAGTTAGCGCAAACAATTGACAATTGCAATTGAAGTGCATCAATGGCACTTTCAATTGCAATTGTCAATAACGTAGCATATTGACAATCGCGATTAAACGTGTCGGGGCCGCTTTAGAGATCGCACAGACAGACGCGGTCTACGATCCTGCGGTCCATTGAAATTATGAATGTTTATGTAACGTAAGGAAACGCAGCCTGCTTGCGCGACCTCTAAAGCTTATTCGTATTACGCTCGCAATTTAGTCGAGTAGCAAAAAAAAATTCGACTAAAGTAGAATTGATTGGTTCACACACTTGACTAAATGCCAAGCACAATGCGAATACAATTATACAAGTTTGTTCGGCGTCGTCGAGGTAAGCAATCGTGACATCGCAAGAATCGCTCCACACGTACATTGAACCAATTCTTACCAGCTAACGTAAACCTAAACTTTACACATAGTTTGGACTAGGTTATATGTCCGACTATTTACCTCAAACAACTACTGGCAGGACTGAAGGCTCGCCTTGATATGTTTGACTTTCGACCACAAAACATATGACAAAAACACTGTGTTTAATAATATAAGTAGTAAAATAAAAAGGCTGTAAAAATGTACTTAACTGCGCTATATAATAAATGTAACTTTCCATGTGTATGGCCCAAGATACAATATTATATTTAACTACTGGTACGAGTACATAAGCGCTTTACAAATCATAATGTAAAATCATATCAATGAATCACAACATCTACTACGCTAATCGACAAAATAAATTGCGTAGCTTAGATCCTTAACCTAGGTTCAAAGGCCTTGTAACTAACTACCCTTATATCCTTTAAGAATTCCGATTATAAGGTCACCATTTCGTTACGAATACAGCTTCATTATATCACTTGAGAACAAATTAACTAATTACACAAAAATGTAACTTAAATCGAATTATTTAAAAATAAAAAATGAACGAATGACATTTGATTCTGTAGAAAAATGTTAAATTATTTTAGTCACACAAGTTCGCTTAATCTACGGTTTCGAGGGGAATTTTTGTGCGATCGCTCGCTCGCTTGCGGCGCTCGCAAGGACGTACGAGCCGCGAAAAATTCGGCCCTCGAAAACTAACGAGTCGTTATCGGTCAAACGATCGGGGATGGCTCCCCGAGCGGTGGTCGAGGGTTCCCTAACGCTAAACGAGACTCACAGGCACTAACACCGACACACCCGAACGTTCACGTCAATAATACATAGAAAACGGTAAAAGTCGGGGGTACTCTCACAATTCCACTACACGCTCGTATAACTTAGTCATAGTTTATTGAGATCAATAGGGCCCGGCGTGGGTAGGAACATGCGGGCGGCAGGCTGGGGGGGGGGGGGGAGGGCTGACGTCAGAGCGGTGACGTCATCACACGAGGTGGTCGCGCTCGTCGAGCGACACGTCGGAGTCGCGGTCTGGGCGCAGTTCGCGCTCCAGGTCCAGAGAGCGGCGCTCCAGCTCCAAACGCGCGCCGCCCATGCCGCCGCGACGCCCCGCCTCCAGGGACGACACCTGAGAATAAACAACATTATTAGTACTATCACGCCCTCAACAGAAAAAGAATTTGGTTAAAAAAAAGGCGCCAGAAAATTCATGCGGACGCCAGTTTGGTTAATTTAGCATAACATAGTGAACTGCAAATTCACTAACAAATGGAAATGTATTGTGCGAATTCCCTTAACATCTGAAAATGTATTGTATGTTCTGTCTTCAACAATTTCGAATTTAACAGATCGTCCAATGAGGGCGTCGAAAAATATTTTAGAGCCCCAGGTTAGACAAAGCCAGTACAAAGGTAAAAGGAATCGTCAAATGAGGATGTTTATGTTGCACAAAAGAGCGCCGAAATAAATTTAGGGGCGCCAGGTTTCCCAAATTCAATTTTGTGTTTAACTGAATGTGTTGACACGTACCTTGGCAAGGCGGCGCGCGTCGGGCGGGCGCTAGGAGGGCGCGGGCAGGTGCGGCAGCTTGGCGGCGGCCCAGTAGCGCGCGCACGCTCCGCTCGCTCCACTCACCGCGCTCACTGCGCTCACTCCGCTCACGCCGCTCGTCGTGCTGCCGCCCCCGCTCTCCTCCGATAACGCCGCCTGCAGTTTCGCTTCTGGGAAGAGGAGAAACATATTAATATTATTATCAATCTGTGTGTAGTATGGACATTTCCTACCTTACACAAAGGCGGCGAATGAGTTCACAGAGGCTCAGTTGTTCTCCGATTTAAAGTCCTAAACCCACGTGCCCTGTAAAAGGTACGAATATCCAGACTTGAGAAAGCTATTTGCTTCAGCAGCATCAATTAGAGGAGGTTGACGAGAGGAGTTGCTTGACAGTGGTTGCTTCTTCGTTTCCAAGAAGAACTTTCATCATGTTGGTGTCAAACCACAATCTTCTCAATATTTTTTTGTTTTTGTTGATAGGCACGCGTTTGACCAATAACTCACTTGATGGTAAGCGATGAAATAGTCGAAGATTTTTTCGAAATTCACGAGTTTTCATCCCGTTGATAGTCCAGCTGTGCTATCAGGTCGTCCAGAAAAGTTGAAGTAGCGATAGTTAAGTTAAGCTAAATAATACTCACTAGCGACTTGCGAGGCATTGAAGGTGACGGGCGTGCGCGCGAGTGGTGTTCGCAGCGAGCCCCCCCGCGCGCCGCCCGCGCCGCCCCCCCCGCCCGCGCACCCGCCGCTGGTCTGAGGACAACGAACGACTATATGATACTAGGAACACAGGTATTTATCAATCACAGGCTCGCGTTTGACCACAATCTCACCTGCAGGTGTATTCGTTAACTCAGTTGACATCAATTTGGTAGGCATTATGCAGTACATTAGATTATAAAGCGGCCCAGAAACGTTCAATTGCGATTGTCAATTTTACGTCATTGTCAATTGCGATTGATTGTTTACGAGTACAATTGAAGAGATTGTCAATTGCAGTTACGTGATTGAAAGCAATTGATGAAAAATTTGATTGATGGGCATTGACGAGCCGTTAAAGCTGATAATTGATCGTTTAACTGAGTCATTGACAATCGTTTCCATCATTTGCGAGTCTGACAGCAGTGAAAACAAACATGGCGGATACCCCACGTAATATCGAGGGCCGGGCACAGAACTGGTTCTTAAAATATGACCACACCTTGCCGTTACATCCCGTATAGTATGAAAAGTGGCAGTGTGTCTAATTTTGCGCAGAGCCTTACTTTAGTATTTACCAAGCCTCACTGCTATTATAAAGTAAACGGTTTCAAATACAAACAAAACAACTACAAACACGAAAACAAAATTTTAAATGTCACACAGCCCACATTGCTTCAATTTTACAGCAAGGCTATAAAAACTGTGGCATCGATTGTCACAATCGCAGCGATAAACTAAACGCTTGACTAACTAGGGCAAAAGATAGTGATCTACGTTTATACTATAGTGCATGTTGCATGTCGCGTGATTGCCCAAATTGTAATATTTATGCGTCGGTACTTAACTATGCAAATTGAGTAATAATTGAAGCTTAAATATGTCGCATGTTGACAAACTAACTGGTGAGCTAAATAAATTGTGATTGCAGGAGATTTATTAATTTGAAAGTGCAGTATTTTCTTGATTTTTAACAAGGGGGTAAGGGGGGGGGAGTTTTAGCATGGGAGTGGGACCAACACAACATACATATTCTATATATATACATATTTATACATAAATATTTTAAACACATGTTTCTGATATTTCTAAGTTAACTCAATAGTATTATTTGTTAATATTCATAAGTATTTTCACGCTCGAAATAATGTATTGCAGATCGTAAAAATACTTCAATTCAATATTTTTATATTTACGATGATTTGAGAGTCACCCTGTATTTATTTTTGTTAAGATACAGTACAGTTTCAATTCTAACAATATCAAATGATACGTTTGAGATGTTTTTACCAAAGAAACAGTCAGAAACTCAGAACCTATCGGTCATAAATCACAGCCTACGCATAAAATATCCAATAGTTAGTCACTAAACTATGACTTAACTCTATATTATAAATCACCCTTCTATTTTCACCTAATAGAACTCATCTCACACATACTAAAACGAAAATAACCCAAGTTCTAATCACCCTTCTAAAGATATGACACGACCTAACCAATCTGACTCACACATGAAAACCTACAACGTCCAAATTCCGGGTAATCCTAAACAACCCTGCCACATCAGACATCTGACCATATTATCTACGTCAGTTAGTATAATAAACCTATACTTCCGTATTGTTACTTGGTCTGTGTCGGTCTTTCTATCTGTTTGTTACCTTTTTAACGGCTGATCGGGTTCGTATAAAACTGACACACTGTTAGATCATGGAGTAGGACATGACGCGTGAGCCCTGAGATAGAGCAACAGGAGCGGTCGCTCTAGGCGCCAGAGGACAAGGGGCGCCAAAATGAAAAATTCCAGCACAAAATAAAATTTTGTTGGCGCTTTTAGAGAGGTACGGGAGCAGCGTTGCCAGTAAATTTGGGAATTATTATTTATTTAACATTTTCGTCGACCAAAGTTCGACGAAAAACAATCTCGCATTACCCTGATGCCCTGATCAAGGGCTTGGACCGGTGCTGAGGACATATACTTTTCATTCCACAACCACTAAATAAAGTGACATTCTGTAAGCGATAATGATTGTCGATTAAGAAAAATGTATGGGATAGAGGCTACCCAAATTTCACGTGCTCAATCCCCGACATTTTGTTTAGAGCCCATTTGGATAACAAATTTTTAATGCGGATGAAACCGCAGGCAGTAGCTAGTAATCTATAAATATATCGAACAGTCAGCTGTCACAGTTCGCTGGAGAAACACATGTGCGTTCATTGAAGTGGGCCGTGCTCACTGCTCACTCACAAGCGAAGGGAAGCTAAACTTGGAATTGATGACACGTGACTGCGTATCTCATAGTCTGATTGGTTTTGAACTTTAGGACTAACGTGACGGAAAAGGTGTAAGTATATACAGGGTGTAAAAAGACACATCACATAGCCGTTACGTACTACGCATTCTGTACGTCTAACAAAGTAGCTTTGCGCAAAAATTATTGCTGGGAAACGACTTTTATTTTTAGGTATATAAAAAAAATTGCGCGCAATGTAACGCGAGCCCAGGCAAGTGGACTTAAACCTCGCCCCTTCACTCCAAGCCACGTAGGTACTTGTCGGATACGTTTGATATTCATTGCGTTTTGTAACAGTAAATGCGTAATTTCGAAAAAAAAAATTGAAAATTCAGGTTATGTTTGTTTGGAAAAAAATTTAGTAATAACACTTGGAATACATTTTCGTTAAAAAATATAAAAAATATTGCTACTTTGACCTTCAATATCTCCCAGAACCAGTGGATTCCCAGGTATGGTCTAATGGAAAAAAATCCAAATAATGAGTAGAATATGTGGCTTTCGGCTTCGGAAACTGTCTTTTTACAACCTATAGCCTATCCAGTCACTTTTAAGCTGGCTAAAGTTCGAATTCTGTGATCAACTGAAATGCGATGTGTGTTTTCTTTTAGCCTCTAAAGCTCCTAAATTATAGCTGTGAAACTTTGGTTCCATAAATTAAGAACATGTCTAAAGTACGAATATCCAGGTCCATTAGCTTTAGAGCCTCGTCATCGTGTATAATGGAAAGTACCAACTCATGATCATCAAAACATTCTAGCCCTAATTCAACTATCCTACCATTTACCAGGGAGTTTCAGTTCCTAAATCCCGGCGCAATTATCAGCTCGATGGTATCATAATAATCAACACAACACTGAATTATGTTAATCTCAACCTATATTTTTAATTTATTTAACTGTATAGATAATAAGTATGTATATAACTGTATAATTACTGTAATTAACTTTAAGTTTTAACTTGTTCATGCATGCTGTGTCTATCGCATCATATTGTACACTTGGTGTGTATTATAACTTGTATTATTAGATTAAAAAGTGTAACAACAGGGTATTTTACTCTCTATGAGAAAAAAACTAAAAATATATTATTGAGATACGAGTAGCTTAGGCAAAAAGCAGTCGGAAAATGTTAGTAAAATAACGAAACAAATTTTAAAATTCAATTCAAAGTTTTCAGTTTTTTAACACCATGGAATAGTAGTCGCCATGTTATACGTCATATGGCTATGTAAACTATAAAGTGTCAACTGATCAGTGTATCTAGGCTTTGTACTTTTATTTACATAGCCAACTGACGTCATGACTATAGAGCAATATGACGTCCACTGCGTCCAGCGTTTTCGTCAAATTACGCGCGAAATTTGAAAATGTAAAATTTAAATGCATTTTTATGGCACTTATTGTTTGAATAAAAATTTTGTGTTTTTTTTTATTGGTCTATCACTATAGAATCTAATTGAGACACTTTTCAAAAATGGGTGAAATACCCTATTGTAGATAGGCCAATAAATAAATAAAATAAGAAAACAAGTAATTTGTACAGACAAACATTTCAAGTTATTTAAAAGCTTGTAAAAACTAGGTATACAGCTCATTCTAAATTCATAAAGCTACTAGACCAAAGAGTACTTATAAGTATACACTAGACACTAGTTCCTTAAACGTAGCTTCAATGAACCAGCTGCTCCAGATGTTTAAAAGTAATGTAAACAATGATGATCACATAACATCGTTAGGGTAGGAACTCAAGTTTTAGGGCGGTGACACACGGTCCGACGCTACGTAGCGTCGCGACGTCGGGTCATGTCTGGCGCCTCGCGGGACGTGTCAGTTTATAAAATTGGTAGAATGGCTCAGTTTGTTGCGATGACACAACAGTTCCGTGTACTTGTGGTGACTATTAAACTTTGTGCTGACCGATGTTTGGCAGAGGTTAAAAGAAACTGACATTACAAATCTTAATAATAGTGGCCTCTGTTGGTAATTTTTAAACATAATAATCTGCACTTATGCTCTACATAAAATAAAAACCAAAAATAATATGCAAATAAAATTATAAACTTAAATCAACTGCTTGTGGTAATAAGACTTCAAACGAAAATTAAAATCAGACTATTATTTGAGCGCACCTCTGAGCGGTACTTGCACACAATACATTTCAAAGACAAGATTGTTGATCAGAGCCTTTAGACAAAATACTTTTCTGTAAACGTTAACGCTTCGTGCAAAATGTATGGCAAAGACATTACTGGGTCACGTGACAGTTCTATGTCTAACGCTTCGTGTAAAACGTCGTTGCCATACATTTTGCACGAAGCGTCAGCGTTAACGTTTACAGAAATGTATTTTGGCTAAGGGGGCTGAACACGCAACGTTAGGTCTACTCTTGCGTACAACGTTGTTGCATTGAAAACACTCAAAAACCTACTTTAAAGCTTTTTGCGTGCAAAAGATTACATCAGGTTGGCCTGTTCTGCACCATGCTACAGGCCATAGACATACATACGTATACAGGGTGTAATGGAAATGGGTAGTCGTATTCAAAATACTGCTACTGCCCATCTAAATTGTATTCAAGAAAGTAATAGAACTCTCCGAAAAAAAAAATTGGACCTCTCATACTAATTTTGATCAGCTGTTAAAAAAAACAGTGGCACTCCGGGAGTGCCGACAGAAGTGAAAACTTCAACAAAAATGCCCAACCAATCAGTGCTACGCGTTGTAGCACTCGTAGCGGGAGTGCTACGACGCGTAGCACTGATTGAAGTGAAAACTTCTTTAGGCGCGTTTATCGCGTAGCGGTGTCGGTAACAGTGCCGCGAGTTTTTTTCCCATCACAAAAATGCCCAACGCGCCCAAAGAAGTTTTCACTTCAAAAAAAATTGTAAGGGAAGTTCATTCTTTTTGTGAATTTTCAATCACATCCTTGAAGAAACTTGTCCTTTCCCATAGGTAGAAGCAGTATCTAATATATGACCACACCTTTCCATTACACCCTGTATACTGATTACATCGCGTCACTGACTGCCTGTATCTCGTAAATGCTCCCCTTTCGTTTTTTTCATAAGCATGAGTAAACCAACTGCTTGCTCTGATCTGATTAATATCATCATACTCCCACAAACAATCAACAAAAAAAAATCAAAGAAGCAAAACCAACAAACCTATTTGTCAGTGCACTTAGGATGCGCGAGCCTCTTGGCATGGTGCGCTATACTAACGTGGTTGGTGGGCAGCGAGTGCGGCAGCGCCATGGGCAGCGCCTGCGCAGGGTCGTCGTCCTGCGGCGGCCGGGGGAGGCGCCGGCGCAGCCACGCGTGCCGCAAGGCTTGGGCGGGGGTGAGACGCTTCTCTGGGTCCCATTCTAGACACCTGGAACGTGAAAACTTGAGAATTAGACAAGTTGCATCATTCACGCTAAACCCACGTAGTTTAATCGTGTCTCTGGGACTCGTCGAGCTTCATTGCCTCGGCGTTTTTTCTGGTGGTCGCCACTGTTGGTGGCTTTCAGGAGTTGCAGTGGTTTGGGAATAGTGTGGCGGGTTTGTCCCATAAAAAAAAAAAACAACGTATCCTAGAATGGTAATCAGGATTATCCACGTGATAAACATTTACAGAAATCTGAAAACAAGCGTCGGAGAGGAGCCTAATAGACATATCACGCGTTTGGTCGGCGAATGAACCAGTTTCAAAAGAGGATGAGGAAGTGTCCACCCTGTTCCTCATACCTCCAAAGGACCACTTCGACAGGTTGATTTGTTGTCCCTTGTGCCCTATAATAAGTACAAGTTTTTGGCACTCGAGGGTAGTCATAAGATCGAAATTCTGACAAAAGGAGTATCTATCCATTTATGTAGGTACGCAAAACACAGGCATTCTTAAGCTCCAGACTAAGAACCATACAGGTACGCTGAATATTTATATTCGTAATATTTAAAAGTCTAATGCAATTGTATTCCCACGGACGGAGTGATGGCAACTACCTACTAATTTATATGCAGTTTCTCGCTTCGATTGCAATAAAGATTTCAGCAAATTGACATTCTTGGAGTGATCGCTGTACACTCTTAACGGATACCTTTGAAGTTATGTTCTACATTTTTGTGTCTCCCATATTTACTTGAGATCTAAGAAATGTTTTATGAAAGGTTGTTTCAAGTACGAGATACCAGAACCTTGGTGCGGAAATTCATATAAATAACCACGGGTTTTTACTCAGAGTGACGACACCAACTTCGGATTTGTATATTTTATGCATCCTTCTAATATCAATAAAAACAATTTTAATTACGAATCAATGTTCTGTACTAGGAAAACGGTCAGCGAAAGGCGAAATACATTTAAATTTCAAATGAAAAAACTAATAAAATTATTTTTCCCAGATCACTTTGGCTCGCCCAGTTTTATTCGTCGAAGTCAAACCACAAGGAAAAACAGTAAAAGGCATTTTTTCTGTTCACGTTTTCCTGTTCAACGGAGCGTTGAAAAATTACCCTTTTGTCTCCGAAAAGTGCAAGTAGGTGTATCTTGCCAATTTCGGCAAGCGTTAGACTAACGTAAAACAAAAACGATATTAGTTCAACGAAACTCTTCTTTCTAGTAGAGCCACGACTTGTATCGTCTAAAACAAAACTTATAATAAGGTTTTTTCTGACATTCTAAATGGGGCGCCAGAAAATACTCAAATTCTTTTTTATCCCATTTCAAGTCTCAACATTGTGATTCAAAAATAAAACAATACATATTTCCGTATTCTTTTTAGTTCCGTTTTTAACAATAATAAAATCTTACAAAACGTCAATCTCCTCTAATTCCACAAAAAGTTAAGTATACCAAAATACAGTACAAGATCTTACCTTCTAATAAAATCAATGAAGAATTTGTCTTGACAGCCCTTGAGGGCCGTGACAAAACTTTTTGATCCAGGAGGACCCCTAGGCTTGCCTCTTCTTGACATTCCTGTAATAAAAAATATTATTTCATTAAATAATGTTGAACAAAGGAAGAGGATTTCTGAAAGTGGCACCGCTGACTGAAAAGTTGTGTGGAAATCGATTGTCGTGGTATATATATGTGATGCGGAGGAATGAAGAAAATGTCGTGAGGAAAGTCTTGTGTATGGATGTGGATGGCTATAAGAGTAGAGGAAGGCCAAAGAAACCTTGGATGGACTGTGTGGAAGAGGATATGGGTAAAAAGAGGGTGACTACAGAGATGACGACTAATAGAGGAGTATAGAAGAAAAAGACATGTTGCGCCAACCCCAAATAAATTGGGATAAGGGCAGGAGAATGATTATGAATATTGAACAAAGATTTGTATTTTTATTAAAACTAAAACGGTCCGGAAACTAATCAGTTTTTCTAAATAACACAGGACTACTATTTTTCTCTGAAATGGAACAATTCTTAGAAGCTTGCATGATTTTTGTTTTCCCCATATGCCAATCTTTAGAATTTGGCAACTTTAATGGTCTAAATTCACTTGAGATTCACAGATGCTGCACACTGCATGCTGCTTTGAGGAAAATTTAATAGTAAAAAACAGTGCCTGACGGGCGTCGTCACCAAGGCGGGTCTAAAAAACGCTGGCCTGACGATATGGATTCGTTCTTGACTGATTGGCCGGAGAGGACAGGACACAAACAAAGGTGGCAAGATATTGGGGATTTGCCCAGCAGTGGGGCAGCGTGGGCTGTATAAAATAAACTGAGACACATAATAAGTATATTGCATTTTGTTAGCGAAAATATTTATAAATTCTATACTGAATTAATGACAAATGCTATAAGATTATGTCAGTTGAATTTGGCTACCCACCAAAACAACCAGACTGTTTCCTCAAAACACATAGCTCATTTCCGCGATTTTGCCCGTAGTATAATTTATGTTTTCTTTAGTAGTCATTAAAATTGGTAATTAAGTAATCGAAGTTCAGACACATTTTACAACTATTTCTATCTTATAAAACACCGAGTTTTATTATTATCTGCCTGTCTTATACTTTAAATTCTTCTTTTTTTAACTTTTTATAGGCTCGTGCTTGATCACTATCTCACCTGATAGAAAGCGATGATGTATCCGAAGATGAAGCACACTTGCCTAGAAGTAACCTATTCACTCCCAGTAAATCTTACGAAAAACACCATATGACATACGACCACATTAAGTACCTACCCACAAAGTCTTAGATAACTTTTATGTTCTATGAATCATTTCGCCAAAAAGAAGACTCACAGATAATCCACAACAGCTGATAATTAACATAAAAAAATTAACCACAAATGACTAATATTTATAGGTCAGACCGTCAGACAGGCACCAGACACATGCTACATTTTGTACACACACGTCGCCCGGTGACTAAGCCTTAGGTCATATAATGGAAGGAAGAGATCAGCATTAGAAATCACTGAAACATCCCGTAGTAAGATGATTCAGAATATTTCACATTTCAGCTTCATGACGTCTGGTGAAAGTATTGCGTGGTGAAAGAATTTCAGTAAGTGATGATGGTATTTAATTTTAGAAATGTCGCATGTGTTTGTTAGTTTTACGATTTGTTACACATTTTCTTCAGTGGCTATAGTGATTCGAAGATAGGATAGTGGTGAGATATGATTTCCGTTTGAAATAAGGTCGTGTATGGTGGAAGGGGGTCAAGTAACGATAAGTCAGCAGACATGATAACCTTAATACTTTGGGTTTTATTTCAGACAATTTTTGGATTGGGAACAAACAAAAACATGCTGACATGGCTTATAACTTGCGAAAGATATATCGTTCTGAATAGACTCCTACTTGTACATAAAGATAGATAGTATGGTATCAGTGATTATTATTATTATAGACCAATTAGTTTCAAAGAACGACAAGACTGTGAGATTTAGTTCCCAATTTCTTCATGCACCTACTACACGTTTCGGTACCCTGTTAAATACCGTCAAACAAGGTGAATAGGGATGCAGGGGTGAACAGAAACAAAATGAAGGCTATCTTCACATTATATATTACTAGCACTTTGACCGCGTGGATTTAAAAAATAAATATAATGTATGGCCTTTTGTTCAGTAGTTTCAGAGATTACTTCCTACTAACAAACTCACAAACTTTACCTCTTTTTAATATTAGTATAGTAACATATAACTAATCTAATTTTGATTATTAATCAATGTTTTTTTTAGAAACCAATAAGACGGTATCAAAGCGAAAAATCGTATCAAAGTTTTGTTTCTATTCACCCCTGCAGTACAATTCACCCTGTTTGACTATATCTAAGATAAAGTGCCCCAAGCACCCAAGTGCCCACATACTAGTCCACGTGGCCACATTTATAGAAAAACTACTGGGCCCAAACTATAACTAACGACTCGTAAAAAAGAAGAAAAATTATGTAGAATGAACTTACCTCCACTAAGAACAGTAGTGCCATCAGCCAGTGTAGTAGCCGTGCAGTACCGTGGAAGACCTTTGCTGCTGATGAAGTTCTTGGAGCGCTTGCCCTGCTCTATGAGCTTCTGCGGCGGCATGCCCAGCAGCTCAATGATGCATGCCATCTGGTCCGCCTCATCCTCGCCTGGGAGTAACGGGAACCCTGGAACAGTGGGACAGGATATTGTTATAATGGAAAGAGCTCCCCAATTTGATAGAGGACAATCTGACATATTTGTTTGTATAGGCAGATTTTGTAAAACTATTTTAATCATGTGTATTTATGCAAAACATATTTAGTTAAATTCTTTCAAGTATAAGGTACAAAAACAATACAACCAGCGACATTTTAATCCGCAATAAACACATAAAAGACAAATAAATAATTCTTCAATCTTCAATGAAATAATAAACTAAGTACGTGTTATCAAATCACGTCCTATCATACATCGACGGTATCAATGACCTCAATAATGAACTCCAATTTCGTGTCATTGTACCGTCCGCAAATTCTATTGTTTACAACTTGTAATCAAAAGCTAATTCGCAAAGGATTGTTTACACGTAATCCTATGCCAAGACGTATAATAATAACACCATGTAGTGTATTTTATGTACACTAATAACACGTATTCAATGTTTGTTTGTCATGTAACCCAAAGATTTCAATACGTGTAGGATTTCAGGAATTCTTTGAACTAATTCCAAATACATTACAAGGGTTTTTACTTTAGTCATACAGCTATTTTAAAAGTCTTGTCAGACGAAAAGACAATTGCTAGTGTTTTTTTGTGTCTGCGAAACTCCTTAGCAAAGGGTTTTAAAGTGCATGCTATGGGGAATGGAAACATTTAAACGTTTAGTTGACGTGAAAAGGCGAAGACAGGGCCCGTTTATGGGGTTCGTTATGTAAAAGTGAAGGGGAATTCGATTGAGCTTTTTTGGGCGGTTTTTAACGATGTGGCTTTAGTTAAAGGTATTTTGTAGGTCTCAAGGTATACTGTTGATTATTATTATTATTGTTTATTGTACACATAAAACATATACCTACATAAAAACACAATGGGACAGTTAATTACAAAGGCGAGCTTAACCCAGCATTTGGGTTTTCTTACAGCAAACCACAAGGTGAAAAATACATAATTGCTTATGAACATCAAAGTGCACAACAAAACTTAAAATCTAATATTGTTGATCGAAGGTTTCAGTACATTAATATTATAATTTCTTGCGAAAATCTTAGTATTTTGCAATTTAGCACAACAAGTTATGTATGTCTTTTCTTTACGAATTTTTTTTTTCGAAAAATTATCATTTGCTTTAATTTATCATCTACCAGAGATTTGTTATGACAAATTGTTTCCTTCCACCCTATCTTTTCTTATAAATTACAACAAAATATCTTACCTGTAAGTAGCTCCGCCAGTATGCACCCTAAGGACCACATGTCAATGGGCATGCCATACCTGGCGCCCATCATCACTTCTGGCGCCCTGTAGAACCTCGACTGGATGTACGTGTACACCCGCTGGTGCTCATAACACGAGCTGCCGAAGTCTATCACCTGGAAACAAAAGAGTAAAGTATAAGACACGATATAAGAGAAGATAATGAGTGCAGGACTGCAGGAAGGCCACACTTTTTAAATCAAATTACAATTCTGTTTATAAAGAAAGAAGAATAAAGTATATAATTATCTGTCACAGAAACGTGCTTATAGATGATCAAAAGATAATCTCTGGAAGTATTGAATTGACGATGTGGGAAAAGCCACTTTGTACTATTTTGAACCTTCGAGTCGCGATGAGATTTTCGGGTGCCCGTATAGGAATGCATAAAATCTGGCGCCAAGAAGAGTTTCTTGTGGAACATAACAATTATTTACTTAAAATTCATGGACATTGTTCTTAGGCGGACTTAATGCAACAAGACAATGATGCCGATTCCATTGTTCAATAAACTAAAATTAGAGTATCGCTATCTTTTACTAAGAGACAGTGCGAGAAAAGGACGTAGCCGTCCTTTTCTCGCACTGTCTCTAGCTATGAACTAAGCTTCACCGTATTTTTAATCGACATGTTTTTACGTGTACCTTTAATTCGTATGGAAATATTAGTTCAACTAAATTTGACAGCTCTAATTTACGTCTGCCTCTTTCTTGTTGTATTAGAGAGAAAAAGACAGGAATAGCCTAAATTAAGTTCAGTTTGTGCGCAACAGAATCCGCACCATAGACTACAAGTCAACCTTTTTAAAAAAGCTACAATATCAGAGTCAATAATAAAAGGTAGCAGATGGTAATTATTTTTGATGTTGCTAGCAACAGTAATAACTTTTTATAAAGAATCCTTGAAAGTAATACGCGGAACACACTTAACGATGACATACATTAACCTAACCTAAATCACCTGCACCGAGAGTGCGCTTGCCATCAAGATTGGAACCCCGACCCTTGACATTCAACACCTTCGATCCACGACATTGTCGTCTTAATAACATTAACTAATAAAGTTTACTACAGACTATGCAAAGCTCTTGAGCAAAATGCCACGAAATATTAAATCTGAGGCACAATCTGACAACGCGTTTTCACAGAAATCGCTGTACAAATAGAAAGCTTCTATGAAAACTCGCTGTCCCATCGTGGTCGCATTGTCACGTCGCACCTGTCTGCGGAAACCTTTAGATTGGTAAGGCCCATTTCTGAAACGAAAATTGTCTTAAAATTATTGCGACAAAAGGCTCTAGACGGGTTCGATTCTTACAACACAACCACCAACGCGTTTTTCATACTTAGAAATTTCTCTACAAATAGAACAGTTTGTATGAAAACTCGTTGTCCCATCGTAGTCGCATTGTCGCGTCGCACCTGTCTGCGGAAACCTTTCGATTGATGGAATGAATTTTCACGAGCCAATCGTATCACTTGACTTCCATTTAATTTGTAACGTTTCGTAAATTTTCTTCTAGGAACCGGGCGTAGGTAAGCTCAGACATAAGGAAGTTTATCACTTCTAAGAAAATGATATAACAGAATATTCGTTAAATATTTTCTCTTCAGATGGTAAATAACATGGCAATTACACGTAATTCGAAAAGCTGGAATAACATCAAAGGCTCGTGTCCCCATTCGGAAGTAATAAATAAGTTGTTTATTTTTTTATAAACTGTAGTTAGAGAAAATCGCACTCCAGTTTGCCGTATTTTAATGGAGTTAAGACTGGGTCGTAGTCGCAGTAGATTGAGTTGTAAGTTTTTCCTATGTTTATTGTTTATTGGTTGAGTTGACCCACTTAGATTGGAATACTGAAAATGTGCAATACTTTGGTAGTTGGCTAAGGTAAGTTTCGAATTCTAGAAAAGAGCACATAATCTTTTAAAATAGTATTTATTTACTAGCGACCCGCTCCGGCGCCGCACGGGTGGGTACAAATTATTCACACAAATCTTCCTCGTCTATGGTTCTTTCTATTAGTTAAAAAAAAATACAAAAAAAAACAACCGACTTCCAAAAAAAATACACTAAAGGAAGTCGGTTGTTTTTTTTTTTTGTAAAAAGTTTTTTATTTTTCACTTTTTAGTTGTTATACCCCAGAACTAAAAACTCCAATAACATGGAACATGAAATTTAAACATAGTCGTAATTGGAGCACACCAAAATGTCATCTAGGTATACGTATTTTTCGTTTTTGTTCAGTTTTTCAAAAAGCACTGAAGCAATTTTGATAAAATTAACATGGGACCACCTCGGGAGTATATTTTATCGGATAAATGGCAATGACGTTTGGGAAAAGCCTGTGTCAACAGAGGACGTCTTTATGCTGAATTGATCATCATTATACAGCAGAGAGACGTCCACATTCCATGAATAGGGTAGACTCACTATGAGAGTTTTAATTTACTAAACCTAAATCAATGTAATCACATGAGGAGTCTGATTCATCATCATCATTTCAGCCGATAGACGTCCACTGCTGGACATATGCATTACCCATGTGTCACCACAACGACCGGTATAGTTGAAAACAAGACATTTTCTCCTTGCATCGAATACGCGATATTTAGCCTCTCAAAATAATAATAGTAAGACCTTGTACAAAAACAAAGTTCAATGCAAAATAAAATTCGATAAATGTTACATTTACAAACGACGTGTTAACAGGCATACATCTGCTTGTTTTTCGGCACCGCAACATGTTTTCTTTGATAACATTTATATTCGTTAAGAAAAACATAATATTTCATTATCTTCGGAATTGCTTCCTTATGGGAGTTCCAGGACGCGTCTATAAATTGATATTGTAATCTATTGTATAGGGAAATATTTACTTGAGCTATCTTTAATCAACAATGATCGAAGTGAACCATACTCGTACAAAATGTCAATCACATTGATTCTATACTAATTATATTTGGATAATGGTGCCGATTCTCTTGTTCAATAACTTAAATTAGAGAATCTTTTACTAAAAGGCAGTGCGAGAAAAGGACGGCTATAGCTATGAAGTAAGTTAGAGATGTCAAACTAGTTTTTGCCTTGCGCTTCACCGTGTTTTTAATCTACGTGTTTTACGTGTACCCTTAATTTGTATGGAAATATTAGTTCAACTAAATTTGACAGCTCTAATTTACGTCTATCTCTTTCTTGTTTTATAGAGAGATAAAGATAGGAATAGCCTAAATTAAGTTTAGTTTGTGCACAACAGAATTCGCACCAATATCTAACATAGGGTTTTATAATTAAATGGTTATCAGATAACTGTATGGACGAAGACTTGCTGGGCTGGTCCAAATAAATTCGGATAAAGACAGAAAGATGATGATGAACTTAAAAAAGTAGAATAATGTAAACATTTGCTGTTTATAAACAAACTTTTAAACAATAGGAAAGCTAATAAAAAACTTTTTTACAAAAAATACAACCGACTTCTAAAAATTGCAAAATAATTTTAATTTCGGTAGTCGGTGTTTGTATTTTTTTGTTTCTTCATTATTTGACACCGACTTCCGAAATTAAAATTATTTTGCAATTTTTAGAAGCCGGTTGTATTTTTTGTAAAATGGTTTATTATTTTTCACTTTTTAGTTGCTATACCCCAGAAGTAAAACTAAATATTAAAGTTATGCCCGAATGGATAACCCTAATACTCGTAACATGGAATTTGAACATTTGGAGACAACCAAAACGTCATCTGTGTATACATATTTTTTGTTTATGTTGATTTTTTCAAAAAGTGCTGAATCAATTTCGATAAAATTTATAAGGGACCACCTCCGAAGTACGACCTACCAAAAAAAAAAAGAATCATCAAAATCTATTCACAAATGGCGGAGATATCGCGTAACAAGCATACAACAACAAAAAAATTATACACACGAATTGAGAACCTCCTCTTTTTTGAAGTCGGTTAAAAAGAGAAAGACGCAAGTGGTTGTCTTTCAACGCCTTCAGAAAACAAAAAGACTTTTCTCTCAAACCGTGACATAAACCACTAAGTCAGCCAACCTTTGAGTCGGTTGTTATCAAGATTGTAACATAAAATTACATAGATCTATCACAACATAACACTTACAAAACCATATGTAAACTAGACCACACTCCCAATATTCGTTATATTTCCTCGCTGCGGTATTGACTGTTTACAACTGTAATTATTTTAGAGTGCCTCTATTGACATACGCACCCCTCTAACACGACCTAATTCGATTTGTTTATATTTTGTATATAGCCCGGAAATGTTTACGTCCTATGGATTATGTATTTCTGATGTATTTTGCTGTTCGAGTTCAAAACATCGATTGATATTTCGAAATATTTTGACTGCTAATATTATACTATTGAGTAACCGTTCCTGTTCCTGATATCTACAACTTGGACGTATAGTGATTAGGATACTTCTAGGCAAGCGTGCTCCAGCATCGACCACATCAACACTTATCAGGAAATATGCATGACATTTTTTTATTTGTTCAATTGAAGACTTATTAAATAACTATAGTTAAAAATATGAAGGAATTTTCAAAATATCATCATCAGCGAAGAAGTTATAAAGCTTTGAAGTTGATAATTAGAAAGAGAAGTTCGACGCGTTTTTTGACGTCAAAGGACATGACGCCCATACAACTGCCATAGAAAACAGCGTTTTCGAGAGAGGGACAGATATATTTGTTTAAAATTGTTATATCTCGTTTAATTTTCAATAAATTTTGATTCTGCTTTCACTGTTCGTACTCCATTTTAGTATATTCATCGATAAACCGGTTAGATAACAAATATTTTTTTTCATGCATATTCCCTATTATCATCAAGTGAGAGAGTGGAGAAACCTATCAATGATAAAAAAACAGCCAAGTGCGAGTCGGACCCGCACACGAAGGGTTCCGTACCATAAACTGATAATAAACCCAAAAAAAAACACGTTTCTAGAAACGTGTCTTTTTGGGCTATATCTCATGATCCGAAGTTTTGGTATACAATAAAGAATTAGGAAGAATGTATATGTATACCTAAACTAGAATTCAGCAATCCCTGTACTTAGACTATGCAACAGAGCTGGCGCCACAATGCATCCTAGTAAAGTGTATGGTTAGGACAATGGGTTTTCATCTTGACGTCAAGTAGAACAATAACCCATTCGGTTTATAGATCCAAATAACGTGCATTGCCTTACATACAATGAACATCAATCAAATCAATGTTTCTAAGATATAACAGGGATAAATAAAAATAACTACGCAAGTTACTTAGCAAACAAAGCGGCAATATCAAACGTCAACTCGAGAAAAAATGGTTGTTGTAAACATTCAATTTATTTACAACTCATGTTATATGTAATAGGTTTCTGGATCAATAGATCGATAAAAACGGTTGGGTATCGGATGGCGATTGAATCGAATGAGGCACGCGTGTGCGCACGCAAGGGTACGTCAGTGTTGTCATATCTGTCAATTGTTGATATATCTAGTGATATGGAGACTGACCAATGACAATGCTACCATATTAGCAGAAATATAGAAATTGCACAGCGGATCTTGTACTTGGTAAAAATCTTAAATTGGATCATTCACTGACCGATTTCGCAAATCGCTGGATCTGAAGAAGCATAAAATTTTGGACATATTATAACGAAGGTGAACAAATTCATTACAAAAAAAACACTAATGAAACAATCCTCCGTCTTTCAATCAATTTATGTTTTTTGTACCGATTCCAAGTGCTACCTGGCAACACCGTGACGGCGTTTGACGCACGCGCAAGTTCCGATCAACGCGCTTCAATGGTCCATTGTCTACTGATTACGTTCTTACGACTTTATCATAACCCCATAACCAAGCTCTGGGAATTCAAGGCTTCACATATAAGGCACGACCGAGAATTGTTGGAAATCAATTAGTACCGGTGTTCGTGGAACAAGATACCTCATCACTCCGGAAGAGGTTTGAACTTGGCAAAATGGGGTTTATAGACAGGTCTGATACCCAATGTGAGTGTGGTGGCCCTGCCTAGAATATGACCCACATGCTAAAGTGCCCGAGTGAATTTTTTTTTTTTTTTTTTTGTGGGTTGGGAAATCATCCAATGACATCTCCCGCTCTATGGTGGAGCGGTGGGGCGTCTCAGACTCTTACCGACTAAAACCCACCCCTGTTCCTTCCCTGCCCTGAGTGCCCAGGGCCGCGGTAACTCTGTTTCGAAGTGCATATACACCTACCTGCACGTTTCGAGGACCTGAGGAACGCCAACTGACACTGCTATTAACGTGGCCACATTCTGGACCTAAACTACAAAAAAAATTAACCATCGACTCGAACAGAAGAAGACCTCGGAATGTTTCTGAGTTTTTTTTTTTTGCGACTAGACCGATTCTTCACTCTCCTGCCCTTATCCTAATTTATTTGGGGTCGGTGCAACATGTCTTTTTCTTCCATACTTCTCTATTAGCCGTCATTTCTGTAGTTTCCCCCTCTTTTTACCCATATCCTCTGTCACAAAGTCCATCCATCGTTGCCATGAATAGACCGTATCTGCGACTAGACCGATACATAGATTAAAAATCTTTAATTTTTTCAGGTCACCGACATGGTGCAAGTCTGTTATGCTCCAGTCTCGACGTATGCAGTTCTCGGAAGTTTCGAAAAGATACAAGCAAAAACGATTGATTGATAGTCTCTATCATTATGATTGATTGGCACTTTCCTGCACTAAATAATTATGATGGGGCCTGACAGCATCGGAAGAAAAACAGACAAGGACCGTTGCCAAAGCGTTGTTGCAAAAATTGATAAAAAAAATAGCTCTGTAGTTTTAAACAGACAAATCTACGTCAATGAACTGAGTAATTCTTTACAATAATGATGTATTCCATAGAAAATCGTTTTTGACAGCACTAAATGGGGGACAGAGGCCATTGCTTGATATTCCACGAAGCGCCAGCGTCATTGGCAGGGCTCCAATGATTGTCATCGGCTTACGTATCATATTAAGGTGACAGGTTATATGTTATTATGACCGGTCTATGTTTTAGTCATAAAGTAATGATTGTGCGCATTAAATTAACCGCTTTGTGATAAAATATGATTCTCTACTTAATAAATGCTGGTGGAAATTCTCTTTCTTAGTAATGACTAATAGAGAGACAAAGAGTCTGGTGGCAAAGTTGGCATAGAATTGAAACATTAATTGTCTCCATTACGACGGCATTATAACTAAGGAGGTACATATTAAACGTTTTACGATGATTATAATGTGCACATACTAAATTAAATTGCGCAAAAGTGAAAGTCGAAAGTAGGTAAACTTAAACCGAAAACATTTTTAAGAAATATAGTGAAGTTGTGTTAATCTAAGTAAAATATACGTAAAGTTTTTTCAACTCGGCAAAAAACTACACATTCGGGCGCCACAATAAATATTGGTCTGACGTATGCCAATATTTACTTACGCTATGCCAAAAGCTACTTTTTTTCGAGTCTTTGGCAGTTTTTTAACGGCACTAATTAGTAACTAAACATTGTACTGAAAGATTAGTTCTGGTTCCCCGAATGAGCCACAGTTCCGCTTAAAAAATATTATTTTTTGTAAGAAAATGATGAATTGCACTGTTAACTTCTGTTTAGGAATTACTGGTTTGCATAAAATAAGAAATATTGGCTGACTGGAATAAACTGTTTTCGTGAACTGTTGCGTTCAATTTCGTAATGAGTCTGTAATTTTAGTCGTTGGAAATATTTTTCCCAATTTCCAAGAAATGAAGTTTACATTGTAAACTTCACAGTTTCAGTTTTGTTGTATTTTCCTTCAAAACAGGGGTTATCGCAAATTCGCGTAACAAAACAACTAGATGCACTATGACGTCAAGGAACTATTAATTGTTTGGTAAATATGAGTTAATTACAGTACAAGAGCGAACACCTCAACCAGAACCTCAGAATAGAAACCTTTTGTTGACTAACCCAGTAACCTGTTCTCATAACTCGTACATTATTCCTCTATTTGACAACTCAGCACACAACTACCTTAACATCCGTCAATAATACAATTCACACCTACCCTCGTTTGACATAAAATCGAAAATGGAACGGTAATCAGGTTGTTTGGCGCACAAATCACAAATTATGTGTCACAACTTGATGCAGAAAGTAGAAATGGGTAGTTCACAATGTGGTGACGTCATAGGAGTAAGATCTATGTGTTCTCCCCAACTCACGTGTGAGGAAACGTGAAACGTGACATATAAATCAAGTTGACACGCTGTTAGACGTAGTGGTAGGTGGCGTCCCGTTTCGGGGATAAACAGGCGAATAGCGAGAGATTCTGGGCGAAAGTAATGACATGCTTGGAATAGCAGTGTAGGAGTAATATTATGCAGCGATATCCGCCAGAATATGGCCGAAATGTGAACGGTATTTTGACAAGATTGCTTGGGGAAAAGAGGTAAAATTGATTGTTGGTTAAAATTTACTCTGGAAATACTTATCCTAATAAGAAATATCTGTAATTGAAGGTACATATATTGGCTACTTTTCATCCCAGAAAAATGCACAGTGCCTGAGGGACAGGTCACGGTAACGAGGCCGCGGGAAAAACCTTTTATAATGTTGGTCTTTCCCCTTGAATTTTGTAGTTTACCTACTTGAAACAGAAGTAGGCATAATAAAACCTTGCTAACACTAAATACTGACTATACTTAAAAAAAAATCTGCTCTCATATTTATAACTCACCAATTTTTAGTATTCAGATCGGCGGCGTTGTGAAAAAAATTTGATTGTAAAATTCTTTTAAAAAATAGAAGTCTGGCTTCCATTTTTCCGATTCATTCATTCATTCACATGCATGCTCTGCCCGTTCGTTGCTAGCGAGGCGTGCTGTGCAACGAAGGGTAATAAATATGTATTTAAATATACCTACGTCAATCTGCATTTTTGGTTAAGTAATTAAATGCTGAATATTGTATTGACGACTAGCTTCTACCAGTGGCTTCACCCGCGTGGTATTAGTACTTCCCCCATTATAAATTATAGTCTATGGTGAGTCTTTACCGCTCATGATTCCAGCCCTTTTTTTCTTCGAAAAAACCTGTATGCAAAATTTCATTGAAATCCCTTCAGGCGTTTTTGCATGATTGACAGCCAAACATACAAACTTTCGCATTTATAATATTAGTGGGATAGAAGGATGAGCATTGCCACCTGAATCTTCTGATGAGGTCTATTTTAGTCAGAAGACTTGAAAGTCACCTAAAGGGCAATGCTGTGATTTCCCTGCCTAGTCGAATCAGAAATGAAGAGATCCCCAGAAGATCTAACTACCAAACCTGATTTAACTGACTGACCATGTCGAACAGTTGATGGATTTCGTCTGAAATGATGATGACGATGGCTGAAAGCAGGGTTTTGGTTAGTTTGAAAATAGTAACTTAGATGACCAGCGTTTAGATGATATCCTGTTGGCTTATTCTGACAACGATATTCTCATTCCATCACACGTACATAATTATAGTATGAAAAATATGCCCACTGATAAATTATCTTATACCTACCAAGAAACACCAGTCATGATTTCCCTTAGTACACCAACAGAGAAAGTCCAAAGTACAAGCTTCAAAAGTTATTACAACACATCCCACAGCTTTACGCCATATGGCCGATTACAATGAATTATTTCAATATATTACACTTTACGTTTTTATAAGTACTATTTTTCTCACCACATGGTGCAAGTTATCTTTTGTGCACCCCGCGTGAGACATACTCGTAGACGCACATGATAGCCGATTTGTTCTTGAAAGTTTCATTATAATCATGTATGCTTTATTATGTGTATTCTTCGATATCTACGCAAACAGGGCCAAGATCAAATCAATTTCTATCTTATATTAGTTACGAATGTTTTACATCAATTATCTGCCTAGCCTTTTTACAATCATGTTGGTTATTTCATTTTTTTTTAACGCTACCTCACCTGATGGTAAGCGATAATGTGGTCGACGATGGAGCAGGCTTGCATTTTTTTTTATGGGGTGGGAAATCATCCAATGACATCTCACGCTTTGGGTGGAGCGGGAAGGCGTGTCAGACTCTTACTGACCAAAACCCACCCCTGTTCCTTCCCTGCCTGCCCAGGAGAGCGGTAACCCTGTTACGAATTTATCCGCTCCCTACGTATGCAGGCACCGGCCATGATTGGCCCTGTCGGTGGTGGCTGACAAATTCTCTTTGAGGCGGGCGTGGAACACTACGCGTCGTCGACTCCCGGACCTGAGGCTGATCGGACGGCGAGCTATCCATTACTCGCCGTCCGCAGGCCCGGGTCTACGGTGGCCGGAGATCGTCTCGCGGTGCCGGAAGCCCCCGGCGTCTCCTGCGGCGGCTCCTGCTGAGGGCGTGAGGGCGATCCTATTGTTGAGCCTCCCTCACCCGTTCCGCCTCCTCCTTCGCGAGCATTACTGCTTCGCAGAAGGAGGAGACTGAGCACGCTTGCCGAGAAGTAAGATATTCACTCTTGACTTATAGACCCCCAGGTTCTAGCACAGACTCCGGCAGGCAATTCCACTCTTTAGCGGGCTGTACGCACAATGACAGTCTTCCCAAACCGTTTTGTGTGTACGGGTGCAGGTATAGCAGTATTTTATATGGAGCAACTGTCTATCTGACCTTCACAGCCCAGTAACTGGGTTACTCTATACGCCTTGGCAATAGTAGTGTCACATTTTCTTGCTTCTGACTACTCTGACTGTCAAAGAACTACAAATGACAGCCGGGACCTTCGAGAAGGGGAGGAGTCTCGCTTTGTAATGGATGGACACATCCACGCTCCGATCTCGTCAAGCGTTACTTAACCTTGCAAATCGACCCTTGCGTCTGTTACTTAGCAACAAAAAGTAGGTACCATTATTAACAAATGCATTCTTCAATAAAGACAAACGGGCCAAGTTCAAATCAATTTCTATCTTATATTAGTTGCGTATGTTTTACATATTTAATTGATTTATTGTTATCTAGACACGATGCATGTATCGAAATCTGTTTGTAAATTAGGTAAAGGTCGGACGTAAAATTATATTTAATGGCATGCAGTTGGACTATGAATAGATCCCTATTATGTGCTGTTTACTATTGTGGATGTCGTCAACGCTTAAAGGAATATTCCTGAAGGTTTTTACAACCCTCTGGAACATTCGTTTTTAGATTATCATCATTCTGTACTTACGTCCTAATAATAAGACGAAAACCCACTTATTAACGACTAGCTGTTTCCCGCGGCCCTGCTCTTGTGACCTATTCCACAAGACCCTGCATTGCCCCGTCAGCTCCCGCGCGTCCCACATCGGAGACGCAACAATAGGTTTTTAATTGTGTCTGTTACTTCGGTAAACAATGATTTAGCTTTCTATCAGTGATTTATTTTCGTGAGCGGTTCAGTAGATATAAAGAGAGCTGGAAAGATATGGGGGCCCTTGCCCAGCAATGGAAGTACGTGGGCTAAGAAAAAAAAATGTGGTTAAGTACTTCCAGAGATTATCTTCCTACAAACTATTTAAGCTCTATAGAATATCTATAAGTTTAGATTTAAAGGGGAAACCCGTTTAATAGCGACACAGGGAAAGTTGAATTTCCGAAGTCGACACTCTTTGGCACATAAAAATCCAACACGCGTGTAAAATACTCGAATTCCCGAAACGTTTTCCTTAAAGCTTTTTTGCATTGTTTGGAAAACATAATAGAAATGTTTGTTCTGAGAGCTTCAGACCTTTACGTCATAATTCTTGGCGTTTGCAGCACTTTTGTTTATGAATCCTGAGGCGAAAGTCGTATTGTAGCTGTATTATGCTATAAAATATC
Source organism: Polia nebulosa (assembly GCA_951329385.1). Lineage (NCBI taxonomy): Eukaryota > Metazoa > Arthropoda > Insecta > Lepidoptera > Noctuidae > Polia > Polia nebulosa. The sequence continues at coordinate 12,080,676 of OX589613.1, read as the reverse complement.
AATTGTTCGTTGAACACATCGTTTAGCCGCTAATTTACTACTTAGACTTGGGAAACTTTCGGTTTTAGGTCTATAATAAACGGACTATGCAGTTTCAATGCTTAGTAGATAGTTATTGCTTTACAATAGGGTTTTCAGCTAGTTGCCTGTATCATTTCTCTTAGTTCAAAAAACTTTTTTACAAAAAATACTTCTTCCAAATGAAATTGACTTCCAAAAAATATTTTTTTTTATTTTTCACTTTTTGGTTGTTATACCCCAGAACTAAAACTAAATATTAAAGTACGCCCGAATTGATAACCCCAATAACATGGAACATAGAATTTGAACATAATTGGAAGATACCAAAACGTCATCAGGTATACATATTTCTTGTTTTTTTTTTTTATTTTTTCAAAAAGCGCTGTATCAGTTTTGATAAAATTTATATAGCACCGACTCAGAAGTATACTCTTTCAAATACAGAAAATAATTTTGAAATACATAAAAAAAAACACACAGTCGAACATAGAACCTCCTCCTTTTTTCGAAGTAGATTAAAAAGGAGTGAGATGACAGAATACTACGAAATCAATTGTTGCAAATGACAACGCATCAGAAGGATACTCGTACCACTGATTAAGTACTAAACTATCATGGACATAATCTGCAATCCTACTTCCTGCTAATATTATAAATTACGGAATTTTGGATGCACGTTTGTTACTCAATCATGCCAGAACGGCTAAACGGATCTGGATGAAATTCGGCAAATAGATAGATTAGAGTCTGGAATAATAATAAGTTTATTTCCAAAACAGTTTCACAATATGTTAACATAATTAAATGGGCTAGACTTCTAAGACAATTATTTGAAAACCGCAACAATTCCCGAACTTTAGGTTCGAAACCTATATTGCAGCATTTGGCGCCATTTAGCAATAGCACATAACTATAATTTATAATGGAGGAGTCACTAATTTCATGCACGCGGACGAAGCCGCTGTCAGAAGTTGGTTATACCTAATATTTTTCCACTGGTGATCACTTACCAGCAGGTGGGCCGTCTGCTTGATTACTAGCAAACGTAAAAAGCAATCACCGCAATATACGTAAGAGAATACTATCACAAAATCAATGTTAACCCGTTGAGAAGGAGCACATTATGTTTATTTAAGCCTCAGTAGAAAAACAAGAGATTTACATCCTATTAAACTCTTTCAACTTCTAAATCCGTTTCCTAAATTCTCGGAAATGAAAATTCTATTCTGTTCCATGTATTTTAGGTGCTACGATGATTGAAAACAAACGCCCTACTCATTGTTTAGAAAACACACTTCCTTGTTAATATTTATAACTTTCAATGAGGAATCCACTATTCTGTATAGCTATGTTTACAATGGGCGATGTATCTCCGAACATCTATGAATGGATGAAGGTTGATGGATATCATATGGAGGAAATGAAACTGAGTTTGAAGTTTGTTGGATTCAGTGTGTTTAATGCTGAATAATCGGATTTATCTGTTTATGTAATGATAATTGGAATAGATAAATAAATAAATAAAGTAACCACTAAGTTTTCTCAAAGCAGACCTTTTAAACCAACATTTGTTTCAAAAATCATAAGTAGAGGATCATTGACAATAATGCTCTCGTTGAGTCGAAGCTCCAAAGTCTTGAGCATCGACACCGAGCTAGGGTTGTCGGTTTTCTATCGGTTGCATTTCGGGGAGTGTGTGTCGGAATTGCATAGCTTAATTCCGCCAAGCCAGATCCATCATCGGACCACAAGACGTACGGCGATGCACCACCGGTACATGGTGGACATCCCACACACGTACAAAATGTTTTGGGAACACATTCATTGTGCGTACAGCTAAGGAGTGGAATTCCCTGCCAGAGTCTGTGTTTCCTGATAGCTACAACCTGGGAGTCTAGTGAATAGGTTACTTCTAGGAGTTCTAGGCAAACATGCTCCATCGTCACTTTTCACGTTCAATTTAACTGCAAAACATTAACAAATGAGAATTCCTGAACAATTAATACGTGGTCTGCAGTTAGAATTTCCAGTTAGGTACCGTGTCGCGTGCAAACTACATTGTGCATATTAGTGTCCTAACATTTAATAACGTTATGTCATATACTAACCTGATTCGGTGCTCAAGGAAACTGCTTTAAACTGCCTATTATCCGCGACTGGTTTTGTTGTTAGTTGGGGATATGTTTTAGTTAGCCTAGCAACTGTGAGTTTCGTGTTTGTGGAGATTTTAATACTTTTTCTTCCTTATATTGAAGCTTTCTAATACCAGGAAAAAGACTCCGAACAAGTGACTGATTCACGATAAGCGAAACAATTTGGACTATTGATAATCGTTTACGTTGATAGTGAAATTCTTACAGTACCAAGGACTTAGAGGAGGAGGAGTTGTTACATGCGCGCCTTTATGGGAGTATGTGCGGTCGTTGGATGGGCCTACTAGGTGATGGGGTTCGCTAGCCATGGCGGCCTGATACCATTGAGTGCGTGTGAATTGAATTGTATCCCGGGCTTTCGACTCATGGTAGTGGAACTGTGGGGTTTTAGTCGAGAGGAGTCCGACATAACTCTCCGTTCTCCACAGACGGAGAGAATCCATGAGGATTTCCGTACATTAAAAAGGATAAGTCTCATGGTCTCTTTATAAGGACACCATTTAACTTAAATTCCATTATACTTTTAACACAGCCTTGCACTTCTGGAGTACAAATTATTATGCACAAAACATTCTGCTTTAACCGTCAATCCGTCAACGAAGCTACTATGACCGCTATCACCTAAAGATCGATTTTTGTAGCCATCTGTGACGTCATGATTCATGAATGCATAATTACCAGAACCAATGTAACCGATTATACCTTCATGCAAGTCCTAATCATTATCAGCGCTCCTTTCATTATTTATTCTCCTTCCATTACAGACACTAAGCTGCATGGTCCTCATATAGCATAATGTGAATGCGAGAACTACACACACCGGCACAATTAGGGGAACACAAAAAAAAGACAGTTTTTTTTTAAATTATTTGCTTTTTATGCAGGTTTTTCGCTTCATTTGGGTATGGTTATTCAATATAAATATGACACAACAGAAACTAGGGTTGAACATAATTTATTTACAGATAATTACAGAAAACAAAGAAATTTGAGACATTATGAATTTATAAAACAATTCTTAAAATTAAATTATCTTTGAAAAGGTTAATAAAGAACATAATTAATATCTTGTATTGCCTCCACGAGCTCTAATTAGGGCTTGAATACGTCTGCCCATGCTTTTAATGACACTTTCAATCATTTCCTGGGGCAAATTGGCCCACTCTTCAATCAGCGCCAATTTTAACTCCTCAACATTTCTAGGAGGTGGAATCCTCTCTCGCACTTTCCGTCCAATGATGTCCCAGACATGCTCTATCGGATTCATGTCTGGGGACCGTGCTGGCCAGTCCATTTGAGTAATTTCGATTTCATTGAGGTAATCGCGAACCACGCGAGCAGTGTGCGGCCGTGCGTTATCGTGCATAAACACAAAATCTGGTCCTATAAATGGGGCAAAAGGCATTACATGGGGTTCCAAGATCTCGGTTATGTATCTGTGTGCAGTCAGAGAACCGCCATCAATGATGACCAAAGCGGTGCGTGCTGTTAAAGTTATGCCACCCCACACCATAACGGACCCTCCACCATATGACACCGTTTCGGTAAAATTGGCTTATTGGTACCGTTCTCCTCGATACCTCCACATCCTTTCCCTCCCGTCGATGAAATTTACACAGAATCGGCTTTCGTCAGAGAATAAAACACGATCCCATTCATCGGACCAATCTTGGTGCTGACGAGCGAACGCTAATCTTGCAACTCGATGACTTACCTCAAGTTTAGGCGCTTTAGCCGGTACGTATGACTTTAAACCAACTTCGTTTAACCTTCTTCTTACTGTTCGTTCACTTACACGCACGTTACGCACTTCTTCCAAGAGATTTCGGGTCTGGACAGCTGTTTGACGACGGTTTCTCAACGTTTGCACCCTTATAAAACGTTCGTCTATGGCACTGGTTGCACGATTTCTGCCTTGTCCCCGCCTCCGCACGTAAGATCCTGTCTGTCTGTATCGTTTCACACAACGGTGGATCACAGATACTGATACACCCAACGTTCGACTCACTGAACGGTATGTGTGACCTTCCTCGATCATTGTCACAGCTCTGGCGACTTCAGTTGTCGGTAAATCACACATTTTGTATGCAATACAATGTTAACTCTTCAAACAACAACAACAAAACAAGCTAGGGCCACTATTGACTGCATAAACAAAATTCTTATCAAAAGCACTTAAAAGCGCTGACTGTCAATAAACACTTATAAGGGTATAATTTCTGTTACATTATTGAAAAATGTCAAAATGTCTCAAAATGTTATGTTATACGAGGGTAATACCGTAAATATATCAACCACTTGACGAATTACCCACGAGTTAAAAAAAGAAATACCTTTTTTTTGTGTTCCCCTAATTGTGCCGGTGTGTGTATGTATGGCGTTATATTCATGTAGATTTTATGATTGTCTGTCAGTTTGAGTATTTTTGCGGCCTACCCAAATGTCCTTACTTTGGTATTGTTCGTCGGTTCGTTGAGCTCCTCAAAGTTCTGAGTTGAGCTTCACGATAACTCACAAATGCTTGTAGTGTCCGGACAGGTCCACTCGAATTTGTGTGTTGCTTTCCTCAAAAGCTCATCACAGACATAAACGTAGGTATATATGGTTCTCATATGATTTGACCAGTACATATTGTATGGATTTTGTTTCGGTGTTTCTTCTCAGGGCAGTCAGCTAGGAAAACCGGCCTCATCTAGCTAAAACTGACAAAAAAAATGTTGACGTGTAAAAGTGTTGTTAAAACCTACTTAAAAAAAGAAAATCATTAATCACTAACTGCCCTTAGACCTCAAAAAATCCATGGAATATTTAGTTTCTTCCATCATCATTCACTTACGTTTTTTGTAAACACACCCACGATACGGGAGAAATTCCTAGTAAGTATGAAGCAACGTTTATTTTAAAAATAAATAAATAATAAGTCATCCCACCCCTTTCCTAGTCGAATCATCTTTCTCAAATTCATCCATCGCATTTTAATTTTGTTGGGGAGATAAAATAACGAACTCCGATGATGTTTGATGATTGCAGTTTTTAATTACCTTTTTTTTTATTACAATTATTTGTGAAAATAACAAGGTAACGCATGTCAGAACGAGAGATGCAATAATGCCGGCGAGCGCGGTTTCTTTTCTTGATGACATTTTGACATCGATGACAGTGACAGCGTCACATTAGCGCGCAGTGGCGCCAACAAATTTCTTCCTAAGATTTATTCCCTTGTAAAGTCTTGTTTCCCTTCACAACTCCTCAATTAACTTTCACGTCTAATCAAGCCTTATAGCGCAAGATGCTTCTATAAGGCCTAGTACGCATTAGCCGCCACGTCGCGTGTTCACAGACTAATTACTGTAATTCTGAAGTTATCATCCACTACGTAGACAAATTATAACGTCGTTAAGTTATTTCGTCGACCTTCACCGATATTGTGTACTTGGTACGTGGATGTGTCAATGAGTGAGCAGCGTAGTGGCAAATTGCTGTGTGTTTATTGGGTAAAGAGGTTATGAGAACGTCTAGTTGATATTTTTACTATCAAGACCCTCTTTAACCTGGATGTCCGTCTTAAACAATGACAAACATACAGGATGTTTCGATGACACAGCACAAACACGTCGCGAAGAAATACGAGGAGAACCGAACCCAAACAATGAGATACGACTAAGCAAAGAGAGAGAGAGAGAGATATGGTCCAGTCCCAAGCAACCGCAGGATTTAGTTACAAATCTAAACCCCCATAGCCTTCCACCCTTCCCAATGTTTTGCCTGCTTCAGTATGTCCCGTCAACCCGTCTTACAGGTCACAACTCCAACCAGAATTAAACTTGGGTATCACATTCCATGGCTTAGAGGTAAAAGATAGATAAGGTTGCCCTATCCGAGATTGTCCAGAAAAGTTACCTCTTCCCGTTCTACTTGGGTTATCATCAGACAGCTCAATTCGGACGGTCAAATAAAATGAACTTCACAGCAATTTGCTCAACTAATTATAAATAAGAAAGCTTTTATAGTAGCGTGTGTGTTTAAAGTTTTATATCGAAGCCATAATGAAGTTCTGGCAGATTATTCTCTTAAATTTATTTCATGCCCATAAAATATTTCGAGGGAGAGGAAGTGATGGATCCTTGTAATTAGTTACGTAAAACATCTGTGTCTGAGATGTGAATAAGTGCTTTGAAGTTTTTTTGTAATATTTCGATATTCAAAGTGTAGTCTGTGAAGGAAATGTACGGAAAGAAATTTCTCTTTACGTGGCACGATTTTTTAAATAAAGGTATAGCTAGAATCTAGAACCCGGTTTCTTATTTGAGAAATTCGAAGTTAAGAACATGTCAAACATCACTTTTCATGCATTTCAGTTTTTGACAATTCTTCATTCAGGAACCGGCTATAAAAGTCTTTAAGGACCCCTAAAAAGGTAGATTCTATGACTGGCTGAAAATTGACTAAAAGGACGTGACTCTGAATACAGACATACTATGCGACTAAAAAAGAAATATAGAGGAATAAGATACCTATGTTGCTATCATCATCATCAGCCTATAGCAGTCCACTGCTGGACATAGGCCTCTCCCACGCACGCCATTCAGCTCGGTTCTCGGCAACTCTCATCCAGCTGCTACCAGCCACCCTGCGAAGATCATCGCTCCACCTAGCCTGAGGGCGTCCTACCTTACGTTTGCCGATTCGCGGTCTCCACTCGAGAACACGTCTACCCCGACGGTCATCGGTTCTACTACGGCTAATATAGCCGGCCCATTGCCACTTCAACTTGCTTATTCTGACCATAAGCAAGCTGAAGTGGCAATAACCAGCTATGTCGACCACCTTAGTGAAGCTTGGTGCTTGTGAGCTATGTTGCTATAAAAGAACTGAATTAACATTTCAATTTGCCAAAATGAAGACTATTCAAACAACATTAAATTTCTCATCGATCAGCAGACTAAAAAGAGAATTAAAACCAGTGTTTGTTTGAGTTTAAAAAAACATAGCAACCCTAACTCTTAACGACGAAGGCCATTTTCTGCCAAGACTATTTCCACGACAGTAAATTAAAAAAATCTCTCGGGACTAATTAATCTCTTGCAACAGTTTATTTAAACAAAGAAACCAGGTCAAGAAAATCAAAACCACAGCAGAAAAAAACTATCTAGTGTAACCTTCGCAATTAACGAATGACGTATAGCGTTACAATGAAATTGTAACATTTAAAATATTTTAAGTGTGTGAGACAGAATATCACGTTCGTATTTCTCGATGGGAATGAGAAGATACTGAAGACTGAACAACACTCCTTGGAACACAAACACCTTTTGAGTACCAAGGAGCAAGCCTATTACCAGATAAGAGTGAATAGGTTACGTCTAGGCAAGCGTGCTCCATCGTCGACCACATCATCGCTTACCATCAGGTGAGATAGTGGTCAAACGCGAGACTATCAATGTTAAAAAAATATGGTTAAAGTATTAAAGTCAATACTGAATAGGTTTCTTCTAGGCACGTGCTCCATCGTCGACCACTTCATCGCTTACCATCAGGTGAGATAGCGCTCAAACTAGGGATGGGCCGAAATTCATTTTACATTCGGTTTAACCGAACTTCGTCATTCGGCCGAAATTCGGTTCAAATGCCGAACATTCATTATTTGAAAATATTAAAATAATTCAACCTTTTAGTCTAACATAAAATAATACACAACATAAACCAGCAACATAAAATAATACACATTTATTTATTTTTTGTTAGTTGTGTTACTTATTTAACAATTAAATGTATTCCATTCACACCTACACACACACCTAGTCACATTTGGACATCTAAACATTGAAATAATTATCGCCAAAAATAAAATCACTATTTTTTATTTTTTATAAAATTGTTAAATAAAATCTTATTACTAGTATTTAAAATTTACCAAGCGAAGGTTATGGTGCTAAAACAAGATTCGACATGCCACTCTCGAAAAAACACGGTGAAAATAACAGAACTTTTTATTTTACCGAATATTCGGTTCAAACAACATTCGGCCCATCCAAACGCAAGCCGATCAATGTTAAAAAAAAAAACGGTTAAAGTATTAAAATCAACACTGAATAGGTTACTTCTAGGCACGTGCTCCATCGTCCACCACATCACCGCTTACCATCAGGTGAGATCAAACGCGAGCCTAATTGAAAACAAACACAGATGCCGCGCAGCTACTAAGACTAAGAAATTGGTCCCAATCAGGGACACCGTGCTAATTAAGTAATTAGTGGTTATTTGGAACCACTAATTACTTAATTAATTAACAAGGCATTCTATACTAAAAAGTAGTATGATTTTCCTACAAATATTGTAAATGCGAGAGTTTGTATAAATGGATGGATGGATGTTTGTTCCTAAATCACGCCAGAACGACTAAACGAATCTGGACAAAATTTGGTACAGAGATAGACTATAGTCTGGAATAGCACATAGGCTATAATTTATAGTGGGGGAAGTACTAATACCACGCAGGCGAAGCCGCTGGCAGAAAACTAGTGAGATAATAAAGTTACAACTCTGCTGTTATAATTCACATTGTGAAAACGTAACGTTATGTCAGACATCTCGACAAAACTGGGCTACGTCCCCAATACAAACATGTAAAGAAACTACCACTAATTAAGAATAAGATGGCAACTCAGACCAGTGTCATAGAAGAAAAGTATATTAAAAAGAAACGTTTTTTCAACCGAAGCGCCGCTGATTTTGAATAATTAATGTTATCGTGAGAAATTCACGGAATTTCCGAGTGACGAAGATATTCGTCACAGTAGCGAGAGCTAGTTGTGACAGGGAAGACGGGTGGCTTGGACACATGCCGAGGGTGCGCGCTAGATCCCAATTGGCCCCATCCCACTCTTCCATATATAAGTGGTTCTGGTAATCGATTCTGGAACACTTTGTGTGGGATACGATTTCCAGTTAAGTTTTCTTTTCCTTCGAAGGATGACTCAATTACGTATTCTAAGCTCAAGTTTTGGGTCAAATTACGCTGAAAGGTATATTCTGGGAAACACAGAAATATGAAAGGATCTCTTTATTATTTTTCGGAATAACATGGCCCTTGTGTCCAGGTTCTAAAGTGGCGACCGCGTAAAGGAAGACGAAGCGTTCAATGGCCATCAAAATGGAACGATAGCTGGTGAGGAGAAGTGGCGACGCTTTGGGAAGGCTTATGTCCAGCAGAGGAAAGAAGGAGAAAATGCCCAAACGACATAAAGAAAAAAGTATTCGACTCAAACGGACTACCAACCCCTGCTTGCGGGTGCCAAACGTGGACAACGACCAGAAACATGAGAACGAAACTGAGATCCTTTCGAAGAGCTGTAGAAAGAAGTATGATAGGTCTAAGAATACGAGAACGCTTCAGAAGCAGCGATATTCGAGCAAAGACCAAGCTAGCAGACGTTCTAAACATGGCTGGCAAACTTAAATGGAGATGGGCAGGTCACGTCGCGAGGATCACAGACAACAGATGGAGCGAACGTGTCCTACATTGGTATCCACGAGATGGAAAGAGACAGCGCGGTAGACATAAACAAAGATGGTGAGACGACATCATCGCTATAGCTGGGAATATCTGGACCAGGGCGGCAAACGAAAGGAACCAAGGGCAACAGATAGAGGAGGCCTTCATCGAAGAATGGATAAACCCATAATTTTTAGTTTTTTTTTAAATATATTAAACACGTACTTTATCTTGGAAAATAATTCTAATAATAAAAGAAAATAATCAATTTTTTATTATTATTTATGTCCAGCAGAGGACGTCTGCTGCCTGAATTGAACGACATATCCCTTATATTCCCGTTGTGATTTAACTTTGTTCACCCAATCTAAGTGCTTATGCACTTGATAAATCAACACTTGACTTACATAAATACAGTATAAATAAAGCAGCCATGTTTACATCGCCGATAGCCACACGTGCGCGGGCGCAGGTTACGCAATGTCACCGGCTCACCGGCGAGAGTCACTGATTCATTGATTGTGGAACATTGATCGATCGTGGCATTTTTATGCTAAGTTAGGTATACAAATTGTGGTGAAGAAAGTTTTTCTTTTGAACGTTTTTAAAAGCATTTTGAATGGTAAATATTCTTTAGAGCAGATTGGTGTAACGCGAAAATGCGACAACGCGTTTTCATAGAAATTGTTCTATCTGTAGAAATGATAGCCTTTTTATTTACCCTTACAAGACAATACAGGTACTGTAGGAATCATTTGAAACTCGGTTCAGAAACTGAATTGTGCTTGAGGCGCAAGCGCACTATGAAATATACATATAATTCATAGAGTAGACCTATAGGGATTTCACATCAATGCTTCATTATGAAGAATCATAACCTGAAACCATGAACGTGAGCTAACTTGAAAACACGTTCCATCTAGAAATAGTTTATCTTCTTATTACAAAATAAACGTGAAAGAAATAGGGAAAAACTATTACTAGAAACACAAATAATTTGTTGGTGAGAAATTCTATGAACACATAAAATCGAGAAACTGAAAATTTCCTTAAGAGTAACCTGTAAATCAAGTAATGAAGTGAAGAGCAAATAAATTAGCCCATGACGGGTTTTTTCTAGTAACGTAAATATTTTGTTCTACGATAACTTATTTATACATCGATTTGAAGAACGCTCTAGTAAAGAGTAAGCTTGAAAAGCAGCAAACAAAACGATTTGAAAAAAAATAATAATAATAACATACAGAACTCCTTCCGCACAAAACAGTAGGTACGAACACGAAGTGATTTCGTGAAATGGGACAGAAGTGAGTAACAGGAAGCCGGAGAAGCGCGCGCGGTGGTAGAGTTAGTCAGATGGTAGAGTTCGCGCACGATAAGTCTGCGCGCAGTCGAAATCGGAACTAAACGTTTTAATTTAATTTTTCAGGATATTTCAGTAAATATTTATGCGTGAGAATAGGAATGATTGTTTGAAACGTTTAAATGACTAAACTTTTGTTTTAAAGTGACGTAATTACGGAAATAAAACGGGTTTAGGTCCTCACTGGTGAAACTCGGATAAAACTTTCTTCGATTCAACTTCAACTCGAGAGTTTCGGACGGAAACATTTATCACCGAAGTAATTAATACAACATTAATTATTCCGCAGGTGCTTAAAGCGATGCAAGTAAACAAAATTACGGTTACCAGATGTTGGAACTAAACCTCAATTTAATCAATAAACATTTAAACTTCCCGAGAAACACCGTCAACTTATCGAATTTCGCGTTAAAACGATAATATATTTTGTTTTATGATTTTAAACATTTAGGTTTATCGATTACATGTAGCCATCTGAAACGGTTAAGCTTCCTAATTAGTGTTATGGCTTGTATGACACATTTTTCGTTATGTAAAATATAATGGCTCCATCAAAATAATGTTACACACGCGACATGATATTAAAGTCAGGCAAACCACATAATTTATGGAGTTTAAAAAAAATATTTGTACAATGTCCCTTTTCAGTCTTAAAACGAATATATTTACACAAACATTTGTGCACTTAGCCGCATATTAGGATAATCTCAAGTTTCCAAATAACGTTATGCCAGATAAAACGCGCCTTTCCTTATTTTTATAACATCCTTTGACATGAATCAGCGAGCAAATAAACGATAAAGCCGATTCCTTGGAACCGTCAGGTTGCTGCACCGCTGCAAAAACTCCAAATTACATTCACGCCTCTCCAATTTAGGTCCACGATAATCAAAGTTTCAATAAAAATACGCATTACCAAGTTCACTTGTCGCAAAAGGTTAAATCCGTCCGCCATTTTCGATTGAATTGCGGTATTAACTTGTCGAAGTTTTAAGGCTGCGTTCAAAGATATCGTTGTCTTTCGGAGAAAAAAGCGCAGTTTCTTTTTTCTTTTTAGATTTTTCAAACATGTCGTCGAAGAGTTCCAGCTACTGAGTCGTTACCCAATAAAAATGGTGACAGTATGCATTTTAAAGAAGTGGATCTCGCGGAAAAAAGTTAATGGTGATTGAATGAGGACGAGCACGCTCCGGTGGTCCAGAGGACTGCTGCAACTGATGCGGACTGAATCACTTTTTCTTTGGATTGCCAACAAAATTAATGGGCCGTCGTAATGTTCCAGGCAACCCCGAAATCTGTGTTTTCACACATAAACTTTTTTGCGGTTCTTTTTTGTTGAACATGTAATCGAGGAAACAGTAATTGTTTATTATAAGTTTTCTTCCGAGATTTAGATGTATAATTATTTATATTTCAATGAGGAAATCATAAAATATGTAATAGCAAAGAGTACGGCCCACTGAGTAAACTAATAAATGAAAATGGAAGCAGTCTGAAGGAACGTAGGTAATTAGTGCTGGAAATCTTCCGTGAGCGCGAAAACACCGCTGACTGAACAACAAAGTATTTTCTTAACAATTTATCTCCAAAGAGAATTTATTACGACATTTCCACAAAATAGCTGAATTATTTAGTGTAAGGCCTTGACATGATCGTGGGACCCAGTAACAACATGTGTCTGGCCATCGTAACTGTTATGAGTTGGGGCAATAAACTATATGCTGGAGCAAATTAAACAACGGAATGAGGGAACTAGTTTCTCTCTTTTAGAATTACATGAAGACTTGTGTTGTTTTAATCCTAACATCAGTCCGGATTTGTTTTGTTACATGAAACATATGGATCTGTTCAGCCGAATTGGAGTAACTGTTTACAGAGATTGGAAAGACAATAGGAGTGAAAGTCAAAGGCAGCATCGGGTACTATTAAATATTTTTATAAAAATATGTGAACACAATACAGATATGTTTTAATAAAATAAAAACCGTATTACAAAACAGACAAAAAAGTATTTTTTTCGGGTTCCTTTAATTTTTAATTTAATTAAATTTTTAGGGTTCCGTACCCGTTGGGTACAAACGGTGCCCTATTGCTGTCACTCACGTGTCCGTCTGTCCGTCTGTCTGTTACAAAAATTTTGTTCTGAAGAATTTTTTAGCTTCCCATTGACTTATGAACTCGAAACTTCTACTTAAAACTTTGGTAATAATGTTTATTATTACGTGTTTTTTACAAATACCATAATGATAAATCATATTATTTCTTTGATAATTCCCTCATTAGGTACGGAACCCAAAATGTGCGTAGTCCGACACGCACTTATAGCGGCAATAGAAATACACAATCTTGCAAATGTCTGCCCCATTAAGGCTCATGAAATATAACCCGCTGACAGACAACGGAGCCTTAGTAGGTTTCCGTTTGTTTCCCTTCGAGTACGGAATCCTAAAAATTGCGCAAACTTCTATCCCATAAAGTCAGGCCAACGAACGTCTGACTAATTTGCCAGCCATGACCCGCCTTAGCTAATCTTACTTCATCTATCAGATTATAAATTTTCCTCAAGCGACTAATACACAGAAAAGATTACCTGATTCACGTTTTTTCTAACACATCCGAGTCGGAACAGTAACAGTAACAGTATAAACAAAAAGGTAACGAGAACTGAGGCTCAACACCTTTCAAACACATCATACATATGAAGAAAAAAAAATATAGTGCAGAAAAAAACAGATTTCTTTAAAAATCGAATTCGAAGCTGGCAGAATTCAAATGTTAACAAACATTAGGAATGTTTTAAGGATACTGTGGTATTGTAATAATTCGGGTTATATGCGGTTTTCCTCCACAGTTCATTGAAATAGCGCGCGTTATAAAATGATTTTAGTGCCAGGTTTTCTTTTACGATACTTTAAAGTTCTCAGAAAAACTAATCGGAGATACTCAGGTGATCAGGTTATTATAAATATATATGTCTACGTGATTTCAGTAGCGTAAAATCAAGCTAGATGATAGGAAATCCCATACGACATTATACGACTTTAGCGTTTATAACGATCAAGGGATTGAAATAACTAGAATTGCATTTAGTCCAAGTATTTTTAGCCACGGGTTTTCTGTTTAACACATATTTATAGAACGACGTACATTACATGTGTTGCATGTCAATGTTTCAGACTATTTTTAAACATACTTGAGAAACGCAGAGAACAGATGGTGGTTATAATTTTAACATAAGAAATTAAGAAAGTGTTCTGTAATAACCTTCTAAATGAACTTTCAACATGGTGTTGTTAATTAGAAAATTATACATTCTCAAGGTTCCGTACTGTTATTAAAAGTAATTGCCTAATCTTTCAAATTGTCCTAAAAGGGGTTTAAATAAACAATAAGTTATTAATAGCCGAGGAATGAATACTAGCATGACGGTTGACAGATCTGGATAACAAGTGACATAAACTAAATGAATGTTGAAAATAAAATAAAAATGGCGGCAGCCATTAGGTAGGTACCTATGTGTAATCGTTATTTTTGACACTTGACCATAAAAAAAAGTGGGATATCAAAATAAAGGACTTTAGGAGCCATTTAAAAAAAAATATAAACTCACTAAAATGAAGGCAAGTAAAAAAAAAACCTTTGTCGCCTTACTCGAACTTAGGTTACGAAGCAAATTTGGAGATACAGCCATCTTCTGGGCTCGTTTATTTTATCGTACTTTTCATCCGTCGCCGACCGTCTTTTGACCTTCAGGGAAGATTGAAGTCAAGCACTTTATCATAAGATCAAAGGAACTGCCAAACATTGAGAAAAATAATAAAGCATCACTTATTGAGAAAAACAGCCCACCAGCAAAGAACCAAAAGTAAGCCAGACTTTTCACTTGACAGAGAAAGAAATCAAAACCGTTGGTTGTTAGTTGCTATTAAGCACGCTAATTGGATGGAGTGAAGAGAGCGTGACATAGCTGACGAAAGTCTCGCTCTAACTATGGAGCTGGCTGCTGATTATATGTTCCTGGTAATGCGGGAATTATAGCGTTCTTAAGCTTTGGAAAGTCAAATATCAGGGTAACTTAGGTCTTAAGCAATGTATTTAATACGTCACAGTGTTCTAAGAAAGCACTCAATCGGTTGCGTACCCGGGTAGACCGCTGCAAATACAGCTTGGCAAAATGGGGACTTATAGACTTGTCTGATACATGCGATGCACCTGTCCAGAACATGACTGGCATACTGGAATGCCCCAAGTTGCTATACACTTTGGAGGACCTGATAAACGCTACAGACTCTGCAATTTATGTGCCCAGCTTCTGGGTCCCGACATATTTATAGAGATTAATCAGCCTTTTCATATTTCCACTGTTGGGACACAGGCCTCCTCTCTGTGTGAGGTTGTGGGCCGTTATCCACCACGTGGGTCCAATGCGGGTTGGTGAATGCCACATTTCTTCGAAGTTTTTGATTTTAGGACACAATAAATAATGAATAAAAAAAAACTAAAAAGTGAAAAATAAATACCTTTTTTACAAAAAATACAACCGACTTCTAAAAATTGCAAAATAACTTTAATTTCGGAAGTCGGTGTTTGTATTTTTTTGGTTCTTCGTTAATAGACACCGACTTCCGAAATTAAAATTATTTTGCAATTTTTTCAATTTTAGAAGTCAGTCGTATTTTTTGTAAAAAAGTTTTTTATTTTTCACTTTTTCTTTGTACCCCAGAAGTAAAACTAAATATTAAGGTTATGCCCGGATGGATAACCACCTGGAATTTGAACATTTGGAGACAACCAAAACGTCATCTGTGTATACATATCTTTTGTTTATGTCGATTTTTTCAAAAACTGCTAAATCTATTTCGATAAAATTTATATGGGACCACCTCTGAAGTACGGCCTCCCAAACAAAAAAAGAATCATCAAAATCTATTCACAAATGGCGGAGATATCGCGTAACAATAATACAAAAAAAAATACATACACACGAATTGAGAACCTCCTCTTTTTTGAAGTCGGTTAAAAATAAAATCTATTTTTCAATGTCAAGTTAAGACAAATAAATAATACTCTTTATAGTATTAGCGGAAGTAGGCATCGGAACAATAGCTATCGATTCCTGATTGCATATAATAGTATCGATATAAAAATAACAATGACTTCAATCCATTACGTTTTTGCACGTAACTAAAGTTCAAGGGAAATCTTTATGTTTACTGAAATATTACTATAAACAACGGAAGCGATTAGTTTCGTGTTTACGAATTCAGGCCAACACTTGTTCAAACATTTGTCTCCAAACGTTTGCTCTAACGTAATTCGTCAACGTTGCAAAGTGGGCCGACACGGACAATAAGTGCCAGAGATCCAGAATCCAGCATTTACACCGAATTTTATCTATAGATGGATAGGAAATAGAACAGAAACAATATTCCGGGAATATTAATGTTAATGAGTGTTTCTTGGTCGTCTAAATCGGCAACAAGTGGGTCAGCATCAGCGCTGATGATCTAGTGTCACCAACGCAGATCACCATGCTTTCATGGAATTGCTTTCGTCAGAAACATGGAGATATAAAAGTAACTGTCAAACATGTTACGAATATGGCACACTCTGACGTGTCTAATCCTACATCAAATTTTCTAGAACTTTATCGTAAAATATTTTCCTACTTTTAAGTCACTCCAAGTAAATTAAGAACTTTAATCAAACATCATTCTCCTGCCCTTATCCCAATTTATTTGGGGTCGGCGCAACATGTCTTTTTCTTCCATACTCCTCTATTAGTCGTCATCTCTGTAGTCACCCCCTTTTTACCCATATCCTCTTTCACACACTCCAACCATCGTTTCTTTGGCCTTCCCCTACTCTTATAGCCATCCACATCCATACACAAGACTTTCCTCACGACATTTTCTTCATTCCTCCGCATCACATGCCCATACCACGACAACCGATTTCCACACAATTTTTCAGTCAACTTTAATCAAACAAACTATTGAAACTTCGCTTTCTAATGTAATTTAACACTAATATTTAACCACCAGGCTGTCAAGAGCACGTTAATTTGTTCAAGAAATACAATGCGAAACCGCTACTGAGATTTTTTGTTTGAAGTACTGTGACTCACTTTCAAACAAAAAGTAAACAAACGCTGTGAATAAAAGCTCATTAATTAACCTACAAGAAAACTTTAAACAAGATATTCTATCTTATGGAGTGACTATTCACCATGTAATTTGGACCAGACTTTTTAGCCTGAATCCTCTATATTTTAGAACGAACTTTTTACCCAAAAAAGGGGTAATTCGACAACTACAGAAACCTGGTATTTGACACGATTCTAACATACCAAGAGTATGCTTCACCCACGTTGACAAAAGTCTTGAGTCTTCAAAGTCAAACTAGAGCTAAAACAAACACTCTTGGGACACAACTCACTCTTAACATGACACCATAAATTCACTAGATCCATTTTAAAGAACGATAGATGACAGAAGATATTCGGAAACACATCTCCTCGACCCTCTTCCACTTGTATGAAAAGTAAAAAAAAGGACGGTCACTATTCTTGTCCTAGGATTCTAGGACCACACAAACACTCAGCCCAAATTTGGGCTGAAATGCAAATGGCTTCTTCTTCCGAAAAGAAGAAATGTCAATACATTTGGCGAGTTGCCGCCTCCGTCCGTTAGCGGCATCGGACTGAAGTAGGTCAATACATTATTTATAACCAGCATGTCACTGTGTTGCAACGCCAGTGACAGCACAAACAATGAACGTTGCTGTAACGTGTTACATATTCCGTTGCACTACGAACTCGGTATTTGGGGTGTGGAATGCTCCTGGGAAAGTTATTGCGTGCTAAAATTAATGAATTTAGTGTGGTTGTGGACTATGAGAGATTCCGTTTGGGGCTATGATTATTGCTTTAGTTGTATTACATAATTTATAACCAGCGTGTCAGTGTGTTGCAACCCTTGTGACAGCGCAAATAATGTATTTTGCTGTAACGTGCTACAGGTTCTGTTGCACTCTGGATCATGAGAATGATCCATAGTGCGTAAAATACAAATATCGGTTTTGGTGAGTGGAATGCTACTGGGAAAGTTATTGCGTAAAAACAATGAGTTTAGTGTAATAAGGTCTATGTCTATGTGCGAATCAATTTGTGGCTACTAGCATTGTTTTAGTCGGAATGCTTTAAATTTATATCGTTGCTAACAAGTTGCTAAGTTTACGACGGTAACTCTCTAGTTAAGAGTTTCTCTATGGAAACTTTTGTTATAATCGTTTCTGAAAAAGCTTTAGAACTTGTATGACTTAAGATGACTCGTTTCAAAAAGATCCTGCTATGAATATTCTTTTAAAGTGCAAAATGCAACTTATCTTAAGTCGAAAAAGAATCTTCCTAGCATTATTCCGACTTAGACCTATTACCAGCTTTATAGCTATCCTTTTAAAGAAAAAGAAAATTACAAAGGAAAACCTTGTGCAGTTTAATATAGCCGACACAGAACTGTTTCAAAGGTATACAATGAAAACGTTAAACCAACGGTTGTTTTTATTTTAAAAATCTTCAAAGAACGAACTTAGATATTTAAAACACGATTATTTATATACCTACTTGTTGTTTTTCTGGTCAGCCTCGATTTTCACAAAGAGCGGTAAAAATACAGTTTAAATCGCCAATTACAGGGATTAAGGATTATTAAAACACAATCTGCGTGTAGACAAGAGATACAACTGTAAACAAAGTCAATACACTCATCAAGAGATGAAAAACCTTGCAATTACGTAACTAGCTCCATATTGGATGTATTCCAACGGAACAAAGACTTGCTTTATTACACGTAAATCATTCTTTGTGAAGAGCTAATTGCCATAGATGCATCCTTTACGGCGTTTTTAGATCATGGAATCGTAAAACCGATGTTTGCGAAAATTACGAAGCTAGATATTAAAAATTCAGAATGTAACCCGAAACCAATTATTAATCTGCCTAGCCTTTTCTAAAACTATGTTGGGATCGGTTTACTGTCCGGTCAGACAGGACCGGATACAGCTGAATACCACTACCGTATCTTATATGGTCCTTACGTGATCGAATCAGGAATGCAGATATCCGCAGGAGAACCAAGGTTACCGATATGTCGGTAGCTTTGGTTCGGGCTATGGCCCGAAGAATCAAAAATGTAAAGATTCTCGATAGGTCCAAAAGGTTCCGAAGAGACGACCGCGTACCAGAAGATGAGGAAAGGAAAGGAAGAGGTCTTTCGGCTGAAATAATGATGATTTTATATGAAGAGTGGGTAACACGATACCCCTTGGCAAGCTGGTACTTATCAGATTTTCTACCTTCTGACTACCCGTAACAACAGTCGAAGATCAACAAATGATAGCCGTTCAACAGCTTAACGTGCTTTCCCGGGCACGGAGGAATCTCGATATCTAATGGTCACCCATCCACGGACTGACCTCGGCAAGCGTTGCTTAACCTTGGAAAACGAGTGCCGTTATTATTTAGCCACAAGTTTTGTATGTAGCCCAAACCCCTGAAGGTTTATTTCGCCTTACGTAAGCGTAGCCTGCTTTAAAGTGAGAATAAAAACATGAAATGAGGCCGAGGTTGCAGCGTTTGATTTGCTATGCGAATTATAACGGAATCGATCGATTTAATTGACGTATGACGTCTCTACGCAGATCAAGTCGGCTCGTCAGTGAAAGTCTGTACGAGTAATTTTAGAATTACAACAAAAAATTGTTGAAATAATTACTGTAAGCATAATTTCCTTTGAGAATAACCACCAAATTGTGTGTTAGAAAGTGGTAACAATCGGAGATAATTTGTTTTCGGCCTAGAACTTCGTGGTTGGAACAATCTGCATTGTAAACAATTTTAATAGAGAGGATATCAAAGCACATTTATTTTTGTATCTATTTGGCACTTTTTGCCGTAGATGTTTAAAATAACAGAATTTACAACAGTTATGCTTGCAATCCGGTCTGGAAAGTTAGGTCTTCAAGCGAATGCCAGAACACATTTTGTATGAGTTACAAATCCAAATGATTAAAATCCATTATGAACTGTTCTCGGCTCGACCAGGTCCGTCTCTCTCGTTTGGTTTGATGACCAACAAATATTACTTAGAATGACCAGCTGGATCTTACTCTACTACTGGAACTGAAAAATCGATTGACCAAATCTTACAAATGATTTTTACTAGCTAAGGTGACAAAAAAAAACTATTTTTACAAAAAATACAACTTACTTCCAAAAAAGAAAATACACTTAAAATTGAAAAATAACCTTAAATTCGGCAGTCGGTGTTTGTATTTTATTTCTTCGTTAATTGACCCCATGAATGTTATACCCCAGATCTAAAACTAAATATTAAAGTTACGTCCGAATTGATAACCCCAATAACATGGAACATGGAATTTGAACATTATCGTAATTGGAGGAGACCAAAACGTCATCTACGTATACGCATTTTTTGTTTTTGTTGATTTTTTCAAAAAGCGCTAAAGCAATTTCGATAAAATTTATATGGGACCACCTCGGGAGTATATCTTTGGGTTAAAAAAAAAATAATTGAAAATCGGTCTACAACTGACAGAGAAATCGGTGGACATAAAAAAAAACAAACATACATACAGTCGAACATAGAACCTCCTCCTTTTTGCGAAGTCGGTTAAAAAAGTGTTACTCAGACAGAATTACCAGTTGTATCTTTGAGTAGGTATCTAAGTCTATGACTATAACAGCAAATAGCGAATGAGTAAATCTTCCAATTGATTTCTATTACTTAGCTTGATCACGACAACACTAGCTTTTGCCAGCGGCTTCGTCCGCGTGGAATTAGTAGGTACTTCCCCCATTATAAATTATAGTCTATTCCAGAATATAATCTATCTCTGTGCCATCCCAAAACGTTCATCAGTTCTGTAACTAACATCCAATTTTTTTTTTTCTGTAGTCATCCCCTTTTTACCCATATCCTCTTTCACACAGTCTAACCATCGTTTCTTTGGCCTTCCTCTTCTCTTATAGCTATCCACATCCATACACAAGACTTTCCTCACGACATTTTCTTCATTCCTCCGCATCACATGCCCATACCACGACAACCGATTTCCACACAACTTTTCAGTCAGCGGTGCCACTTTCAGACTTCCTCTTATATACTCATTCCTAATTCGTCTAAAGATCAAAAATCTAAAGAAGACCAAAACTCCAAATTTATTTTCCAAAACCATCAAAATTGCCGGTCGCAGACCTGCACAGAACCTCAAGTGCACACTTAACCAACTATTTACGGCACCCGGTTTACGGCATAAGGTTTCAAATGTAAATCTCTGACGTCAATGGGCGCAGTCTGCGCAGGAGTGCGCAAACTAAAACCGAACCGCATAATGGCGGCCGATACACTCGTAAAGCAGGCTGTAAACTGTACCTACATATATGTAAAAAGGTCGCATACTTTTACCCCCGTTAGGAGTTTTTATGTTTAGAGTTGATATACGAGTACGTTAAACCTGTTGTTGATTTCTATGCAATGTTTGATTATGAAATAACAGATTATATTTCTGGCTGTTTAAAATTATCTAGAGTCGAGCCATATTTTTTTTTTCATCTAAGCTATTCTTTTTTTTTTGGTTGGCCGCCAAAGCTATTGGGCCTACAGCTTTTTCTAAATATCAAAAAATATTTTGCATGAACCATGGCAAAAATTATTATAAGTATACAAAAGAATATGCTTTCAGCGTACTGCAAAATATATTCCTGCTGAAATTCTCAACGGGAAAACTGCCCTAGAGAATTTGCATTTAGGAGGAAAATTCATGTATCTATTTAATAATTAGCTCGCTCGGAACTCAAATTAGCTGTTACGGTAATTTCATTAAAAATTCCTCACGCCCTTTTTACTTACCCCAGATTTAATATTTTGTTAGCTTTTATTTTTCTCTTGCTACACGGGTCTTCATTTCTTTCAGGTATTTTAATCATGATTTAAAAGCGAAATAATTTATTAAAATAGTTTCTTCGAGTCCTGTTGCTTTTGATGTTAATCATATTGCAATAATTTTAATTCATTTAAGCGGTAAGGTGCCCATTCCTAAGAAAATGTTCGCTCAGCACTCACTCATCGCGTTTCTCAAACATAATGCTCAAGTAAATTGATAGTTCCTTTCCAAGATCTGAAACATATCTCGGAAGATGAAAAATATATCCTGTTTCGTTTATTTTTAAATGTACAAAAGGCTTTTATGAGCTTTGTGCCATGAAACACTATGGCGAAACGGTTCATTTGGGGCAACAAAACGGAACGGACTAAAACAAACAGAAAATCACTTTATTTAAACGTTAAAAAGTTCAAAGGATTCGAATTTGGAACGTAAATTTTATTCCGTTTAAAGTGTGGTGTTGTTCAACGAAATAAAAAAGCAAAGTTTGCGGTTTGTAGTCGATGGTCAGTGTTGTTTTGTTTGGTCCAAAAGTTACGAAACTGAATGAATATTTGTAGATATTAGATTTATTTATTTACGGGTTCTTAAATTAGTTGCGTATTAATATTTATAACAGTTAATTGGTGGGTTTGCGTTACCTTTACTAATGTAGAGACTTAAGCTGATATTCTAATAACCTGTGTACATTTATTCTTCAGTGAGGTCTTTATTACGTGCGCTCGTAAAACCGAAATAACTTTAGAGCTATTAGGAGAGTTAATGTACCTTTGTAATATGCTGGACACTTAGCGAAGCTTGTTTTAGATATGCACAAAGCCATTCTAAGAAGTCCTATGTGTTACGTTCGAAGTGACATAGAAAACGGGAATATAAGGATGCATCCTTATAGCAACAGACGGTTTTAGACGGGCTTCCCCGAACTATATTACTTGCACCTTAAAATACGAAGGCGTGACTACTACATGTTAAGTGGAAGACGGTAACGAAGCATCTTCCTGAAACCCGCCCTCTTTCCCACTCCGTCCTATAAATATGACGCTGAAACGTTTTCGCTTCAGTCGTTCAGGAAAGCTCGAGGTGTGCACTGTGCCAAATCAAAGCATTCCCCAGTGACAACGTGATACGGGACGCGTAACACGACAACAAATATCTAAACTACACAAGTTTTTTGTATTGACAATTATTTCTAAGTGTTTTTTTTTTGGATTGTTCAGTGGAAAGTAAAGTGAAGCAAGATGTTGGACAAAACCATCCTCGGTGGTAGTTGGGAAAGCGTGGTAAGTTTCACTCAATGATTAAGTTAGATACATTAAGTATAGAAACATTCGAATTAGCTCAGATGTCTATTTGTTAAACAATAAGCCCACGTATTCGGATTACGGAATCGAGCTTACGATGGTGGTCAGTGGTAACTATTACGCAAAGTGCATGGCCACTTTAATGCGCTTAAAAGGCAACTGACTTGTCTATGGTCGCTGTCATTGAACTGCGGCGCGTGCGTGTCCGCTGTTTGAATATGGAATTACGTTCTTTTTGTGGTAAAGCTCTTGACATTGCCGCAACGGCCAGTCTCATGGCTAAAGGCCGAAAGCATTATATTAATCATTGCCCAAAATCGATCCGATCGAAACGCTAGAGATTAATCATAAAGATTAAGAATAAGAATAAGAATAAGAATAAGAATAATTTATTGATAAAGAAATTACATTCAATGCATTGATTCCTGAAACTCACACTAGGATTCCCTGTGTCGTGAGTTCCAGGCTACTTCGTTCCGTTTACATTTTTATTGTTACACAGATAATAATTACATCCGATACAATAAACTAAAACTAATATAATCTGCTCGTTACATAAAAAAAATAAAATAAAAAGGAATACACAAAGAAAACAGTAGGTAACCTATGGTATGCATATGTGTGAATGTTGTGTGTGTGTTGGGAGGTGAAATACAACAGTCGTGTTGGTGTGGGAGAGTGTGTCTGAATGTTATACCTGTTGTTTGTGGAAGTTTGTGTTATATAGTAATAAATATATAATTGTAAATATATAAATGTATATGTAAGTACCTATCAAAGTGAGCTACGTACATTTTTTTTTTTTTTTTTTTTTTTTTTTTTTTATAATAAGAAGTTTTCAGTTAAGTCATAGTCCAGTGTAAGAAGCCATTTTGTTACCGTAATTTTACATTTAGTTTGTGTCAGTTGCAGAATTTTGAGTCGATCATTCAGTTTCTTATAAATGTGTGGTCCCATAAAACTATAAGACCTTCTACCGATTGTTTTATGGCATCTTGCTTTTTGCCAATCTACCCTTCGACTTGACAGGACACAAGTGCTCAGGGAGGTTTTGTGAAATCTTAGAGTGACAGAGAGCATGTAAAGCTGTCTAACTCTAAGAACTCCCACTTCAGTGTATAGTGTGTTAGTGGGGTACCGGAACGGTCGTCTGTAGGCAACTTTAAGCAGAGCTCGCTGAGCTCTTTCTACCTTTATAATTGAGGTTTTGCCAGCCACACCCCATGCTATTATGCAGTAGTTAAGGACTGATTGACACAGAGAGTAATAGATCATCTTTAGAACTGAGTCATCTGCAATCTTACCCAGTTGCCCAAAGATACGGAGCATCTTTCGTACCCTGCCCCTTAAAGCACTCAGATGTGTGGACCATGACAAGCGATTATCTACAAAGACTCCAAGATATTTAATCGAGTCTGTTTGTACGATACATGGACAAGTACAAATTTCTGGGTTAGAACAGGAGTGTAGCTGCAGACAAGCAACACTGCCTGGGGATGTGCGTTTGGAGATGGCAAAGTTTATAGCCTTCGTTTTGTCAACATTTAGTGTCAGGAGATTATGTTGCAGCCAGTTCGCAACAGCTTTAATCCCGCTTTCAACTGAAAACTGAACGTCATCCCAAGTTTTTCCATAAAATAAGATTGCGGTGTCGTCCGCATATGTAAAAATTTTGGCTTGAGGGATTTTCATGGCGCATAGTCCGTTTATATAAATAATAAATAGGGTAGGCCCCAGCACGCTTCCCTGTGGCACACCAAAATGCAACATGGTTGAGTCACTACAATATTCCCCTAAGATGACTTTTTGGGTTCTATCATTGAGGTAAGAGGTAAACCAGTCCAAAGCAACGCCGCGAACTCCCAGAAGTGACATTTTTTTAATAAGTAGTTTTCTAGAAATTGTATCAAATGCTTTGGCGAGGTCCAGGAAGATGCCAGTACATGCCTGTCCTTGACCAAGGTTTAGTGATATGAAGTCGGCTAAGTTGGTTACTGCATCCTCCGTGGACCTGCCAACCCTAAAACCGTATTGATTGTCCGACAATAATCTATTTTTTTCTAGATATACGAGTAGTCGCTTGTTCACAACTTTCTCAAGAATTTTGGAGAGAGCTGTCAGCAGAGAAATCGGTCGATAATTTGAAGGGACTTTGGGATCTCCACTTTTAAATATCGGACATATATTTGCAATCTTTACGCAATCAGGTACTTTGCCCGTAGTTAAGCTTAAGTTGCACAGGAAAGCAATGGGACCGGCTAAAGCATGTGAACACTGTTTTAGAAATGTGTTATTAATGCCATCATAACCTGTTGCTGACGCCGTTTTAAGATGGGAAATAATTGAACATATTTCTTTTTCATCAGTCGGAGCAAAGAAGAAAGAGTTTGTGCCATGGTTGACAGTACTGTATTGCTCATTTTTACGTGCTAATTCTGTTTCAGTTAAGCCCAATTGACTGAGTGTTTTTGCTGCAAGGTTTTGACCAACAGTTGAGAAATAGTCGTTCACATTATTTAATGTGGTCACCGGGCTTTCGGTGTCTGTCAAAAGCTCAGTGTTACCGGTTTTTTTATTTTTAATATTGCAGATTTTCTTAATTTCATGCCATAGTTTTTTACAGTCGCCCTTTGTTTCCATAAGAAGTTTACGATCATGGTCAAGTTTCAGATTTGTTAATATATTGTTACAATTGTTTCGATACTTCTTATATTCCTGTTGGATGACAAGATTATCGCGATTTTCTTTTTTCTTTGCATTAATGTGCATTAGGTCACGTCGTCTTATACACTTTAAAAGGCTTTTAGTTATCCATGGCTTGATAATATTCTCTGAGCCACGGCAGACACGGTTAGTGGTGTGTTTTTTAATTTTAGTGGAGAGTGTTTCGACAAATTTTTGAAATGCAATCGTTACATTGGACTCATCAAGAAGCCAATCCCAAGATTCGTTTTCAACATCCGTTTTTAATTTTATATAGTCGATTCGTGCGTGTCGTTTCTCAACCCTGGCCCTAGCTAACTCTTTGTTTATGCCTAAAATAACCGTCTCGTGATCTGTTATGCCAGTGTCACACACAATAACTGTTGCTGACTTCTGAGTCCTAAGCATAGCATGATCCAAACAGTTGTCGCCTCGGGTAGGCAAAGTGTGACCTGGGAAAAACCCATAATGGCCAGTTAAGTCCAGGTACTTAGCGGCGCGCCTGTCAGTGCAATCTGATTTGATATCAATGTTTAGATCCCCAACAATAGCACATGTGGTTGCTTTACATGACTCCATCACTTTTGTCAAGGATTCGCAAAAGTTACCAATATTATAAATTGATGGAGAACGATATACGGCAATCAGTGATAGATCGTTCGCGACATTGACAACCAAACAGTTCGAGTCTTTGCAGGATGGTTCCACGACAGAGGCCTGAAGAGATGATTTGGCATATAGGACTATACCATCGTTTTGATTTAAGTAGTTTTTGGAGCAATGATAATCGTAGTTATTAATTTCGGAACAGGTATATGTGTCGTCAAGCCAACATTCTGTTAGAATAATTATATCAGGCGAAAAATGTAGTCGGCTCAAGAGAACAAGGAAATTATTGAAATTCTTTTTAATACTGCGTATATTTTGGATCACAACCGAGTACTGACCTCCTATGTTGCCCAAGTGCAGCCTACAGTCCTCTATACAATGTAGTTTTATGCTTGCTGTAAAGGCCGTTTTGTCGATGTCATCACTAACTTCCGCAACATTAGCCATTGGAAAACTTATCTTGGTGTATTAATATATGACACAATGAGTTGAGCTGGAAGCAATTAATAGAAACTCGGTTTATTCGGTACTGATACGGATTTATAATTATTATGATATAAGTTAAATAATAAGTGTGTAAAAAAGGTGAATAATAAATGTGTAAAAAAGTTGAATAATAAGTGTGTAAATATATTAGGTACTGAGGTTTGTTAAGTGTAAGAAAATGCGAGTACAATTTATACGGGAAAGTTGATAGGTATATTGGCATAACAAATATGTTAGGTTTGTGTACTTTGTGTGAGAACGCAACCAAAAGGACATTATTTTCATAATTTATAAAGAATTTTATGCACTTACGTTTTGATCTGTGAGTTTTATATTCATTCAAAAAAATATATAGATAATTAGTAGATAAGCTTATAAGTCTAGTATGCAGTCATTGGTTTATATCCAAATGTAGATTGCGCAGAGTTTGCTCTGATCTGATGAGAACTTGTTTCGCTCCTTCAATTTTCCGCAAGAAGATGTTGCCATTTGCCGTCCAGCAGAACTTGTATTCCTTTTGTTTTGCAAATTCTCTAGCAGCATAAAAGAGTTTTCTGGAGCTAGCGGGAAGATATTCTGCAACATATACCGGACGTCGATCGCCGGGTAAACCAATGCATTTAGTATTTAGTCGACCCTCGTTGGGGTGGATTTTATTGAAGTCACGCACACTGGTGATGACTTTGTTTTTAATTTGCACATTTGTGAACTCAGCAATGATAGGTCTGACGGTGCCTGGTTTCCCGGGTAAACGGTATGCATCGCGTAGTTCTGCGGTTCTGAGAGTCACATCAACTGCTGCACCGACTTTGCTGATAATACTCGATAAATCTGACGCTGACTCATTCTCCACAGCAGGTACATTGCGGATCTCGACGCACGATGATCGGGAAAGTTGTTGGATGTCCTGAATTTTTATTTCCAAGTTGATTATGTTGTCTTTGTGTAGTTGGTTTTCTTTTTGCAGAACATCAATTTTTTTAATCATATCATCATACTGCTCAGTGATAAATGTAATAGATTTCTCTATCTCGCCGTTTGACTTTTGTATCGCAAGATTCTGCAGTTTTAGTTCAGCTATTTCGGAGACCAACTTAGAGAGGCAGGTATTTTGATCGTGGGAAAACTTTGTAAGACGTTCCTCTTGTTCTTTTTTCCAGGCTGACAGCATTTGCAGTATTTCGCGTTTTACATCTTGAAGTTCATTACCAGGCGAGAATTCTGGGCAAGGACGTTTGAACCGCGACGCGGTGTTAACATTAGCGACTGGGCTGTTCAATACCGCTGCGGGTATATCCGAGTCTGACTTTACTTGCAGTACACTGGCGTTCATTGATGGCGAAGCCGTAGGCGAGCGTTGAACGCGAGGCATTGCATGCAATCCAATGTCGATCACACACACAACGATGGGCTTGGGGATATTTGGTGCGTAAGCGTAGTACACAGAAACACTCAGGCGCGCGCGAAAGCGGGAGAGCAATTATGGCGACTGTCCTGCTCCTGCGTGTGGGCGGGGCTAAACCGGCGACTTCGATCCGCTTCGGTGCATAAGCACTGCGGCGACCGGTCAAAACAAATAATATTTTTAATTATATTTAGGCAAAACTAGTCACTTTCACTTTGCTATTATGGACTAAAGTCTCGTATGCAATCTTTACGAATTTATGCGCAAATCGGACACACGTTCACTATCAAGTAAGGTAACGGGCGAAGAGGATTACTTCCATCAAAAGATTTTTTACGGTTCAGAAAAGGTTATCGGGCTTTAAAAAGTGACTTTGATAAACTTTGGCTTTTGAAGTTATTAAAAGTTTTATTACTTTCTTTAATTGAGCTTTTTTAGTAAAAGCAGAAGCTTTTATTGAAATGGTTAAAATGAAGCATTGAATATACTAGGTTTGTTACTGGCAGTAATAATGAATTATAATTGAAAACTGACTCCCTGATGTTGCTAATGGGCAGTTCCTGCCTGCACGGCTCGCAAAAAACGGAAACGAAGCGCCCGAGAAAAACAATTCGTCTTTGTCTATGAAAAAGTCTAATGCCGCCCATTGCTTTAGAAATTAAACTGTCATTAAAAACAAATTGTTATTGCGATACTATCTGATAGCGAGTGAATTATTAAATTGGGAAGCGTAAAGCTGTCACTGTGAGCAATAATAACGGATATTAGAAAGTGATAGGTTGTCAAACAAACAATGAGCTGTCAAAACCGCTGTCAAAAGTTTTTCGGAGCGATTGTTGTCAATGGTTGTCGATACTCTTAATTCGGGGACCGGTCTTAGCGTATTTCGTTGGGATACTTTCACCAGAGTTAAACGTATCCGAACTGGATAGACTGCTTAGACATTTTCGTGTTGTTGTAACAATCTAATAGCTGTCATTCGTCGCCCGCCATTCCGGTTTATGGTTTCGAAAGTGGAGAGCTGCAGCGATCTCTGATAATGACAAATGACAATTTTGAAATGAGAAGCATTAAAAAATGTGCTGCATATATCTCTGCCATTAGATTTTAATAATGCAAAGTCGGTCATGTAAAAATATGGCAATTTGTCAACATTTAAGAGGGTAAATATTTGTTTAAAGTATGATAGTCGCTTAAATTAAATATATTAATATTTATTTATATATATTTGTCAATGTCACAGATCTACGCCTGCAGTTTGCTACTTTAAACACGTAAATAATCAATCAAAATTTTGTTTCCTAATAAAAATCCTCTTACGATTAATTTAATTTATTATAAATAACTTGATAAGCCGATCATTAATTTAGGTTATGAACTTTTCGTAACTGTAACTTGTGTGTCATAAAGTGTCAATACACTCCAGGTCATTATCATTAACACTGACGAAATCTGATGGTGCAATATGTATAAAAAACTTGTTACTCATCGGAAAAATCATAGTGACGAAAAAATGCGCGTGGGCAGGGTACAGTTAGTCAGTGTACAATCATGGCAACGTCATTTTCTAATAATAATATATCTCATCAATAATGATCTTTATCGGTTCTTAACCCGTGACGATCCCACATTAATTCTAATTAGACAATCCACTTAGCATTAATTGGCCGTATTTGATTTTTTCTATGTAAACATAAAAACCATTAACGCAAGAACAAAAAAAAATAGCAACCATCTTGAATCAATTGAATAAAACTAATTCACGCCGAAAATAAATACATAAACAACAAAGTTAAAAATTAAAAATCTTAAGCAAGAAAAAAAATGAGCATCTAAAGTTTTGAATCAATCGAATCGGATTAATTCGCGCCAAAAATAAAACCATAAACAACCAAGAATTCCAAAATTACAATCTCAGTAACAGTTCGACTTTCGATCTAATTGTGTGCTAAAGAGCACGTATCTAACCAGCGCCTAAGAATAGCGCCCTATACTTGAACTGGCCCCAAAAATAGAATACCGTTTGCCTAATGTCGTTTATGAATAGCAGAACCACAGAACCACCAGATTTCGCAGATTCAATCGCGTAAATTACACATGTTCCACTGTTTACGTTTCGCAAACTTATGTTAAATATATCTTGCAGTAACTGACGAAATGTAAACATTGAAAAAAAAAACCTACGTTAGGATTTTATTTAGTGTAAACTGGCTGAAGACAAGCTGGATTTGCTCTCTTAATTGGTGATTCTTTATCAATGAGGGCATTTCTAAATTTAGGAAACAGACTTTTTGAAATCAAACTTAAATCGATCGCAGAAAAATAAGGAAACAATTTTTGGGACTGGGTATCGTTAACATAAGTATCAGTAAGTGTAACGAGAAATTTTAGAAGGTAAGCCTAAAGCATTAAGTCTAGCCCAAACATTACTTCGCATAAATTCAAGAGGATGTAAGAGTAGCTGTAAATTCAAAAGAAAAAAAAAAGATGTGTGCCGAGTTTTTTGCACCAAGTTTGCACATACGAGTTAACGGTCCCAAAAAACTGAGTACAATGCAAAATTAAACCGTAAAACCATTTGTACAGAGACCGTTTTCAATTTAAAGCATTGGCGATGGAATTAATCACAGTATCGTACTGATTTCTAATCTTGTTTTTTAATCAAAATACATGTTTTAAGTAATTAATTAGTTGACTAAGTTATTAAAAGCGTTATGGGCATTTTTGTAAAATTGAGTTAACTTGCATAATCGTAATTAATATGGATTCGTAATTGACTAAACATTGATAACCACTTAACTTTCTAATTTAATCATTGGTTCAATCGGCGTAATTTTATGTAGTGGAATTAATCTCTTCGGTAATTTGTTTGAGCAATTTATCCCGTGAAACGTTCTTAAAGGCGATTTCCGAAGGTTGTTACTTCCGTAGACCTCAATTTATCAAAAGTGCAATAACAAACACGTAATAGTACGTAGTAAACACGTTGCAACAATACAATAATAGACATTGCATTGAACATTCTGATGCGTTCGCGAAAATAACCTGTGACAAAATTAACAGCACCTTTTAGTAACGTTATCACCTTCACAATAATAACTTCCACAAATAACACGAAGTATGCACGTCGGGACAGAAATACTATACACATTTTAACGTGGCATTACAAAACGGGTGCACGAAATAGGACACGAAGAGCCCGCGACAGAGTAGCGTGGATACGTCAGACACTCACCCAGCGACGACACGTCTTTTTGATGGACAGTAAAAAATTACCTGAAAACGAAAAAGCACAAGGTTAAAACACGAAAAACAAGAGGTTGTAGCCTAGATACGAGGCTTAATTTCAGTTTTAATTAGACCGTGTTAACTAACCCTGCTAATAGGACAACTATTTAAAAATGACCCATTTTACGTTGCGACCTAAATTCGCAACAGTGCAGTGTTTTTTTTTTCACAACTCATTAAAAAAATGTTACTCAACACGACCTGTCAAAATATAAAATAGCGAGTATTTGTCGTGTCAGTACCCATGGACATTGAAACATGAAATTTCGCTAGCCTGTAACAGTTCATTAAAAAAAACATTGGCCATTTGATAATAGAGCTCAAAAAGTTACGAAAACAACGTTTTAAGTGGAACTCGATTCAGTAAGCCAGTTGCATGTTTGACATTTAAAAATGTATCGTCCCAAATTTTTTGACCAAAACATTTAGCATGTTATATCATCTCACATAACTTAGAATTAACGTTGTAATAGTGATTAATATTGTTTAAAAAACACGCACTATTTCATCGCTATGACTTGTTTTCTCGCGAGATCATTGCAGTCAGTCGGATCCATAGCATTCCAATGTTAGGTTTACACCATGTTCTAATGAACTCCAATAATAAACCGTCTATTTCTGCGTGACCCATTATTTGACCAGTGGCCGACTACGTCATACTGTGGGATTCCAAGAAAACCATAAAAAATATTACATAATAATAAGATTAAATTAAACCTCGCGTATAACAAACGTCGGGAATATAACCTCAGGAGAGTTATGCAAACGAGCCGCTAACGTGAAAGCTTTTAATACTTCAAACGACACATTAGCAAAGCGTTTTCCGAAGGACATCTTTATAAACACATTTTTATCGTCCGACCTTTTCCCGACCTTAGTTAATTTTTCATGTGATGTCAGCGCACTAAAAGCATCTTTTGTTACAATAGGAATCGAGATGAGCTACTTTAACTTCATTAATATTGTTAAAACCACACTTTTATTGAACTTCCTAGACAGTTCACGGTTACAGTTAAAAATTGGTAGTACGGAGATTGCCAAGTTCCTGTGGATTGAGACATATGGCGGTCTCGACAGGTGTTATTAGACATGTGGGCACCGACTGAAGGGCTCCGATGACGAACGTGCAGAACAACATCGAAAACGACCCTATTAATAATAGAAAGGGACGGCGATACACCCTAGCCTCACGTTTTAACAGTCACGTAGTTACGTTCTATTGATACTTTAAATAATCCACAAGATCACTGGCGGCGAGACTTGTTTATGGGACAGCCGGGAGATTAACATTGATAGTGTTGTTTATTTTATGTAAAGCAACAGTCACTAATCTGCGATTTATTTGATTCCAGGTGTCGCGAGACGACTACGAGATTGACTACAACCCGAGCCCGAGAGGGTCTCCATTGAAGGACACATCCAACATCCAGGATGAGCCTGGCTACTGCATCAGCCGCCACAACCCGAACAAGACGTTCCGCCGTGAATCTGTCATCGCTTCATGGAAGAGCTTGAAGAAGGAGAGGGAACTGGCATTGGGAAAGCGGTTCATCTATGTCGATGCTGATAGTTACCAGGATTATTACGGCAGGAACAAGGTCAAGCGCTGCAAGAGCGACAGGGTGCCTAACACACCCAAGGTACCGAAGAAAGTCAAGCGCACATACTCTGTGCTGTACAGGTATGACCCATCAGAAGAGAAAGTGGTTAAGGAGTACAAGTACCAGCTTCCTAAGGATGCTGAACCATCAGAACACCCAGTGATGAAGAAGTCCTACTCTGAACCCTTCTTGAGGTCAGAATCAGCACAAAAGAAGAACAAGGTGAAGAGGTCTTTCACGACGCTACTCAACATCAAGACAAAGTTCTTGAACATATTTACCTCCAAGAGTTAAATAACTGTAAGAGTTTAATTTTGGTTTAATTGCTCAATTCAATGCATTTTATGATTGGCGTATTACTTTGCTTACAAGGTTTTAACCGCCCTGAGTCTAGTCGAAATTTTTCCTAAGAGGTTCAATGCCAGAACCGTCTATTTTGATATTGTACGGTAGAAACTAGAAAGCATAAACAAAATATGTTGTTCTAACCAACAACATATAAAATTACTGTTTCATGTATAAAGTTAAAAACAGATAAAGATTGGATCTTCATCAGCTCGTAACTTGTAAGCTTTATTAAAAGGTTAACTATATTTTAGTCTTAAGTGCCAAATGTATTCATAAATAGTAAGTTTAGTTAATAATTTGTGATATTTTTGTGTGTTGTGATATTTTTTGTATTTTCTGAAGTATCGTTAACGTAAGGTTTACTTACGATAATTGATACCTGAATTACTAATCATAATTACTGCTAAGGATAATTTTATTATAACAACCAATGGTCAATTATCCAATTGATTTGCATGTAATTATTTGTATTAATAAGCATTAATATGAATTCAATTACTAATTTTAACACAATGTCATACAACAATTCTTTATATTTCGGACAAATATAAAGCAATTATCAAGACATAAATGTTTGCTAAACAAATTTAAATGTAATTCTTTGTATTTGCTTGTAAATACAACTGAAATTTCTTAAATATTCATGAAGTGATCAGAAAAATAGATTGCTGCACTTAATTCTTTGTATTTTATTATACAAAGGTGGTTAGGAAGCTGCAATTTAATTGTATTTAAAGTTACAATTTAATTCTTTATATTTAATTAAATGTCTAAATATAACTGTAATTTGTACATAAATATATTGTCACAATGTTTTCATAATAACAGTAAAATCAATTTTTATATTTTACACCATAAATATAAATGTAATTGTCATTTACAACTAATAAAACTGATACAGCATGATTACTCTACAATAAAATACTAATGCAATTTATTTGTATTTTAATGATTACATACAATAATCTTATTTACATGTAATTAATGGTTTCATTCCTTTAATGTAAAAAGCTTTAATCTTAGCAATGTTAATTATAAGTTAATTTAATAACAATGAGACTATGGTACTTATTGTTAGAATTATAAACATATCAATTTATTAATAGTTGGGTTAAAATAAATGATGATGTGATGGGATATAATATATAATTGCATTGTAAGAAATGTGAAAGTATTATTGTATTTAGAAGTATTAATCGTAATAATTATTAAGAATAAATATTTTGTATTATAATTAAAACTGTATTTTATTTTACTATAATTTTTAGAAAAATTAGAAAATAACATACTTTTCTGTACTAAGTACCGACCAAATACACAACATTCTAAAGGATATAAATTGCGCCTTTTTTATAAAAAAAATTGGCATTTTCTTAAACACTGATGAGAAGGTTCTTAATTCAAAATTTTCTCCATGGAGAGTTTGAATTTAAAATCCTTTAACTAGTATTTAAACTTAGGAATTAATAAGTTTTTTTTTTAAATAAGGCTTTTTGTTAATAGGCAAACTGTTTAAACTGTACTGTATTATCATCATAAATCATAACTTTATTATTTATCTGTAGCATAGATATTTAGCCAGTGTCATGCTTTTTTTTTAGCTAAGAGAGTATTTAGTTTAGACACTAATTTTGCATTAGAATGCAGATGTAACATATTCTATTTTTTTTGCAGCAGAGGTACTACAACAACATTCTCAGCTTCATTTTACCGAGATCGCGCCTGTTTCAATGTTTCCACATAATTATTATCCAGTTGCGATACACAATACAATACAATACTGCATCAGTAACATTGTTACTGATGCAGTATAATATGTGTTTGTATAAGTGACTACTAGGACCTTATTTAAAAAAAAAAAAGTAAACTGTAACTGAACTATTAACACCAGTCTGTATTTAAAAAAACTTTTTTACAAAAAAATAGAACCGACTTCCAAAAAAAGTGCAAAATAACTTTAATTTCGGAAGTCGGTGTTCTTGTTTTGTGTCTTCGTTTTTTGACACCGACTTCCGAAATTAAAGTTATTTTGCACTTTTTTTGGAAGTCGGTTCTATTTTTTTGTAAAAAAGTTTTTTATTTTTCACTTTTTAGTTGTGGTTCCCCATTAAACTGTATTAACAATTCATAAACATACGATAGCAGCAATCGCGGTTGATTTGCTGTCAATTTTTGAAGAGTTCCGTTGTCTGTCTCCGAAACCCATCATTAGATCTTTTTGAAATTTAAATGGGACCATTTTGGAATAAACCCCTTTCAAACAAAAAAAAGAATTTTACAAATCCGTCTATATGTGACAGAGTTATGCCCGAACATACATAAAAAAAAAAAAAAAAAAAAACAAACATCCGAATTGATAACCTCCTCCTTTTTCGAAGTCGGTTAATAAAACTCGCTGACCGTGTGATTTGTTGGTTCATAATACAAATTTCTTTAGGCAGAATTATGTTAATATTAGGTTCCCACCTATGAAATTGGCGTTTTTTTTTTCTCACAAATAGAGAACCTCGTCACTTCTATGAATTAAAATATTCATCAATTGCTTGATATTCTATCGAATAATGACAGTCATAGACAACTGCTAATAGTAAAAAAAACCTTATTACTTATAGTTTTATAAACAACAAAAAAAAAAACACCTTATAAAATGACTCCTCTTTTTGTTAGCAGAAATGACCACTATTTGTTTTAACTTAGCCAAAACTTATTTTTGTTGCATAATCTAAGTGGCATACGTTATCTTCGTTTTTAAACATTATGGCATAAAAGTTTTAAAACGTTAGTGTTCATAGTTGTTAAATAAATTAAGAAAATGTTTGTATGAAAAATGCAACTTCTTTAAAAATTCTCCATACAAAACGCTGATTTCATAGGTGGAGACATAATAGTTCAGTTACAGTTTACTTTTATCAATATTCATATTTTTTTTTAAAGAACTCATTATTATATTCTTTTGTACAACAACAAAAAGGGATATTAAAATGCATAGTGATAGAGCAAAGTTAACAAAAACAGGGATTAAGCAATGCGCCCGCATGAAACGGTTTTTATTGTGAAAGAATTAATTAAAGGCCCGATATTATGTACTTAGCTGCTTTGGTGTTAGATATGCGGGGTTGGGGAATATTGTGTTACTGGAGAACTATTGATACTAAACTGTAGTTATTATTTTTAGGGTCTATACTCACCACGTACTACTATATCACCTGATAGTGAGTGATGATGATGATGAGCATGCTTGCCTAGAAGTAACCTATTCACTTTGACTTAAGGCCCTACTACTGGCCAAGTGGCGCCCTCATTGAAAAAAAACGGTTTTTTCTGACACTTTTGCCTACTACTATGGATACGAAACATTCTGAGACCTGTTTTAACAACGTAAAAATACTTTATCCTCTTTGTAACAAACGTGAAGTTGGATTCTTTAATATTTATTTTCTATGCTATGTTACGATTTTTTATTTAATGAGGGCGCCACTTGGTTGGTAGTAGACACTTAAAGAGCTTAAAGAGGTGTTAACAGGTAGAAAAGACTCCGGCAGGGAATTCCACTCCTTAGCTTTATGCACTGAATGTGTTCCCAAAACGGTTTGTGCGTATGGGTGGGATGTCCACCCACCGGCGGCGCATACGCCTTGTAGGTAGATTAAGGGATTACGTTCTATTGCGTCCTCTTGTTAACAGCTCTTGATAAAACAGATGGATAATTGCGTGATACCCAATCATTTTGACAGTTGGCATTGCGTGGTCATTTTAATTGTTAAAAAATTCGTCAATAGGAAGAATATATTCTTTAATTTTTTTTTAGAATCCGTATAGAAAGTGTGTCACGCAATCGGGGTACAGGATCTCTAGATTAAATGAGATATTTTCTACGGGTATAATTATAAATCAAAATATTCATAAAATGAATAAAATTAATTTATTTAAGAAAAAAACAACAACAATAAAAATAATGAATACTGTAAGACTAACTTCACAATAAATTTTGTAAAATATCGTCAAGCAAAGATATCGAATGACAAACACAGATCGTACATAACTGGATATTATTCAACCTACACATTTGTGAATATAAAAGTATTCTGCCATAACTACTTAAATTTTTAATGCGACTGTGTAGATTTTCCTGGCAACAAAGTAATAACACATCCAGGACTATTCATTTAATGACAATTTCTTTTGGGTGGTTCTACATAATCTATGGTATTATAAATTTCATACAAATATGTGCAACTTGCACACAGTGGCAGTAGGCAGGGTACATTGCTCGCAAAACAGATGGGCGATGGGGTCGAAAAGTCCTGGATTGGCGACCGCGTACCGGAAGACAGAGAGCAGAGGTGGTCCAGTGGTAACAGCCGCGACTTCCTAGTTGTAGGTCGGAGTTCAAACCCAGGCAGGTGCTTTATTTTGTGTAAATAATTTCATCACCACTGCTCGCAAAACGGTGAAGGAAAACATCGTGAGGAAACCAGCATGTCCTAGAACCAAAAAAATTCGAAGACATGTGACATCCACCAACGGCCCACACCCTCTCACAGATAGGACGCCTGTGCCCCAGCAGTGGGACATTAAAAGGCTGATGATGATGATGATGATGTACCGGAAGACACAGCGTAGGAAGGCCTCCCACGAGTCGGACCTGGTAAGGGTCGCGGGAATCCGATGGATACGAGACGCACAGAACCGTTCGTTGTATCGACACTTGGGGGAGACCTATGTTCAGCAGTGAAGGTCTTTCGGATGAATAATGATGATATCCTTCTTTCGGAGGAGCTCGTGGCTAAAGTAATAACAACCGCACGGGTCGATCCATCAAGTTAAGCTACGCTTGCCGGGATTAGTCCATGGATGGGTGACCATCTTTACATACCCAGACTCTTCCGTGCCTCGGAAAGCACGTTAAGACGTTGGTCCCGGCTGTCAATCGTGGATCTCTGACAGTCGTTACGGGTCGTCAGAAGCCCGAAAGTCTGACATCCAGTCTTACCAAGGGGTATACTTCTTCCGCTTTAGGGTGGAGCGGAAGGGCGTGTCAGACTCTTACTGACTAAAACCCACCCCTGTTCCTCCCTGCCCTACATGCCCAGGGGCGAGGTAACTCTTTCGAATTTATCCTCAACCCCCGGGCAAGGTTGTGGAGGTCAGATAGACAGTCGCTCCATGTAAAATATGGTATTCAGCTGCATCCGGTTAGACTGGACCGACCCCAAGATAGTTAGGAAAAGGTTAGGCATATTGATTGATGATGATATGCTACTTTCACTAATCACTCTGACACTAACCCATACTTTCGTCATAGTTGCATATAAGTATGTATTATTATTATTATTAAGTATTAATGTATTAGTATCTATTATTATTTAGTAAGTATTATATACACACGGTGTCTACTTCTCTGTTTTTCCATCTCTCCTTTCGAATGTATGCTGTAAGAGATTTCTTTACAAATAAGCATAACCTTTGTACATATTTCTCTGTTTCCTTCTTCTTGTCTGTTTTTTTAACCGACTTTAAAAAGGAGGAGGTTATCAATTCGGATGTTTG
The DNA here is from genome assembly GCA_951329385.1 of Polia nebulosa. Taxonomy (NCBI): domain Eukaryota; kingdom Metazoa; phylum Arthropoda; class Insecta; order Lepidoptera; family Noctuidae; genus Polia; species Polia nebulosa. Next base: position 12,041,388 of record OX589613.1, on the reverse strand, counting down.
TATGTTCATAACTTAGTCATTTATAGACGGTGTTCCAAAATTCTTTGTTAGCTCGAAATGGGGTTTGTTCCGAAATGGTCCCATTTAAATTTCATGTTGATCTGATGATGGTTTTCGGAGACAGACAACGGAACTCTTCAAAAAATTACAGCAAATCAACCGCGATTGCTGCTATAGCATAAATATGCATTGTTAACACAATTAAATGAGGACACACAACTAAAAAGTGAAAATAAAAACTTTTTTACAAAAAAACAGAACCGACTTCCAAAAAATAACAAAAAGTTTTGGAAGTCGGTTCTGTTTTTTTGTAAAAAACTTTTTTGTTTGTATACGTGTGTACATTAATTGTTAAATAAATAACCTGAAATCGCGAAAAAATTCAAGGCCGTGAGCTTCCTACATTTTGCCTAGCTATAAATGTACCAAGCAGATGATTCTTTTTTTCATATTGCAGAGTTGATCTCATATGTATAACTTCCAGGCCCTCGTTATCCTAATAAAACAATACAGTATATTTCATTCATCATCCATAATCCTAAAATCCAATTTGATATCCATAAAATTTAGCATTCAGGTCTAAATTGGAGGGTATAAATACGAATTTGGGGGCGAGGTCGAGGGGGAGTGGGCTAAACGTATTCAGAATTAGACCTAATGTAAATCGGGGCTGTGGTTTGCAGATTACCTAGTAATGAATGATACATTATGTATTAGGTGCTTTGTACATGGGACTATTTTTAACCGTCTTCCAAAAGGAGGAGGTTCTCAATTCGTCTATGTTTTTTTTATGTTTATTACGCGATTTCTCCGCCACTTCAGAATAGATCTTGATTTGTTATTTTGTTTGGTAGGCCATACTTTAGAGGTGGTCCCATAGAAATTATCGAAATTGATTCAGCACTTTTTGAAAAAATCAACATCAACAAAAAATACGAGTACCTATGTATACACAGATGACGTTTTGGTTGTCTCCAATTATGCTCAAATTCCATGAGGTTATCTATTTGGGCATAACTTTATTATTTAGTTTTAGTTCTAACTAAAAAGTGAAAAAGTTTTTTCGATTTCGACGACACGGTTGGCGCAGTGGTTGAGCATTCGGCTGCTGCGCTGCGTGTCGCGGGTTCGATCCCCGCACGGAACAAATATTTGTATGACCTACAGATAGTTGTTCCGGGTCTGGGTGTCTTGTGTATGTGAGTATATATGTTTGTGAACGCACCCACGGTACAGGAGTAATTCCTAGTGTGGGGCAACGATTGTTTAAAAAAAAAGAATTTCCAAAATCCCTTCTTAGTGCACACATAATATGTCATTTAAGGAACTTTTGAGCAAAATTTCATGCATCTAGACCTAGCGGTTTCAGCTGTGCGTTGAGCATTCAGTCAGTCAGAACTGGGCAGATTTAGTGCAGCATGAGGCACATAATACTATTTTAGGTTATTTCTGGTTAGTGTTTTTGTGAGATATTGGTACCGATTCCGTTGTGTACAAACTAAACTTAATTAGGCTATTGCTATCTTTTTCACACCAATAAAATAAGAAAGAGACGGACGTAAATTAGAGCTGTCAAATTTAGTTAAACTAATATTTCCATACAAATTAAGGGTACACGTAAAAACATGTCGACTAAAAACACGGTAAAGCGCAAGGCATTAACACCAGGCCCGAGAGTCGACGGCGCGCAGTGTTCCACGCGCGCCTCAAAGAGTTGTCAGCAAACATGACGGGTCCGTCATGGCCGATGCCTGCCCGGGGGTTGAAAATAAATTCGAAAGAGTTAGGTACCTCGCCCCTGGGCATTCTGGGCAGGGAGGAACAGGGGTGGGTTTTAGTCAGTAAGAGTCTGACACTCCCTTCCGCTCCACCCTAGAGCGGGAGATGTCATTGGATGATTTCCCAACCCACAAAAAAAAAAAAAAACAAAAAAGACAAACTATTTTGACATCTCTAACTTAGTTGATAGCTACAGCCGTCCTTTTCTCGCACTGCCTTTTAGTAAAAGATAGTGATTCTCTAATTTTACTTTAGTTATTGAACAAGAGCATCGACACCATTGTGTCCCTTAAACCTGGGTCAGTCATTTTCTTACTTTATACAGATAGAAGATAGTAACATAACTCACTTCGCACCTTTGCATAAAAGACACGGTTATTAATTACAATTTAATTATCGCACCAGCATGAAGGGGTTTATGTTAATAATGTTGTTCCTAGCGAGTGGCAATCAATTGAATCAACAATCGTACTAGGTAATTGCAGCTGGCTCGATAAGCCGTCAATATCTACAGGTATTCACATCCTTATTAGGTAATTAATATTGAATGTTTATTAGTAAACAAACATCTTTTACGAACACGAAGTTGGAATGAAATCAGATTTTTTTTTCTGTTTCTAACCATCCATTTTCCTGTCAAGATTTTTTTACAATACTTTATTTTTCAAATAACGTAAAGCCTTATTCATAAACACAATATGTTTGCGTATTTAGACAAAATTTACAGAACAGCTTTTTTTGCAACAATTTTGTGTAGTTTTTACTAAAAAATCAGTCTTGAGTCTCTTTAGATACTTAGATTTGACCTAGATCGGTAGGTTATCCTAGGTTAGCTGAAATTCTCCTCCAAATACAAAGGTGTGTTGTATTAGAGATTGCAATTGAGGTAAAGGTACCCTTTCTAAAATACCTCCTAACCTACAAACGAAAGCCCAAAAATCAAAATTCAAAAAACCCGTGTACAATTCGTTCAGGTGTAGAATGGTGCCTGGCGCTACCCGTGGGAACCCTGGCCCACTCCCGATGTCAGGAAATTTGAATAAACAATGAGACACGTAGGTACCTCGCTCGAGCTCGGATACCATCGTACAATTCACCGCGTAAACCCGATCTTGATGTAAGGAGGAAATTCTATTTGAGGTAGAAGGGAAACTGCAGAAATGGCTGTTAGGAATACATCTTCGTTTTATGTCGACAAAAGTTTGATTTCATACCTTGGTTATGATGAATTTAATGCAAATAAACCGTTCGACGGAAACTTTATACTCTTGTTTGAATAAATTGACGAGACTCCTAAAGGTAAGTCATGTGACGTTAACTGTTGAATATTAATTCTACTAATCACAGCATCTAGCAGTCGTTTAACAATTTGTCACATTGATTTTGCGATCATTACGGGTTCCGTACCCGAAGGGTAACCAAGGGCTCCCAATAACTAAGCCTTTGCTGTCCGTTCGTCCGTCCGTCTTTCTGTCAGCTGGCTGTATCTCATGAACCGTAGTAGGTAGACAGTTGCAATTTTCAGTGTGTATTTTTATAGCCGCTGTAACCATAAATAATGAAAATTAAGTTAAATTAATTAAAAGTAGCCCTCACCTTCATACAAGAAACGTGATTTGTTTGGTTTATGATATGGAACTCTTTGTGTGCCAAATCGCACTTGGCCAGGGCCTTAAGTCTTCCAAATCAATAAAAAACTTATATATACACCCTGACAAAAATATTTTTCGCGCGAAAATCTCCAAGTTCTAAGAGCATTGTCCGACCATACAGAATAAGGAAGTAACCATCACGATAACACTTGTCTATGCCCACTTTATAAGGCCGTCACGTACTTACATATTAGGAAGTGCGGTAAGTATAGCCGAAAGGCATCGCAAGGAGGTCACAGGCCACGGCCGACCAACGGAACCTTGAACCTTAACTGTCACTGCACCTTAACTTGATTTATAACTTACCACAGCTACTTGATTAACTTGATTGATCGTCTATTACTTTAATTGATTGCCTCTCGTAATGGTCGCGATTGATGATTTAAACTTTATGTTTTGAGATTGCGATTAATTGATATTTATGATTTAATAAAAAAGAGACACAAAAACTAAACCATTCTCTAAATTATTATCGATATAAACGTAGGTGTCCATAAACAGCGACTGCTAACGCCATCTGTTACAACTCTAACGAACTTCAATGAGCTTCTGAAACTGAATCTATGAATAGAATTCCGACACTGGGGACTCGGGAGATCAACAGACACGTATTTTTTTAAAGAACCATTCAGTCTCTTGCGAAATCCGCTTATTAACTGTTTCGAAACGTCTCCAGTTAAAATAAATAATATCATAATCCATTTAAAAACATACAACTAATAAAATAAATATAGAAACAAATTAGTCGTAAATTTAAACGGATTTACTGGCGGTTAGATTTTATTTTTTTTATTATCTTTTTAAACATCAATATTTCATTTTGCGTAACTTTTTATACTGCTGCGGTAAAAATAACGGTTCCATTTTTGAATTAATAATAAAAGATCAACCATAGAGATCGTTGGTATTGAATACAGATTAAAAATCTAATCTGCGAATCGGGTCGGTAAGCTTTCATTACATCTCGATTAGTTCGGGACAAAGAGATTATGCAAGAGTTTTGAGTTAATTACAGTACGTAATTAAAATAACAATAAAGGTCAAGGATCGACCTCAGTAATTAAGTCAGTGGCTCACAGTGACACGAGTTTCAATGTCACCGCAAATATTATGATTGTAATTAATAAAACTGTAACAGTAATACCCTCGTATCAGGTAAAGGTCTAGTTAAAACTATTGCCAAGGCCTGGCCTTGACTGTGCAAGCTAGGTCTCATAAATTTTTATGTTTTTTTTTTCAAACCGAACGGAACATTATTCTGTTTATGTTTCCGGGGAAATAGCAATAAATATCATCAGGAAAAATTGTCGTTGACTACTATTATTTAGTCTAACGTAAATCATTTATTAAACGTGTTTATTATTTTGCTCTTATTATTACGTTCGTACGTAAAAATTGTTTTTCGTCATGAAAACCTTGATTTGATTGCCAAAACAATCAGAACTTATTTTTATCTTACAATACAACTAAAGGTCTTATTTATAAAATAATCATGTACCTAGGTAGGTTTTGTTGACACTTATTAACCGGTTCTGAATTTAATTATTTCTACTCGGAAGAAAGATAGATTTGGGTGGTAAAGGTACTGACTAATCATTTGATGGAGGCTTTGTCTTATAAAAAGCTGAATTTTATGGATGAGAGATATAATACTATCTTGACTTCAGAATTCGCTAATCAGTACGTAAACTAAGCATAGATGGGTGTTATTACACCAATCGATGCCTTCAGTCGACGTTGATCTATTTGTGAATAGCTTTGACTGATCGACGGATACCAGGCGATAATCCATTCTACCATAGATCGACGCTCGATCGATTGGTGTACCTAGTAGAAACTATGGATCGACGTCGACTACTTCATTTTACCATCGATCGACGATTGATCAATTGGTGTATTAAAAGCTATCGATCGACGTCGACTAATGCATTCTACCATCGATCGATGGCATCGATCGACGATTGATCGATTGGTGATCGATTGTTAACAAGTTTTATAATATTATAAATAAGGCTGTAAGTATAGAGTGGGCAATCATCCAATGACTTCTCCCGCTCTGGGTGGAGCGGGAGGGCTGTCAGACTATTACTGACTAAAACCCACCCCTGTTCCTTCCCTGCCTGAGTGCCCAAAGGGTGCGGTAACTCATTTTCAGAATTTAACCGCTACGCCTTGGCATAAGTATTGAAGCTGGAGTCAGCAACAAGAATCTTAAACGAAATAAAACAAACTTTATATTTTCGCTACGAACCTAAATTAGTGATCCTATTAAAATCTACGTGCAACCTAATAAAATTAGATTCCAAGCATTTCGCCTTCAATTTCCAATGAATACGATGGAAAACCTCATTCATCTATTTGTAAAGGTCCAAATGAGCTGTTCATCGAGTAACTTAGACTTTATTCATTTGAAGAAAAAAAAATACAGTCGAATTGAGAACCTCCTCCTTTTTTTGAAGTCGGTTAAAAATAATAAAAGCCGATAGTTTTAAATTTCTCTATGGAGCTAGATTAAACGGAATAATGTCTAGAGGCATATAAACAGTGGAAAATAGCAGGATGTCCTAGGTTTTCATTCCTCGTCGCCAGACTAATCGCCTCCTGGCTAGACTGACTAGACAGAGGTATTCATACGAGTGATCAACCGTTCACATCCTACGAGTCATTAGTGCCATGTTAGTGCCATGACAAGTGACGTCATTTGTTACCATTTCCTCAATTTAGAAATATGCCGTTTTACGTTCTTTCTAATGGATGACAATTATGAAGTAAGAGTAGCAAAGGGACACGACGACCCAAAAATTCGAAGTCATGTGACATCCCCCAACCCGACTTGGGCAAGAGTGGTGGATTACGGCCCATTCCCTTTCCAAGAGAGGAGGCCTGAGTCCAAGCAGAGGGAAAATTATAAGGGTGTTATTACACCAAACGATCGATCGTTGATCGTTGCCATCGATCGATGGTAGAATGGATTAGTCGACGTCGATCGATAGTTTCTACTACACCAATCGATCAATAGATCGACGATCGATCAATTAGTCTAATAACACCCCAAAGGCTGATTATGCTTATGCTGTATATGATCGTTAGTTTTTAACTGACTTCGAAAAAGGATGAGGTTCTATGTTCGACTGTTTTTTTTTTTGTATGTCCACCGATGTCTCTGTCAGTTGTGGACCGACTTTCAAAATTCTTTTTTTATCCGAAAGAATATACTCCCGAGGTGGTCCCATATAAATTTTATCGAAATTGCTTTAGCGCATTTTGAAAAAGTAAACAAAAACGGTTTAAATTCCACGTTCTCATGTTTTTGGGGGTTTTAGTTCTGGGGTAACAACTGAAAAGTGAAAAATAAAAAACTTAAAAAAAAAAACAGTTGTTTTTTTTTTCTACTTTCAAAAAAGAAAATAAGTACACCAAAAATTAAAAAATAACTTTAATTTCGGAAGTCGGTGTCAAATAACGAAGAAATGAAATACCTACACACTAACTTCCGAAATTAAAGTCAATTTTTAAATGTTTAGTGTATTTTCTTTTTTGAAGTCCATTGTTTTTTTGTAAAAAAGTTTTTTATCATATTACCTAAACTGTTCCAGCGGAATTGAGTGTCTGTCAAGCTTGAAGTCTTTAAACTTTTGAAGGACGACAAAATATTGTGTTAAGCTCTTCTCACGGGTCTTAGAAAGCAATTAAATCCTTATAAGTAGTTAGTGTTATAAACGATGAAGTCGTCCGTTATTTTTTACGATACATCCTCTCGTTTAACCTGGGCAAACGATAAAACTATGTCTTTCTGCAAATGGTAAGACTATAAACATTTAATTTGTACTCGCTTCTGCCAGAGGCATTAGAACTTTCCCCACTATGAATTATAGCCTATGTGCTATTCCAGACTATAATCTATCTCTGTGCCAAATTTCATCCAGATCCGTTTAGCTGTTCTGACATGATTTAGTAATAAACATCCATCCATCCATCCAAAACTATCGCATTTATACAGGGTGTATTGGAACGGTGTGGTCATATTTTATGAACCGGTTCTGCCCATAGATATGAACAACTTTCTCTAATAAAAAATAGTAAAATCCCAAAAAAAAATTGGACTTTCCATACAAAGTTATCATTAGCTGATCTATATATTTGTATGAGAGGCAAAATTTTTTTTGAGAATTTCCTCAAGTTTCCTTGAATAAAGTTGTTCATTTCCATGGGCACCGGTTCATAAAATATGACCACACCTTTCCGTTACATATACTCTGTAGAGTACCTACTACTCTACAGAGTATATGTAATCTGAAATGTAGAAAATCCATGCACATTTATTTATCGATATCATTACCACTCACTGGTGCTAAAAGTTCTAAGACTATAGGCAAGTCGATACTGAAGTCCTAGTTTCAAAAAGTTTGTAGAGCAGCACCTTAATTAAACAAGTTTGTTAAGTAAGCAAACTTGCACTCACAGCAGTTTTTCATCTTGATCATTCCACTATATCAATTCCATGGTCGTTATACAATATTTTTCAGCTGTTAATATTGTATTTTAGTTAACCACACCTGCACTTTGAAAGACCTTTATTTTACGAGACATTTGCTAACGCTGTCGACGTGGCTGAATTTTTGTGAAAAGAGATTTGATTTTGGACACTAAAAAGAAAAAAAAACGGTCAAGTGCGAGTCGGACTCGCGCACGAAGAGTTTCGTGCCATTATCTATAAAAACGGCAAAAAAATTACGTTCGTTGTATGGGAGCCCTCTTAAATATTTATTTTGTTCTGTTTAATAGTATTGGTTGTTATAGCAACAAAAAATACATCATCTGTGAAAATTTTAACTGTCTAACTATCACGGTTTATGAGATACAGCCTGGTGACAGACGGACGGACAGCGGAGTCTTAATAATAGGGTCCAGTTTTATCCTTTGGATACGGAACCCTAAAAAGGGCCACAGCTAGGGCCATGGGGTCTGAGTGCCCATTGACTGCGATGTGGACGAATTTTTCGATGCCCAATGAATTATACGCCTCCCTTTTTTAAGTCACTTGTACATATTTTATTTATTTTCTCTTAGCTTGTACATATTCTTTCTAATGATTGTAAACATGTTTTAAATAAATTATATTTTGGAATCATCGATACGACGAAGAAGAAGGGCTACTGAATCGAATAAATGCAATTATATAAATTATATTATTGATAATATTATTCATCGATGGTACAGTTACGGGACTGTCTTTATTTAGAGTGCTGGCTCTCAGCCTAGATTTAATAAATGATTTTTGATTTGATTTACAACACGAAGAAGAGTGAGCTTCTTACATTTAAAGCGCCTAGGCAGCAGCCGCGCAGTGTTCCCCCTATATGTCTCAACGGTGAAGCACTAAAGGTTGTCGATAGTTTTAAATACCTTGGCCACATTGTCACGAGCGACCTAAGGGATAACGCAGATATAGAGAGGGAACGGAGGGCGTTGTCTGTGAGGAGCAATATGCTTGCCCGCAGGTTCGCTCGCTGTACGGCGGATGTCAAGATAACCCTTTTTAGGGCATTCTGTCAGTCGTTTTACGCGAGCGGCCTGTAGGTGTCATATACGCGCCGAGCATACAGCGTCTTGCGTGTTCAATTTAATAATGCTTTTAGGATGTTGTTGGGACTGCCATGGAGCTGTAGCGCTTCGGCACGGCCACGCCATCATGCGAAAAAAGCAGCTTCCTTACTACAGCGCCTGCATGGTAGTGACAACAGCATTCTAAAAATGATCGCTGGCAGAGCGGATTGTCCCTTTCAGACACACTGGGTGGGGACAGTCTTAGGTCTGCATCAATAATAATAAAGTATATTGTGAAAACTAACAGTACTAACATATTTGATAAGCACTATTGTTACTAACACCAAAATCATCATTCTCCTGCCCTTATCCCAATTTATTTGGGGTCGGCGCAACATGTCTAACACCAAAATACTAACCAAATTATGGGCATCGTCTGAAATAAAGTTTTATTATTTTTTTTTTTTTTAATTTTAGTCCCAGACTCCTTCACCATAATCTTCCCACCCTTGTCCCACGTTACTTGGGTACAGTACAACACGTTGTCTTACTTTATTTCTTAGTCTCCGTCATATCACCTAGTAAATGCTCTCACAAGCATAAATCTCACAAATACTTCGGTAGCCATTATCTTCCATTCATAAGGCAACCTCGGCAGTGACATTGGCTTCAATTGGAAATAATACGGCGGCGAAAAGATTTAGCCTTCGTTATTATTGTGCGGATTAGGCAATTGAAGTGACTTCAGACTGATGTGAGTGGGTGTAATTTATTGTATTTTTTTAAGAGGATCAGCATTGGGTTTGCTCTACTTATGTATCCGTTTCACAAAATTGTGTTAGATAGGTCAGGGACTTTAGCTAGTGACATTGTAACAGCGAGAGCATAGCATAATCAGCCTATATAATGTTACCCGGGCCTGCGGACGGCGAGTAATGGGTAGCTCGCCGTCCGATCAGCACCACGCCCGAGAGTCGACGGCGCGTAGTGTTCCACGCGCGCCTCAAAGAGTTGTCAGCATTCGTGACGGGGCCCGTCATGGCCGATGCCTGCCTAGGGGTTATTCGAAAGAGCTACCTCGCCCCTGGGCACTCAGGTAGGGAAGGAACAGGGGTGGGTTTTAGTCAGTAAGAGTCTGACACGCCCTCCCGCTCCACTCAGAGCGGGAGAATTCATTGGATGATTTCCCCCCCCCCTTCCCCTCCCCCCCCCAAAAAAAAACCTATATAATGTTCCCACTACTGGGATTTAGACCTCCTCTCTGTGAGAGGGTGTGGGCCGTATCCACCACGCGGGCCCACCAATGCGGCTTGATGTATGTCACATGTTTTTCGAAATTTTGGCTCTTGGACATGCTGGTTTCCTCACGATGTTTTCCGTCACCGTTATGAGAGCAGTGATAATGAAATAATTTGCACAAAGTAAAGCGCCTGCCTGGGTTCAAACCTACGACCTACTTGTTAGTGGCGGCCGTTACCACTGGGCCACCACTACCCTGACGTATCAGCGATAACGCATGGCAATCACATACATTTTGGGCTCAGTATCGCTGATAATGTCCAGACCCTCGGCAAATTTTTAAAAGATAAAACTTCGTACAATATTTGAGATCCTTCTATCGTGACTTTTCAAAATAATCTTTAAAGTGATATAAAACGAAGCAGCATTAAAGACTCGGAAGTTATTAAAATATTGCCAGAAAAGCCTGTGTCGGACAGTTTTTAATTATAAAAAAACTCGACAGATCACTTGCATAAAACACCTGTCTCAAAAATTTATTTATTTCCAGTTTCTACACGAATATACAATACCTTTCAACTGCCACTTAGAACCACAAAGGAAAAACTAGAAAGAATGTCTTTTGTGCATAACGCGAAAGAACTCAATTTCAATAAAACTCTCTCGAACCAAACTATTTTATACATTTTTAAAAGATATTTTCCTCGATGTCTTGTCAGTACAATACCTTGCATAACACAAGTAGGCCATGCTTAAAAAACATCGAACTTCCACGAATCAATAACGATGTTTTTACAATAATTTACGATACTTAATTTTTTGTCATATATTGACAAAAAAAAGCACAAAATTGTCCAACAAAATAACATTGACATCACTCAGTTACGTGTACCAAATTGTGATACCAGAAATGGTAGAAAAGCAATAAGATGCCTAAAACAGCCAGCATTATAAAGCTGTAAAATTAAATGCCTTTGCTTTTTATTACTGTCAACTTTCCGCCATGTTTGATCAAAAACCAATTCAGTTACATCATTCGTCATTTAAAAATTGTATTTGGTATTATAATAATCCATCAATTTATATTATAAATGCGAAAGTTTGGATAGATGGATGAATGTTTGTAACTCAATCACGCCAGAACGGCTGGGCGGATCTGGATGAAATTTGGCAGAGAGATAGATTATAGTCTGGAATAGTACAAAGTAGTTCCACGCGGACGAAGCGGCTGGCAGAAGGTAGTTGTTAATATTTTTCATCCACCTCGTGTTTTAAATGATTGTTCTCGATTTATTTCGATTTTTTGTTTTCGATTTGAATTTGAATTTGATAAACGTTATTTATGCGAATGACGTGTTTCTGTTCTTTCCACAATGTTAGCGATGTTTTGTAATCGGTACTTGGAAAACTGATTGGTAAAATGATTTGGTTTTCCAATGATAACAAACACATTGTTATTCCCTGTTAAAATGACTGATGTCAGCGTTTTATCGCAAATCCTACTATTATACAATTGCGAAAGTTTGGATGGCTGTTTGTTACTTAATCACGCCAGAACGGCTGAATGGATCTGGATGAAATTTGGCACAGAGATAGATTATAGTCTGGAATAGCATATAGACCATAATTTATTGTGGGGAAAGTACTAATTCCACGCGGGTGAACCCGCTGACAGAAACTAGTAAAATATAATTATCAAGTTATGTACAATTTCAGAAAACTTGGATTAAAAAAGCTCCTACAAGCTAAATACAATGGTCACCATTTGAATCGTATCTTTTTATTTGTTTGATTACAGTACGGAACAAATATTTGTATGGTCTACAGATAAATGTTCTGGGTCTGGCTGTCTTGTGTGTGCGAGTTTACATGTTTGTGAAAGCAGGTCCACATGATACTGGAGTAATTCCTAGTGTAGGGAATTATTTTTTTTTAAATAGGCCTTCTCAAGCCAAAACTTGGAGCAGCGTCTTATGTGGTCACGATCCTCAGCAGTGTGGGAACGACGAAGAATAAGAAAGAAGAAGCGTATTGTGGTTCTCGAATCCTGCCGGCATGACGAAATATAAACAGATATTAAAATAGTAACAAATTATACAAAAACCTCATAAACACGCAATTCTCGTAGTTTACACCAATTAAACAGCTCACATATAGAATGCTAATCGCTTATCTTAATAGTAGAGGTGAAATTATAATTTGCATCGACTGGTCATCAATGCTAATCAATTTAGACATTTGCTTAAGGAACCGAATTAATTTGGCATCAATTAAATCTGTGTGCTAATCAGTTTTATTCGTAGTCGATTGGAATTAACATTCTTTGGAAAGTGGGCCAGTTAATTGCTATATGTATGTGGCGCCTGCAATTTGCGGTTTCAAATTGCCATTTATTTATACTTATAGATTTTGTTAAAAATTGTGACTTGTTCTCGTTTCTCATTTTTTTGGATACCTAGTAGGTATAGGTACCTACGCTGCCTTCCTTAAGGCGTATACAGCTGCCAAGTCGCGCCCTCATTGAATAAAAAATCGTAGCAAAGCATAGAAAATAAAGATTAAAAAATCCTATGTTGCGTTTGTTACAAAGAGCTTAAGGTATTTGTAACAAACGCAACATAGGATTCTTTAATCTTTATTTTCTTTGCTAAGATACGAATTTTTATTCAATGAGGGCGCCACTTACGGGAAGGTAGGGCCTTAAGCTAAAGTACTATTATCCGAAATTTGGCGGGGTTTCGTTTAACGATGCCATGGTTATCAGTCAAAATTTCTCTATCGATCTGTCTAAACAGTATTTTTCTACTGTCAATAGATCCTGAAATAAATAAAATCACCGCTTAATTCCTTCGATTTGTATGTAATTCAAAGGTGGAAGCTCCCGGGTAGCCGAAATTCAAATTTTCTTACTCATGATTTCATGAAATAATTACATTTGACATCAATTCTAACTGAAAGAGTTGTATTGATGATTTTAATGATTACAGTTCTGTGAATACGTACTTGCTACGGCCGCGAAACATATGTTGATCAACACACAACCTGATACTGACCTGCAAATTGCAAAAAACGTAATAAAATTTGAATTTCGCGGGCTACCCTGGCAAATGTAATTTTGTCAGATAACGGCTTTATAACTTGTGGACGACAGTACCTACGTCTCTACGAATTCCCCGTAAAATCTGTTGTAAGTTGAAATAGGCAATCAACAGGGTTCAAACCAGATTACTGTGTTTAAACTCATCTCTAGAGATAGATGGCCGGGTCTAAGCCAGATTATTGGGTACAAGCCCATCAGTAGTTGAAAGATAAAAAATTAACTTAGGTACTTACTTGCAGTAGAAATTGGCAGTGTTAACATACTTACCTTTTTTTTGTGGATTGGGAAATCATCCAATGACATCTCCCGCTCTAGGGTGGAGTGGGAGGGCGTGTCAGACTCTTACTGACTAAAACCCACCCCTGTTCCTTCCCTGCCCTGAGTGCCCAGGGGCGAGGTAACTCTGTTTCGAATTTATCCTCAACCCCGGGGCAGGGTGTTAACATACCTAAGCACACACTTTGGATTTATCTAGCATAGACTGAAAACTATTCATGATGGATGACACTCACTACCAATAAATATAGATATTTCATAACTTCTATGCTCAAAGCTGTTCTACGTGGGTCTGTAAAAGAGTCCTATACAAATCAGACAGTCAAGGATAAATATGTCCACAAAGGCTCAATACCAAAACATAAACATTCAATACCAATGTTATTCTCTTACAGAAATTAACACGAAAACTATAAAATACAGTAATTTAACACTTGCCCTCGACACGATAACCAGAATAACCTCCTTCGCCTTTATTTATAAAACTTCATTGACAGCCACCAAATATTACCTGTGGACAATAAAAAAGTCAACATTAAAATATATTCTGTAAACATTAAAGGTTTTTGGGTTCTGCACCAAAATGGTGGAATTGTGGTTCCACTTTGTCTTTCAGTCTGTCACAGTTGAACAATAAAAAAACATAGGTCATAGAAAACAAGAAAAATTAAACGATGTCCCTAACAAAGTTTTATATCAGCAAAAACCTTTTAAAGAAGAATAACTTAAAATAGCAGTCGTAAAAAAAAAAAACTTTCAAAATGGAAAAACATTTTACCCATCAAGGTACGGAACCGTCGATGGGCAACTCTGATTCGTTCTTTACCGGTTTTTTTTATAATAATAAAAATTGATTAGGCTGTCAATCAAGTCTGCAATTTATCAAGTTTTAAAACTTAAAATTTTAGGGCAGGTAGGTACCTATAACGAGCGAACCTGTTTGAGAAGATGATTTATTCGCTTTTAAGAAATTATCTTGATGCCAAAACGGGAAGGGATTTGACAGTGATAAAAAGAGACGTTTCGTGTTGATGCGCGAGAACTTATTATTTATATTAAAACCTACTAAAAAATACTTAAAACACGATTTTAACACGCTTTTATTATGTAAAAAAAAAATCTTAGAAGTTACCCACTTCTCGGTTTCCGATTGAACTGACGTTTTGCATACATGTTTAGTTTGGATGACAATGCATAGTTAGCTAAGTGACGTCATTCTAAATTCAATATGGTGGATTCCCAAAGATGGCGGATTAGTTATTTTTATGCATTCCCATGATATGGGTATCAGTTTGCTAAGAAAAATACGAAAAACAAAATGACGCTAACGCGGCTCTAAGCGTGATTCAGTTTTTTTTTAACTATAATATTATTAACATCATTTATTATCTGTCAATTGTTTAAAATTAATAGACAGACACAATGACGTTTTAATGATGTTTAGCACTGTTTAAAGCAATAAAAAAATATGCAATACGACAAGTAAATCTATGCAAACAAGTTTTTATGCAAACCGAGCAGCGAGAAACAATACCTATTAACGACAATTGTTGTATAAACTGGTGTTCACACACACATCAAATCTTAATGAAGACCCATAAAATCAGTAAAAAATGGAAAATTTTCGCAGACAATAATTTATTTGGAATAACACAGACATCTGCATGCATTCAAACGTAAATGGGTATGTAGGCCAGTGAGTTTTTTCACTCGACAATAAATTATAATACATTAAAATAATGCAGTTTCAATTTATTAGTCGTTAGCTCATTATTATAATCCGAGTCAGCGGGTATTGATTCCGTGTTGTTTTGTTACTAGGAACTTCTGCATACAAAATGCATGTCTAAGTATTAGACAGAAGAGGATTTATGTCTTGGTGTAATACATACTGTATCGGCCCATTTGCCATTGTCCAATACGAAATAGAAGCCTCTCACCAAGGAGTTTCTGATATACGCGTACCTCCATGTTTTTCGGCGAATATTTAAGAATAAACTTAGCTCCACGGGAATCTTTTGCATGGTGATCACCTGGGAGATTTTAGTGAGGTAAGAAGCCCACATTTCATTTGAAGGATTTTCCCTGAAAACAAAAAAAAAAAACAAAAGAGGGGCACCTGTATCAAAGAAAGAAAGAAAGAAAAAGAATTTATTTGCCACAAATTAACGACATACACAACAATATGATTTTGCTAACTTAACCCTTATCGATAGTGTTAGTAGATCTTATATTTCTACCACACGCAACCATGTTAACCATGTTATTTTTATCACATACATTCGTCCACACACGGCTACCAAAAGGACCTCTGTGACTCCAAGAATGTTCCCAATTCCCTTGATAGTACCTGAAGAAGACTTTATGACACCCTTGAGTGCCCTACTCCATAAGAACAAAAAACTACATCCATAACTTTGACACTTCCATTCCCCACTGAAAGAAAAAACCTAGATTACAATCGTAATAGAAGACGTCCTATCGCAAGAAGACATACCTGTGTTAGGTAGGTACATAAGACTCAATAAAAACCGTTTTACTCCATCTCGCAGCTTCCATATTTTATTGTTGCCTTGCCAACAATGAAATTCATTATGTCGGCCATCTATACAGTAAGATGTTTATTAAAATACCGGTGTCATAAAATGCTAAATAGAATTGTAATATAGTCTTGCATAACAAGCTGAGATACAGACTAAAACGAGACATCTATCCATCTATTTGATGATCTGCAGGCGTATTCGGTAAATCAGTTGACATCAATTTGATAGGCACTATGCAGTACATTGCTCGGTGGATATCAATTATAATAAGCACTACGGTTTTCCTATACGTCAAAGCAGATTGCTGCTTATACCACACCATGCTCATGCTATTGGTACGGCAAAGTGCCTATCAAATTGATGTCAACTGAGTTAGCGATTACGCCTTCTGGTTTCCGCATTCAGTCCATGGTGGACCATGGTGCAAGGAAGACGAGACATTTGTAGATTCCAACCGATTAGTCTTTACATCATAGTAGTCTGTTCAATTTGCCACGATCAGACCCTAAACCACACAGAAATGGCATACAAGCTCAAGCGCCTCTCTATAACGTCAAACTCTTAATTTAAGGCGTCAGAAACACCTGGAACTATAAATAAACTTGTATCAAGTCTATCAAGACACCTACAGACAACCTATAAAAAACAAACAAGTTTGAAGCCCAACGATGAGGCAAAGAGAACTGAACTTAAGTCATAATTCAAGGCACTATAAAGACTTGCCTCAACTTCAAGATTATGGCGTGACTATGCGACCTTGGCTTCGGAGCCGCCGAGTCTACGGCCACAGTACAATAATAGCGAACATAACCTATCTACTGGAGCCAATCTCTGTGTATCTACACAATATAGATGTTTGTCTTCTGAGTTATAACGGTTACTACTGTGTTACGTGAAAGAAAAACATAACTTGAAAGTTTTAAGGACTTTTATTGTTCAATTTATTTTTGTCTCGTGTTATAATTGACGCTGTGTGAATATAGAATGTCGAATAGCTACATTCATAGGCTACACTGCTACATAGTACTGCAGTGGTATCGACACTTTAATGCAGGGATATGCAACCTTGTACCCGCCGGAGCCGCGGCAAAAAGAGGTCGGCAAACGCAAAAAATTCCGACATTCCTTCTAAAATACAGAGGTTAGATCCGCACATGTGTGAACGTGTATTGGACCTTCGAGACAACAATAACCAATTTTATGCTCGCAGTAGACAAAGACCTTTTACATGAAACGCTTCATTTTTTACATTTCTAAGTTTTGTATTGTGTAAAGTTTGAAATAGAAATACTAAATCACAATACACCACCAAAATGATATTGATAAAACTGCACAAAAGTATTTTTCGCACGTAAATCATAATAAAAATGTCGCGACTGATCGTAACACCCCTGACGGTGCGGTGAATAGCAATTGCTTCTCAAGTCTAGACCGAGTACATTGTACCTAGGTATCCGTCTGCTTAAATCTATAACTAGATCTAGCAGTCTGACTGGAGCCACGTGACTAATGTCCAGGAAGTTGCGCCCTTTACAGATATTCGATCGATGCTGCTCGGATATGCTGCTAAGTTTCGTCTGAGGGAGTCGGTGTAATGTGGTCCCCATTTTCAGATACGTGCTAAGTCTCAAATACTCGAATGCTAACCTCTTGTCGTTATTTCAAATCGGAAAAGTATAACTGGATCATCTTCATCAATTATACTATGTCTAAAATAGAAGTCCGGAGCAAAGATTCTTTGTCTACAAGTAAGACGCATAGTTACGAAGTAACTTTGCTAACAATCAGGTTTACATTAACAGAATCAAACTCAAACAGAACGTCGAACACAAAGGGATGTAATAATAATACTAAGTATAAACTCAGAAAGTAATTAGTCGCCAGAGGGTTGGACATCCAACAAGCTATTGATAATTAAATCCTTCTAATCCCACAAAACCCTTTGTACACACGGTACCATGATCCTTTGAACACGGCATTTATCTGAGAGAGAATCTATCAATTTGTAGGAGGTAGATCGTCTGCTGTTTTTCATGAACCTGGAGTAGAATCAACAGGTATTTGATGAAGTCAAGCGAGGAATGATCCGGTTACAAATTAGCATGACAAAGCGACCAGGACACAGCTTTAGATCGGCTCCGTTCGCCTTTGCTTGCGCCACGTCATCGTATTTTGTGTACACTTTCAGAAGTTGTTCAACGAGTTTGGCGGCGATTGATTAATTCGTCGACATGGCTAATTTATAGTACAAAGTAACCTTTCGCTAAAGCTATAAATATTAAAACTTACGTTTCAAATGACAGTACCAGCGATCACACGCCTAAGCTCCGATTCTAATAAATAAATAAAACATTTATGACTAAGTTGCATTGCAGGCACGTGGGAGGGTGTCCTCATAACCAAAACAAAGGCCCAGACAGACGGACAGACAAAGGTTCGGACGGCTGGAACTGTGCCAAGTACATTTGAGCCGTTGCGTGAGGAATTGTTCCACCTACGCAGTATCGGGGCCTTAAAACGTAGCTTGATTTATTGTAGTTTTTTTACGTTAATTTATTACTTTTTCTCGCATCTTTTGTGTTTTATTATGATGCTTATTTTCCTCAACTTCCTTATAAAATAAAAATAATATTTTGTGTGAGAAAGAACTCGAGCGAGATAACAGTTTACAGTTACCTAAGCTATAAATTAAATTACTATTATCAATTTTGCTGCGCTGAATTATTGCACGAAGCAAACTCTCCTAGTCATGCAATCATTGTTAGAATTCTATTTAATAAAACACAAATGAAATAAAATTGTTTTTCTATTTCTAGAAGACAAACGTCCATGTTTTCTTGAGTTATATAATTTTCTTTCATGACATTATGGCGATAGCGTTGAAATAAATGGTTATTAGAAGTTACGGCATCGCTATCGCTAATACAGACCCATTGCAGTTCCAATGTCACCTTGTTTATGATAACTACTCCCTTATGTTCAAGGTAAGTAGGGTAGCAACCAGGGTTTTAATGGTCTTTGTGTGTTACCTAACGTTACAAAAATATAGAAAAACAGGGCTAGAGAACTATATTCCAATTATTAAACTATAAATAATTATATTTCTGAGAGCATCACACATAGAAAACAAAATTACTAGACAGAAACAACGAACTTGATGTTAAGATGAATCATTTATGCAGTTTGAATAATCAAACAGTTAACTACAAATCCATGCATCTAGGGACACTCATACATAAAACAGGGAATCACAATGTTTTTATAAATAAATTAAACTTAAGTGCACATTTAAAATTAATGTCCCTCCACTAACTTCATTACATTTTCCATTTATTTAAACATTCCCAAACAAATCACAAGTATAATTAGTTTCAATAAAAATGTCCATATAACGATCGGCGGCGATTATTTTTAGCGCCCCATACTTTAAACCCTGTGTCTGCGACGGGGGTACATTCGACCGAGTACCCGAAAGGTGGCCGTGGGAACAGTGTACGCCTCTATTTTTTTTTCCCCGACCATTCTCTGTTTATTGCTATATTTTTAACATTCATTGAACGAGGTCCCGTTTCAATCAAGTTATGAGGGTGAGGTTTTGTTTGTTTCTTTTTTTCTGTAATAATAATGCGGGTAGTATTTGTGGTCATTAAAAGTATATTGGTGGAGTGTATTAATATTGTAAAATAACTAGTCGTTTTGTTGCAGGATAATGGACAACGCCTAAGGGTGCCGCAAATAAAGATTGAAGAATGAGCTTGGTGGGTGAATAGTACACCTAAGACTAGTACAGTACTGTATTTCCTTTTTTCTTTAAAATCCATCCAAAGGTTGTCTTGAAAAGATCGCTTTTAGCGATAAGGCCGCCCATTGTGTCACCCTATGTAATGTTTTCCTCATATTTTTATTGTAATTTATATGGTGTACATAATAAAGAGTATTCTATTCTATTCTGGGGCATGCTTTTGTGCACATACTGCAGAAACGATAGATCACGTCAGTTTAGTAAGTGACTGATATTTGAGATTATCAATACAAGCTTCTACCAGCGGCTGCGCCTTGATTGAGTTACAAACATTCATCTATGCAAACTTGCATTCACAATATTATATAGCAATGGCAACATTACTTTCATACGCACTTCCAGTATTCTATGGTGATACCCAAATCCAGCAGTGCAATTACGGACAACGGACAGTGAATCAAACACACACGCGCCATTTTGCAAAACAAAGTCAAACCGAACGTGTCGTAACCCGACGATAAATGACGTGCAATGATTTAACAACAGTAAATCATTTATTAAGAAACACTGCAGTTAAACAAACACTGTTTGTAGTTGATAACAGTTCACGAGACGTTACGTTGCCACACGTGACTAACAGCTGGGTTTGTTACATTACATGTGCGCCTGGTGACTAATGTTATGTATACGTATCCATTTACGGGTTAAGATTAGATGTATTTGCTTCCACATTCATCTTGAAGGGGAAATGGAAGTGTCGCAAGTTGGTTTATCATTAAGATATGACGTAAGTCGATTGAGAAAATGATTGATAAGTTGGTGAGTCGGAATGAGAAAATTATTGGTCTGTTGGTATGACTTGACTGGACGTAATTATAGGAGCCCATATCCCGGAAATAGCCTTCTTCTCCGGAAATAGTCTTTCTTTAGGATATGAAAATACTCAATAACATCAGCTGTATACTAAAAGCGGCTAAATCAAAGACTGTTTTTCATTAGCCGCTTTTAGAATACAGATGGCTAATTATGTGCTTTTCTTATCTTTAAATTATGTGTTAAAACTTGGTCACTATACCGTATTAAGAAAATAAAGATCTAATATGACTAAGTGCTCCTCTAATGGCTTGATAGTTTAACACGATTAAAAGAATTATCCCATAAAGATACGGTGTGAACTGGAACTTCAAAAGATGATCTTCCGAAGAATTCACCTTTAAAACTAGTTGATATTTGAATTAAATTCATCACCAACCCCATATAAGGTCAATGAAGGATACGAAAAAAAACTAAAGGAAGTATCATTTTTATTATAACCATTTTCAGGAAAAACTATAACAAAAATGTAAATGTGTAGACAGACAAGATGGTTTTATTAGTTAAAAGTAACAAGTTTGAGCTGTAACAATAAACAGCTGATTTATCATCGTCGTGCGCAGGATTCTTCGAAGGACAACAACGGTTTGATGCGCGAGCGCACGTACCTTCTAAACATGGCCGTTATTTGTTACCTTTATGTGTATCTAAGTTTAATGTTTTAGAAGAGTTTGGTTATAGGGAAGGAAGTTCATGAGGAAATGACGAATAAGACAGACGATAACCAAATTATTATTTAAAGATTTAAACGGTTTTGTTCAAAATCATGACTGCATAAGTCATGATTTTGAGAAATCTCCAAAGCACACACATTGTTTCTACCGTCCTTCAAGGCTGCCTTCGATCCTAAAATAACGACAGTACCATAAACAAAAACATTGGTCCCAATATAGCCAACACTTTGCCACAATTGGCATGTGTGAGCTGCAATCGATCCTACTAATGTTTACAGTTTGATTTACAAGCTTTTATGATAATGTTTTTGAATACAAAACGTTTAAGGTGTCAGGAGAAGCAGTTAAGGCGCAGTTATACGACTTTTGAAGTTTTTAATTGAACATCACGTCTAAAGGACTATTCTCATTTCTTTGAAAAAGATATATGTTACTCTAGACTATTTCCGTCGTAATTTGATCTGAGAATATTTGAAATAATATTTTTATAACATAGTGTAATCAATTTGTAAAGTTATGTCTAACGCGGATAAAAAATTGAGAATCACGCAAAAACCATAAAGCGTATTTTTATGAAACTGTCACCATTTTGAAGATTATTTAATTATTTATAATTTAGTCTCAGTGTTTTAGTTTAATACTTATTATTTTATGTGTACTAAATTAATAATGCGTCTAATTTCGCACAGCGCTCCTTGATGGGCGAGTCCTATTACTGAGTGGACATACGACGCGTTACGTGAGCTCAGCGCAGAACACGCAAGCTAACCACTCAAGGTCGTTGGTGGCGCTATTGACTGTTTAGTATTCAAAACTGAAATCACTAACATATTATAAAACAAAGAACCGTCTGTCTCTCTGTCCGCGATAAACTCAAAAACTTCTGAATGGTTTTCCATGCGGTTTTCACCAATAGACAGAGTGATTCCTGAGGAAGGTTATGTAATATAAGGGTGCGAAGCTGACGCCGGTCGCTAGTGATGAATAAGAATCATTGTTTGTTTGAAGCAGATAGTCTCTGGAAGCAGTCTTCAGATTATGATTACTTTCACTGATAGAAAGATAGATAGACAGAATAAACTTTATTGTACACCAAATAACACAACTCTGCATACATTAATTAACTAAAATTTATGGGTATAATGGCGGTCTTACCGCTGACAGCGATATTCTACTGGACAACCTGTGGGTGCACGGAAAAAACTTAAAATAAAAACTTTTTACAAAAAAAATAAATAATATTTTCAAAAAACCCGATTGTAAAAAACAACTAAAAAGTTCAAAATAATTCACTTTTCAAGCAGTCTGATGCGGTTGGTGGCAGTTATTTTAGTTCAATTATTAATTTCATGCCACCAACTGCATCAGTCTGCTTGAAAAGTGACTTGATTGGAACTTTTTAGTTGTTTTTTACAGTCGGGTGTTTTGAAAATATTCAATTATTTATTTTCTACATTTCAGTGAGTTACATTTATGTAATCGCCTCCTCGAACCCTTTATTTTGATACCCCACATAATATAGTTCGTCGACTTTCTTTTTTTTCTTTTTCACAATATGGCGTCTGGTGTTCGCCATATTGTATTTTGATTACTATCATGTCTTTAGTATAGCACTCACAAGATTAACGCATCAGGCCCCTCGCGTCGCCATAACAATAGGTTTTTAATTTGTGTCTGCTAATGAGGGGCTTGACGCGTTAAGACGAATCAATTGGCGTAAAAATTATCAAAATCGGGCCACGCGTTTGGTCTCTATAATGCCACAAAGGAACAAACAGGTTGATAAACACATTACCCTCCCTTGCGTCGCGCAGTCGGGTAAAAAGGAGGGTGGTCTGCGGTGTAGGTACCGACTGCTAGTAACTTTATGAAACATTTTTTTTTTTTTTATTGTTGATAGGCTCGCGTTGACCACTATCTCACCTAATGGTGAGCGATGATGTATTCGAGGATGAAGCACGCTTGCCTAGAAGTAACCTATTCACTCCAAGGTTGTGGTTACGAAAAATATATACATACACAGAAATAAAATCGGAAAAAATTAAAGGTTTCTGTAGAATAGGTCACGGGAGAAAAGACGTGAAAAGTAATTATAGTATACGTATATTGTGAATAAACTAATGATCTATTACATTTGTGCATTTCGAAAAGCAGCGTCACATAATGTCGGTTCGAGTCAACAGAGCATAACTTTATGCTGTTTTGACCCCAACAATTTACCTATGCGCAGTGGAGGGTTATAAATTAGTTGTCAGCTTTAAATTTGACCGAATCGATGCATTATTGTTTTTAACCGACTTCGAAAAAGGCGGAGGTTATCAATTCGGATGTATGTATGATCGGGCATAACTCCGTCATATATTGACGGATTTGCAAAATTCTTTTTTTGTTCGAAAGGGGTTTATTCCGAAATGGTCCCATTTAAATTTCAAAAAGATCTGATAATGGGTTTCGGTGACAGACAACGGAACTCTTCAAAAATTGACAGCAAATCGATTGCTGCTATCGTATGTCTATGAATTGTTAACACAGTTTAATGGGGAACCACAACAAAAAAATAGAACCGACTTCCAAAAAAACTGCAAAAAACTTTAATTTCGGAAGTCGGTGTCAAAAAACGAAGACACAAAACAGGAACACCGACTTCCGAAATTAAAGTTTTTTGCACTTTTTTTGGAAGTAGGTTATATTCTTTTTGTAATTTTTTTTTTTATAATTGTAAGCAAGTTTATGGCCGCGACTTACAAGTTGTAGGTCGTGAGTTCAAACCCAGGCAGGCGCTATACTTTGTGTAAATTATTTCATCACCACTGCTCTCAAAACGGTGAAGGAAAACATCGTGAGTAAAACGGGATGTCCTAGAACCAAAAAATCGAAGACATGTGACATCCACCAACCCGCACTGGGCCCGCGTGGTGGATTACGGCTCACACCCTCTCACAGAGAGGAGGCCTGTGCTCCAGCAGTGGAGACATTAAAAAGGCTGATGATGCATATGGGAACAAGGTATCGGAATAGACCTACCACATACCATTCTACTCCTACTAATATTGTAAATGCGAAGGTTTGGATGGATGGATGTTTGTTACCCAATCACGCCAGAACGGCTGGACGGATATGGATGAAATTTGGCACAGAGATAGATTTTAGTCTGGAATAGGACATGGACTATAATTTACCGCGGGTGAAGTCGTTGGTAGAAGCTAGATACACATACTGTGTAATATCTAATTTTAACAGATCCTTCAAATGATGCCTTTATTTGTATAATTTTGGTAAATTCCTATAGCAAAACAATACATGAATTAAGGTACGAGTAGTTTAGTTGATCTATTCAATATACAATTCTCCCTATTGTTCGCTAATCTATTGTAATATCTTAGTCCAAGACACTACAAATTCAAAATATTACTACCCTTAATATTTAACGTTCCAGTAGTTCAAAAGAAATTAAATCACAATCAGTTGAACTTAAAGGGAGGGTAGGACAAACAAATGTTCTCTCACCCTTTGGAGTATCGATTTTAATTTAGTAACAAGTAGTTATTTTGGGGATATTCATGACGAACACAACGTTTAAAGTGGCATTAGGGAAGAAATGTGGCTGATTTATTTACTGGAAGTAGCTGGGTGCTATGTTACTATCTAGGAACTTTCTTCTCCCAGCGATTTCGCCCGCGTGAAAGTCAAAAGTTATCACAAGGCAACATATTCCCAGGATACAAAGCTAGATTATAGTCTGGTTGCCTATGTGCTATTCCAGACTGTTATACGACTTCTAATGATTTTTAATTGAACATCACGTCTAAACGACTTGTCTTATTTCTTTGAAAAAAATATATGTTACTTTAGACAATTTCTTTCGTAATTTGTTATGTGAATATTTGAAATTATATTTTTATAACATAGTGTAATTAATTTGTAAAGTTATGTCTAAGGCGGATAAAAAATTGAGTATCACGCAAAAATTATAAAGCTTATTTTTATGAAACCTTCACCATTTTAAAGATCATTTAATTGTTTATATGTCAGTACGTGTTGTAACGTATTTCCTTTGTAAACGTCACATGTACAATATTTATTTCGTTTATTGCCATTTTTTGGACATATTTGTTGGAGTTGAAGTCAAAATTCGCTTCTGGCAACATCAAAATTCCTAAATTGCGTCTTAGTACGTTATTTTAGTTGCAACACTGTGATTTTTTATCGTTGGTGACAGGAAACGTCAAAGTTTGACAGTTCACTTTTTCGACTGGCCGGTTTTGAAGTCAGATCGCTTCTTTGCAAAATTTTCTAAATCCATGAATATGATGGATTGTTGGTGCCCAGTTCGCATAATCCTGGCGGCTGGAGCCCTAATTTAACCTGGACATTACGTTCCAGAAATGATTTCGGTGGAATCATGAATATAAAATGATTATATAGGCCATGTGTCTAACATCATTTTTTTTCCTTTGTTAAAAAGCGGTAAGTTATTTGATTGAGGAGATCAGTAGTGTTCGAAATCTGAAGTTCGCATTCCCTAACGTGAGATTTATTTTTTTCAGCTGCCAAGCGCTTTTTATTTTACTTGATAGTTTAAAATTTAAATTTGAAGTTTGGATGCGGCCGCTAACTTGGAAAGTGGACAATTCCAGACGGATGTTTCTTACAGGAAGATTTGGTTTATTTTTTCCTTATTATAATTTAGCATACAATAACAGGGTATGTAGTTAAAACCTTTTTTTTTCTTTTCACAATGAAAACGTGGTACAGTGCATTATTGAACAAAATTATTGAACTAAATTATTGACCTAACCAATAGACCAAACTTATGAATAAGTAACCTAAATAATTGTTGAATATACAGGAGAAATAATCTAAAATGTTGTAGTTTGAATTCTCTCTGTTATCACCTTCCCTAAGATTAAAAGCCATTTTTGCCGCTGACTTCTATCCAGGTAATTACTGTGTTACTTTATTTATTGACGCCTGGCGCCCGAGGTTTTTTTTATATTCTTATTTTGGCGTTCAATAACCTAATTTTGTTTAACACAAGTGAAATTTTAAATTTTGTAGCACACATAGTGGAAAATCACATACCCACATGGCAGTGTTTCAGTATTATACACATGTTGTTTTATGTATGATAAATTAATAATGCGTCTATTTTCGGATAGCGCTCCTTGATGGACAAGTACTATTACTGAGTGGACGTACGACGCGTTACGTGAGCTCAACGTCGACTCAAGGTCGTTGGCAGTTAACAGCGTCTTAATCTATCTCTGTGCCGAATTTCATCCCGATCCCTTCAGCCGTTCTAGCGTGATTGAGTAACAAACATTCATCCGTGTAAACTTTTACTATGGGAAGGGAAACAAAATTTGCTATCCCATACATTTATGTTTAGCTGGACAGAAGGTGCTGAACAGCTGTTCTTTTTTTTCGCAGTTTCTGGGTTGGTCCCATAGTAAAAGCTGTTCATATTGATGAGTGAATGGGCCTCATCAGAAGGCTTAAAGTCACCCAAAGGGCAATGGAGAGGGCAATGCTCGGAGTTTCCTTGCGTGATAGAATCAGGAATGATGATATCCGCAAGAGAACTAAGGTAGCCCAAAGAATCGCCAAACTGAAGTGGCAGTGGGCAGGGCCGATGGGGCCGAAAAGTTCTGGAGTGGCGACTGCGTACCGGAAGCAGCAGCGTTGGAAGGCCAACAAGGTGGACAGATGACCTGGTGAGGGTCGCGGGTAGCCGATGGATGCGAGACGCACAGGACCGATCGTTGTGGCGACACTTGAGAGAGGCCTATGTCCAGCAGTGGACGTCTTTCTGCTCAAATGGTGATGATGATGATATTGATGAGTATTCCCAATGTTTTCATTTATTATTGTAGTCTTCACATTGTATAGCACTATATTCGTCTTGTTTCTCGCGTCCTGACGATCTTATTATTAACACCTCAATATTGACTCAACTAATTGTCTCTAAAAGCCTAATGAAAATAAAACATCCATCTTCAACTTATTAATAGGTTTGTCTTCTTTGAAAGTAAACGTTAAAGTTAAATTAAATCTCCATATATTATATGAAAGCGTCTGTCTGGGTGTTTGACCGGTCGGTCACAGAGATTTCATCAAAGCAGAGAGCTATGTTAACTTTTACATTGTTGAACTTTAGAAAATTAATTAAAAGCTTTTGTCATTATTGTTGGAGTATAAATAACTCAAACAATTTAGTTGAAAGGCCGCTGGTACATCAGACGAATACTTATTACTTGATCCAATTTTTGTTAAAAATTGACATTTGACGTGGCAACGCTGCCAGTGTGTCTTTTCCATAGACAGCGATATGGACGATTTTTTTGCAGCTTGTACATATTTTTATACATATACAAATGTAAGTACTTTGTAATTATTCTAACCAATAAAAATA
The DNA here is from genome assembly GCA_951329385.1 of Polia nebulosa. Classification (NCBI taxonomy): domain Eukaryota; kingdom Metazoa; phylum Arthropoda; class Insecta; order Lepidoptera; family Noctuidae; genus Polia; species Polia nebulosa. The sequence continues at coordinate 12,013,551 of OX589613.1, read as the reverse complement.
AATAAGTTCATTCATCGTCTTTACATAGTAAGCCTCCCAAAACCATAACCCGATATCTTTTTTTTTTTTTTTAATCTTGCTATTTTTGACACCAACCGGGGGTTGTCCTTGGGTGCACATGCTTAGCGTGTACAGGGATAATCGTCGGTTGATGCCTAATTTCATAAAAAGCGTATAAAGTGGCTTCGGCCCCTCGCTCGCCTTCCAAAGGTCCGTGACCTAAGGGCCCCGAGAAATGCAAAAAAAAAATGATACAGGTTGTTGTTTTCTGTTGTTTTTCAAAAAACAAAAGATTGCTGTGACAATGGAATCCGCCTACAGCATCAAAGACCAGGATAATTCATCACATTGCTATATAAAGTGATAATGACGATAAGTGAACAAATTGCATTGTCTTCATCTGTTCAATTAATAAGGACATCCTGACGTCCCTTTGTTAAAGTAATAAGTGCGAAGTGCTGAGCAGTTTTAGTCAGAATTAATCAAGTATGGCAGTAAGTGATCGTTTTCGAGATTAAGCCAATTTTCTTATTTGATTCATTGTCTTATTATAGCAGCCTTTTAACTTACATTTTTCAAGGGAATCGCAGAAGCGATCATCTTCTCTACGTAGTATTATTTAAGTCAATGTCACTTTACGCGTCTGCCTGTTTCTGTGTTTACTCCTCCTAAATCACTCAATGGATTTTTATGAGGTTTTCAATAATAGAAAGAGCGACAAACGAGGAAGATTTTTGTGTATAATTTGTACCCGGACGGAGACGGGGCGGGTTGCTAACCATGCATGACTTCTTCTATATATATATATATATTTTTATTAGACGTTATCTTAATACTTACCTAATTTCCAGCCATATCTTTCACACTATTCATCCATCGTTATTTAGTCAATTGAAAATGATTTACTACTGACAAAACATAACGAATAACATATTTTGATTGATATGATTTCCTTGCAATAGGAAATCATCACGAGTCTTTTTACCCAAGATTACGCAACGAACGGAATGCATCACACCTCAGATGGCTTGAGCTTGCGGCGCGCGAAACAAACCCATCCAATCTATGATATTGAAACCGCATAACCCCAGCACTATATCAATTATTCCGCATCTGATGCCCGCTCTGATTTCCTATACGATACGAACACGGAAACGGTTTTATTGTGAACCTTATTGCGCCGTAGCATCAGCTTATCGCTTACCCTTGCACCCCGATTTCCTGCCATTAATCACTGGGAAGCAAATAAATATAAAACGTAACGTAACTGTATTCTGCGCTGACCGCTGTGTGTAAGTGCATTTCCCAGCTTCTAAAGAAAGGCGGTGAGATATGCGAAGAACACGGAGAAGAGAGTTAATGGAGATCTCACGTACGAATGTTTTATGAGAGGTACGTTAGCTTTGGGGAGCTTTAGAGAAAGATTTACCTGTTATTTGACGAAAAAATGGCCAGCAAGTTTGGCTTTTTTATAATATTATCAATGTTCTAGGAGAATGTTTGGTTAATCAGTGTAGTAACTATGCTCGCTCATGGCGTTGTCAATACAGCTCGTCAGCAAAATAGAAGCGAAGCTGGCGAAACTCGGGCCGAGTTTCGCCACTCCGGGAGGTCATTTTAATACATAATTATACCGACTAACTGTCATTCTGAACCTCGTATTTAAACTTTTACGCATGTGACATCGCACCAAAAAATCTGCCCAGCCTTTTCCCAACTATCTTGGGGTCGGCTTCCAGTCTAACCGGATGCAGCTGAATACCAGTATTTTACATGTAGCGACTGCCTATCTGACCTCCACAACCCAGTTACTGGGTAATACGATACCCCTTGTTAAGACTGGTTGTCAGACTTTCGGGCTTCTGACGACCCGTAACGACTGTCAAAGATCCACGATTGACAGCCGGGACCAACGGCTTAACGTACTTTCCGAAGCCCGGAGGAGTCTCGGTATGTAAAGATGGTCACCCATCCATGGACCAACCCCGGCAAGCGTAGCTTAACCTGATGGATCGACCCGTGCGGCTGTTATTACTTTAGCCACGAGCTCCTCGCATCTCACCACACATTGTTTATACATGGTATAGCTGATAATATTTTTGTATTTCGCACATTAAGACTCCATTTACATTCAACTCCGATACGATAGCAAGGTCGTAAATAAACGAAGTCCTTTAATCAAGTTCTTTGTTGTCTCGCCAGCGAGTTTACGAACACAATAAGAGGCTTTCAGACAGGACGAATTAATGAAGTCGATTAGAGAAAGTTAGTGTTTGTAAGGTGTGTAGGGTACTTAGTTAATTGGCTCCTTTATTAAGGAAACCTAGTTTTTTTTTTATTTTATTTATTTAATTAATGAAATTACAATAAAGAGGTGTAACTTATCTTTAAACTCGCCAAACTCTTACGTTTTTACATAAAAAATGAACCACCTTATGTACTTAAGTACTACTTATAATAATATATTATACTGTTATGGTTACAGTGTACATTTACAAGACCTGTTTTCAGTGACACAAGGTTTTTTTGCACTGTTTAACTTTAAACTCTCGACACTGAGCTAAGCGATGTAAATCCAAAACAGCTATTAATTAGGCATTCATTTTAATGTTACACAGAGTTAATGAAAACGGGTATAAGACCAACAAACCACAGAATGCTTAAGACAAATCTTTTTGAAGAAGATTGGGATCGGTAGACGATTCTGGTTAACGATTTGGAAATAAGAGAGTAAGTAATATCCTGTAATATCCTACCGAGATGATAGCATGAGATCGCAATCTGATAGGGACTGGAAATCAAGTTAAATCCACATAACCGTATCTGAAATCCTTCTACGAATTTTACTTGAGGAATCAAAAGCATGTTTTGATCAGAAACTGCAAAACTGGCCAAGTGCGTGTCGAACTTCGCACATTTTGGATTCCGTACTTACCAAATGTATTTTTGACTATTTGTATGGATTTGGCTCAACAAGATGCTTATACTGCGAACATTTGAAGAGTGACTCCGACCGTTAGGCTGTAAAATCTGTGTGACAGACGACGGATAGACAGACAGACGAACAGACTGACAGACGGACACATGTAGGAAGAAGAGAGAAGGACAAGTCTGGGACTACACATACATAGGCTGAGTTGATTGATTGAACTTAAAGGTTGATAAATAATACCTGACATTTTTACAGAATGGCAATTTTCGCGACACAAAGTGCACTGCATTTATCAGAAATAACTTCGAACAAAGTGAAACACAGTGTCACAGTGTAACTAAACTAAATTCTGACGTCACTCCGAACTCCTGCAAGATTCCAACTCGCCGCGAAGATCCACAGGTCACAAAGGCACTTGTGAAGAGTAAATTTAATTTCGAAGGAGACTACAAAGAAATATGTTCCGGGAAATATTGTAGAACAAAAGGTTGGACGTTTACTTTTCCTAGAAAGAGTGATATTATTTCAAATGGTGGATCTAGTAACAGGAAACTATTTTATAGAATCTCTTTGTAATCAACTCGCTCTTAGATTTTGTGTTTGTTACATTGTTATGGGATATTTAATAATCTTTTTAATACGCTTTTATTAACTTATTTACGGTTCACTTGTTACTGTGTAAAAAATATTATAAGTTAAATTTGACCCACATTCCGGTTTCCGATTGAACTGTTTTGCATACATGTTTAATTTGGATGTCAATGCATGGTTAGCAAAGTGACGTCATTCTAAATCCAATATGGCAGACTTCCTCTCCAAGATGGCGGAATGCAAGTTTATCAAATGAAAGGGTTTGCTGGGCAAAATACGACAAATATGACGACAGCGTGTTTTTAATTTTATTAAACTATAATATTTTCAAATAAAATTGCAACGTAGACAGGTAAGAAACCTGTCATAATTAGATTAAAAATAATTTGATTAGAAACATATCATACGACTGCAATAATGAGAAACCTAATGAGTTTAGTCGCATATTGTATTGCAATTATTGCCTTATTTTTTATCGGTTTAGTTATTAAACTAGCGAACCGGCCCAGCTTCGCACGAGTGCAAATTATATACCTAAGCCTTCCTTATGAATCACTTTGTCTATTAGTGAAAACCGCATGAAAATTCGTTCAGGAGTTTTTGAGTTTATCAGGAACAGACTGACAGACGTGGCGGGGGACTTGTTTTTTTTTTTATAATACGTATTAATGAAAAAATAATGGATTAGCAATTTCGTCGATCTATCACAAATATATTTTGATAACCTACCTATGTTTCGTTTGGCATTTGGACTAACCCGACATTGACTTCTGAAGAAGAGGTGACTGACTGGAGGGCACAGAGGAAAGCCTTTATCCTTGGATTGAGCAATCATTTTAATTGACAGACTTATAAACAGCAGCAAAAGGATTATGATAAGCCGATTTAGCCAATCAATTTCTAGTAATCGGTCACTAACCATCGATTGACCTTCTGATTTTTTTTCGAAAAAATCACATACTTATACAAGATAAAAAACTTTTTTACAAAAAATTCTAAAAACCGACTTCCAAAAAAGAAAATACACTAAAAATAAAAAAATAACTTTAATTTCGGCAGTCGCTGTTTGTATTTTATTTCTTCGTTATTTGACACCGACTGCCGAAATTAAAGTTATTTTTTTATTTTTAGTGTATTTTCTTTTTTGGAAGTCGGTTGCTTTTTTTTTTTGTAAAAAAGTTTTTTATTTTTCAATTTTTAGTTGTAGAACTAAAAACTCCAATAACATGGAACGTGGAATTTAAACATACTCGTAATTGGAGAAAACAAAAACGTCATCTAGGTATACCTATTTTTCGTTTTTGTTCAGTTTCTCAAAAAGCGCTGAAGCAATTTCAATAAAATTTATATGGGACCCTCGGGAGTATATGCTTTCGTACATACAGTCGAACATAGAACCTCCTCCTTTTTCGAAAGTCGGTTAAAATTAAAGTCGCTACAGGGTGTAACGGAAATGGATAGTCAATATTTTAAGAACCGGTTCTGCCCATGAAAATGAACAACTATCTATAAGAAAAAAATGAAAATGTAAAAAAAAGAACTTGGACTTTCACGACAAAGTTATCATCAGGTGATTAATATTTGTATTGGAGGATTTTTTTTTAAATCCTTAGGTTTTCTTAAAGAAAGTTGTCGATATCGATGGGCAGATGGAGTTCTTAAAATGTGACCACATCTTTCCGTTACACCCTGTACAAGAAAATTTAATTCTCTACAGGGAAATGGATCTGCCCGGGGGTTTGAGGATAAATTCGAAAGTTACCTCGCCCCTGGGCACTCAAGGCAGAGAGGAACAGGGGTGGGTTTTAGTCAGTAAGAGTCTGACACGCCCTTCCGCTCCACCCTAGAGCGTAAGAAGTCATAGGATGATTTCCCACCCCCTAAAAAAAAAAAAAAAACGGTACCTACTCCCGGAGTGCCAGGTTTTTTTTTTGAGGTTGGTGAATCATCAAATGACTTCTCCCGCTCTGGGTGGAGCGGGAGGGAGTGTCAGTCTCTTACCAACTAAAACCCACCCCTGTTCCCTCAATTGCCTTTTGCATTCCAGGGCCGCGGTAACTTTTTTTTTTACTATTGATAGGCTCGCGTTTGACCACTATCTCACCTGATGGTAAGCGATGATGTGGTCGAAGATGGAGCACGCTTGTCTAGAAGTAAACTATGCACTATTGACTTAAAGACTCCCAGTTTGTAGCTATCAGGCAACACAGTCTCCAGCAGGGAATTCCACTCTTCCCAATTCAACTCTTTCAAACAATCCCGCATTACGAAGGGAACTGAGAAAACATGTCTTTTAACTTACAGGTTTTTGAAAACCGGTTTGCTTGTATGCCAGTTACGGAAATATATGGTAATTAGGGAGTTTTATTAATTAGTTTGTTTCTTATTGGTGTTTGGTTTGAGTGTCGTCAGTGGAAAAGAAAGTGGTTTAGGATTAGTTAATTAATTGTTAGGAAACTTGATTTGACTAGTTTTTGGAATATTGATTTTTTGCTAATTAATTTGTTAGTTGCCATGTCACCAAAAAGAAAGCGGAAAAATAACCATAAATTAATAATAAGGAAATCTATGAGGGCTTGGGTAGCAGGATGACGTGGTAATGACAATATTGATGATATAAAATCAAAGTGTATTATCCTATCTTAGTGTGTCTATATCTTATCGCGACATATCTACATATAACATCATTCACATACCTATAAGTTTTAAATAGATTTTTAGTAAAACTTGATCCTACCAAACTCTCCAGTTTCATAATCGATGGTTTGTGACAACATAGCTACATTATCTTTATCTTTATCATTCATTCTGCCAGTCGATATCATCAAAATATCGCGACATAGCCTCATTTACTTCTCCCTGGTCTTTTCCCCAAAACTCCAGAAGACTTTTGAAGGTTTCCTCCCAAAAACAAAAGAAATAAAAAACGTTTTTTACAAAATAAACAAACAACAGACTTCCAAAAAAGAAAATAATTTTGAAAATAATTGGAAGTCGGTTGTTTTTTTTTTTGTAAAAAAGTTTTTTATTTCTCACTTTTTAGTTTTTATAAACCGCAATGAAATGGAACGTAGAATTTAAACATACTTGTAATTGGAGAAAACCAAAACGTCATCTATGTATACGTATTTTTCGTTTTTGTTCAGTTTTTCAAAAAGCGCTGAAGCAATTTCGTAAAGAAAAAAGAATACAGTCGAACATAGAACCTCCTTTTTCGAAGTTCGTTAAAAAGAAAAGGTACATCTAACGCCATTCTTCTCCTACAAGTATCTAAGCAGTTTGTCATTATTATTCATATAACTCGACTTCTCCTTCTAGAACAAATAAAATAAAACAAATAAATAAATATCCTTCCTACAAAACTCTACTCCACAACACAAACGCGCGTGCAATTGAAATCATATCGCGAGACATAACGCTTGCACAGCGCGGCCAGGCGACCACAAATCGCGGCTGTGCTAGTGGACACTGCCCTGTCAGTCGGTAATTGGGCTATATTGCGACCGAACAAAGACTACAGCTGTAGCTAGTGAGCTATATATCATGCTGGGCGATATGGCAGGGGACTTGTAGAAGAACAACTTGGATATATTGGCAGACATTTAGAAAATTTGTCATAGAAAAGGTGATTTTGAGATTTGTTCATTATGAGATCAGTACAATATAAGAATCGGTCCTGACAGACCGCACGCGGCTAGTTTTGGTGAAGACCGCTCATTATTCTTTGTTGTGGTGTACCTACAATAAAAAGTATAATTAACTTATCTATCTATTATTACTTTTTTATTTATTATTGTTAATAGGCTCCCGCTTAATCACTATCTCACCTGCAAGTGTATTCGCTAACTCAGTTGACATCAATTCGATAGGCACTTTGCAGTAGATTGCTCGGTGGACATCGATTTTAATAGGCACTACGGTTTTCCTAAACGTCAAAGCAGCAATGTACGGCAAAGTGCCTATCAAATTGATGTCAACTGAGTTAGCGAATACGCCTGCTGATGGTAAGCGCTATTCAGATGTGGTCGAAGATGGAGCACGCTTGCCTAGAAGTAACCTATTCACTCTTGACTTAAATACCCCTAAGTTGTAACTATCAGGAAACACCTCCGGCAGGGAATTCCACTCCTTAGCTGTACGCACAATGAATGTTTCCAAAACGTTATGTGTATAGATGGGATGCCCACCATGTTGGTACAGGTGGTGCATCGCCGTACATCTAGTGGTCTGTTGATGGAACGGGCTTGGCTGGCTTGTTAATAAGACATACTTACTTACGAAACTTTTCAATATCAGAAAACGAATTATGGATCTCAAATAGACTTGGGCCGGTCAATGAGCAAGGCGCCATGATGGCAGGTGGAATAATAGTTACCGAGTGCCTGAAGTGTGAAGGATTGGAAGAAAAAGTGTTGGTCGTCCGGCGGCGAGACGAGCAGATGATCGCGAGTAGAACCTGAATGAGATTGCCACAAGGAATAAGAGGCATGGATAATGAGAGGTGGATGTCTTTCGGCTGTAATTATAATGATGAAGAAAGTAACGACGGTTTACAATCACCGATAATAATGTCGACAGGGTTTAAAAACACAGATGGCACAGAAACAAAGCTAAAATGCATCACTCAAGAGATAATCATTTGCTCACAAGTCGAGAGATTGAATCCTATGGTTTATGCCTATACTAAAGCTAATGTTCAAAGCATATTGTTAATTGGCAATGAAACAAGTTACTTCATTTAGATTTGATGATCGATCGTTTATTTCTGATTTTATGACTGCGAAAGCTACTTCAGAACTCATCAACTTTTGTGTAAACAAAACGTAAAGCAGTAAATTTTAATACCACATATAAAAAAACAACATTTTATTAATTAGAAAGTATTAAAAATCGCGGTGACCTTTTCACAATGTCCCAATGAAAATATATTTGCGAAAGCGTGTTATAATCAATCAAGATAAAACGTTTAAGGTATAAGCTGGCAGGATAACGAGTATTAGATAATCCTGGTGGAGAATAATAGACCTTAATGCCTTGATAATGAAGGCTTTGTCGAACATTTTAAATATTAATTAGATCTGAAACTGCGAAAAGGTCGATTATACTTGGAAAGGCAACCTGTTGTTAAAGCTATTTTCGTTATCAATTTAATCGATTCCAGTCCACTGCTGGACATGGGCTTCTGTATTTTGTACTGAAAAACTTTCTGCAGCCATTTCTCACAATTATTTGTTAGTAGATTTTTTTTTTTTTTTTTTATGTTTGATAGGCTCGCGTTTGACCACTATCTCACCTGATGTTAAGCGATGATGCGGTCGAAGATGGAGCACGCTTGCCTAGAAGTAACCTATTCACTCTAAAGAAGAAGTTTAACTTATTATTTCGAGTGTGTTGAAAAACGTCGTTTTATACACGTGAGCAATTATCATTGTAGTTTCTCGGCTCGGGTGTGTTTTCCGCCTTTGCCCACTTTTATCAAAATGTACTATTATGGGCGCTCTCGTGGCCTATACGAGAGCGAAATCGCAGGGAACAGCTAGTATTCCATGGTACTACTGCTAATTCCCTGCCTCTGTTCCAATCAGATAGTAAGGCACCTACTTAAAGGGCCAGTGGGCGACGCAGAGGACAGAATGTTATCTCATAGGGCTATTTCGGTAATTCTGACGTGATGTCTTATTGACATAATTGCTTTATTCAAAAGTCCTTTAACGCTAGGAATTGGAGGGTTTATCTTGATGAAGCACAGGACTAGGACTTCGATCCAAGAATTGTAGGAAAACGTATAGTTTTGTGGCGACACTTGGGCTGAAATGATGATGATGATGGCGTATAGTTTTCATGAACACCAGTGGTAACTGAGCCAGCCGTATCTAGCAATTTGAGGTTTAATCTTGATGCGTGACTTTATTCCAGGAATAATTGGGAATGGTTTAGTTTTTATGGACTGCCTCGCTAGCCTAGTAGGCACAACTTAGCGATGGTCGTTCCTGGGTGTTTGTTCCCCAGCCAGGTCGAGCAGTTTTTCTGGGTTTTTCCACTTGGAAATTCACAGGGCAAATGATCCCTTTTGTAAGGGACTTGTTATCTACGAAAATCAAAATCAAAACCAACGAGTGTAATACCTACGCCTCTGCCTGCACAAAGTGCGATGTTGTTAAGTTAATATCTTTAAAGGGTAACATAAGTAAGAATATTTTATTTTATGATAATTATTATCCGTTGTAAGTGCTACTTTCGAGACATTCAACACCAACAGTAACCACAAGTGGATAATCTTGACTGATTTCATCTGAATGGCGTAATCTGATATTTGACTTTTAATAATTATTTAAACTTTTGCGTAATGCTTGTTATTACGAAAGAGGTTCAAAGGTGACTTGACCAGTAATAAAAATATATTTTTAAATTCTTAAACAAGCGTGAAACCGACTTTCATAGGTCACAAGTCCAAAAATACACGTGTAATTGACCGTAAACTGTGTTAAACGAAAAAAGTTTGTATCAAATTGGGTTATCTAAAAATTTCTGACGCAAATGTACGACGACGTTTGCTCTAAAAAAAAAAACATGCTACCGTTTTCATATTGACTAGCGACCGCCCCATTACCAAATATTATTTCAAAGTCAATAACACAAGTTCAATGACTTTTTAATTAGGAGTTTTTTTTCTCACCTCCCCTAAATGAGTAAGCCACGTTTGTAACAATATAAGGAAAGACAGCTCTGTCAGATTGCAGACATTGCTATTATTGACTTAGAATGCACTGCTCTTAGAATATGGTGTTATATGGAACCTGGTAATTTCCTCTGCGAGGCATATCGACAAATTTATAAATTAAATGAATAAAAAACAAACAGCTTTAAATACACACAAATTAGCTACCGAAAGAAACTTCACAGACAAGATTGTTATCGATTTTACGAGTTTTAATGACAAACAAACATTGAAAATTCTATGTTTAGATTTTTATATCGTCATTTCATTAGATAGCGAAAACTATCGTACCAGCGGGGTTTCGCCAAGTAAATCTCTGGAATAATCACAAATTCGATCGGTCATCCAATCACCATTTATCATCATTTATGCGCACAATTTAAATATCTCCAAGGTCTGCCATCCTTTCCACTAACAAGAAGTACCTTTATTTCTATAGAACTAACGGTCAAAATCAAAGGTCACGGATTGATCATACACTTGTAGAGATTTCACTCTCATCAGTGTCATCAGTAAATAGGTTTGTTCACCATTAGTGGGGTCGATGCCACCGGCTGGCCATTCACCCCATCAGCTGACCGCATGTTTATGATGTTCACGGTATTACTATTAAATTTTTTATTGTGAATTACTCTACAATGACAATTATGGTAAGTAATTGCGATGGATGGTTTTTGAGGAAAAATTAAAAAAAAAAAAAAATTGAGATGACACAAAGTATTTTATTGTTTCGGCACTAGTTCTTTCCTGCGGCTTCGCTGCCGTGGCCTAACCCAAAAGAATCCAGCATTTTTCGAAAAAAGGCTAACTCTCAGTGAGTGTTTGTAATGAGGGTTTCAGGAAAATGTACGTCATCAGATGGCACCACTTCGGCGACAGGTCTTCTACTTTGAAAACGTGAAATAAGACGTTGACGTCAATTTAACTAATGTTAGTTTTTGACATAAATTAAAGCGTTTTGACAGTTTGGACCTAACGCCTCAGTGCTGCTACAGTCAGTGTATGCCTTTCAGAAAACACTCTTTGGATCAGTACCTATTTACAAGGATTTTTACAAACATAAATAAATTACCTCTTTGTATTATACTACTTTATAATTGCTCTTTGCCCTCTGAAACATATATTTACAGTTGAAAACCGTTATAATCAAGTTTAGTGACTAATACTCGTAGATGCACTTTTGACGATAGAATGAGTCTTGCGATTATTTCAAAGTCAAACGCCTGACTTCATTTTCTAAGAAATGCCACAGACTAATAATTAAAGTTCACCAAAAGTCAGTGCAACAACTTCTATGAAGTCTTAAATTAATTTAATTTTCTGAACTTCGACTGAAGATATAATTACGATATTTTCTACGTTAGTGCTATTAGTTACTATGTGGTATCAATTAGAAAGCCGAAACATAAGCCATAAGCCACTAATGGAAACTGACTAGTTTATTCACACCTACAGCTTTCCCACACGTGTTTCAAATGATTTATACAGATGACCAAAAATATTGTATTAATTAGAACCGGCGATGGATTGGATTAATTAACTTGGACTTTTATGAATTTCTTGATTGATAGTTCGAAATATTGAATTGATGAAACATAAATATTTAACTTAATTGTTAAAAACAGTTAGGAATTGACGTAAAGGAGAGCCAAACAGATGCTATATGATATCATGATCGTTTTAGGAAACTATGGTAACTAAAAAAAACTAGACCAAAATCGGTTCATTCGTTTAGGAGCTACAATTCCACAGACACACAGATACACACTACAAACTTTTAGCATCCCTCGTATTCGTTGGGGGTTAAAAAAATGTCATGTCACGACTCCCAATGTGACAGGGATTGCCTTGAGCTGCCCTCGAAAACTGTCAATGTCAAAATAGTTGGGCCACTGCATACAACATGAGATATTTAGTTAAACTGTGACATCATTGCGAATTCAATTCTCATTAAGCTAGTTAATTAAACAGTGTTTTAGCTAATGACCGCGATATTATGTATGGCCACAGACAATGCAGGAAATTTAGGCCAGCGATACATGCATGCGCTTAAAACCAATTACTGAGTTAGGGCGAAGCCACATTATCCTCAGGTTGTAGATCAAACATAACCTAATGTGTTTACGACATTTTTGAACACTGTTAATAGCTAAAACGACAGCTAATTTTTCATTTCAAATTAAAAATGCCAAATTAGTTCAAGTTAGATTAATTTCTTTAATTTATTTCGAATCTGGTTCATATTTTGGAAATGACATTAATTTTATCGAATCGCCATTAAGTCGATCGGAAAGGCACCCTGATGGCTTTTGATATGAAATATGTATTGTAATTCAGAAATGTGGTCCAATTGGGTGGTTATTACGGTTATTATTCGATATAACTGTCAAAACGTTGCTTAGTGGTGCCATTAGCTGGCTTAAGAAATTAATAATGAAAGGCGTTGTTAAACAAGCCTCCAATGTGTTCTACCCTTTATCGAAAATATCGTGATTACCACGCATCGGTGTCGTCGCGTGACGTGCCTCTATAATGAACGAGTTGACAAGTCAGATAATTAAACGCAATGACAACACTACCCATAGTACAGAGTATGGCAACACTCCTTGTTATGATCGTTAGCACACCTTCAAATATCTACCTTGTTCAAGAAACTATAGAGTTCAAAATCCTGTGAGAGTTTTAGTTAGTAATGATGATAATGTTGCCGTGTGTAAATATAGTTTACAAAAGAATGAATGAAAACTCTTTAGTGATTCTGTATTTGATGGGCTTCATTCGTAAACGGGTCATACCGTCATAAACCCAAGTGGGTTAAGGAATCGCATGGCGTGCACCTGATAGGGTGTGATTGTAAACAAACACTCAGGCTCCATTGTTCGCTTTTAATTGTTGATGTAATGTGAGGTGCTGAGATAAGAGGAGACGTGGACTTAGTACCCATCAACAGATAGTACGTAACACGTACCTACGTAACTCTGTAAATAACAATTAAAGAGGCAGATCTGATAAAAAAAGGACAAACAAAATTGGTAAGATAAGCTCCAGCAATTCTCAAGTGGAGTTGGATGAGGCTGAATCTCGAGAAGTTAACTGAAATTCAACAGAAATCTATTGCAGAAATTGTAAGCTACATTTATGGGAAAGGTGGACCGATGACCTGGTGAGGGTTGCGGGAATCCGATAGATGCGAGACGCACAGGACCGGTCGTTATGGCGACACTTGGAGGAGGCCTATGTCCAGCAGTGGACGTCTTTGATGACGACTGAGATGATGATGATACATGGGAAAAGCCGAGAATGTAAATTTCAGTGCAGTACTTCAGTTTTACAATCGTATAAAACTGTAGTTTCAGTTTCAGCTACATTCAGCTTTCAAACCTTACGAAAGCCTCAAAACCTTCACACTAATAAAAAAAACTAATTTCTTCAAATGAAGCACTGGCTGAGCCGGCAATCCGCCTCTATGAAGCAAGCTAATAGGATGTGCCCATAGAGCAAGAAAACACCTCGGCGGTCATTGCTAGAAACGGTGTCGTCAAAACTTTCCATACGAACCAAGCGTATCAGTGAGTGTCACGATTTATTCATAGAAAATGACGGCCCGTGACAATAGGATATTCTCCTGTGTTTATTTTTATGCAATAGTAGCTGAACCGACAGATGTTGTCCTGACGCGCGAACTGTCAAACTCGCGAAGATCGTTAAGTTTTCTGAAGTTTTCTAATTTTCTGCGCAACTTTCCTAATTTTTTATTTCATAAGACCTTCTCCTGACAATAACAAACACAATAAAAAAGAATTAGTAAAATCGGTCCAGCCGTTCACGCGTGATATAGGAAATAGGGGTTCATTTTTATAAATATAGATTTATGAAACATCAAATAACACTAAAAATAAATCTTTTATGAAAATAGCATCAAAATTGGTTATTAATGAAGCAGCAATTAGGATTTCAAATATTGGTAAGAGTAACAGGGGGAAAAACCCCCCTGTTTGATGGGGACTGAGGATCTTTTGTACGCGCATAACCATTAGCCGATAGACGGCCAGTTGGCGGTGACGTCACATGTCAGTGTGTATTTCCTTATTCTGTTATTTGATAGTTTACCTTTCCACCAGATTTGAAAGGTGTGTAACTTATTTCATTTTTAACGGATTTGAAAGTTAGTCGAATACCTTAGTCTGACTGTGGCTATGACAGCCGTAACTTGTGTTTAGTGCACATCGGCGACCACGAATACATAAAATTTGCTTGTGTCTAAATAATAACAACTGCATGAGCTGCACCGATCGATCCTCACCTGATGGCCGGCTAGTCAGAAGCCAGAAAATCTGGCAACAGTTTTGACAATGAGTATCGTGTTGTTCAATAGCTGGATGGTGGTGGTCAGATAGACAGTCACTCCATGCAAAATACTGGTATTCAACTGCATTCGGTTGAACTGGAAGCCGACCCCAGAATAGTTGGGAAAAGGCTATGCAGATTGTTGCAAGTCAGTTGACTTGGCGCTTTTCTTATGGTCTCCACTGTTGATTATGGCTTTCAGGAGTTGCAGTCGACTCCAACATAGTTGGGAAAAGGCTATGATTTGGCATGTCTATTAGCTGCCGTGGTCTGTGGAAGTGCCAGTATTTGTGGCGGAAGCGGTTACTGCCACGCGACGCTGCGCCTGAGTTCAATAAATGGTAACACGGCGGGCGCATGCGCGTTGCGTAACGCGGACGACCAGGGTTCCGGTTTATCGGATGCATTGTGTGGCCGGTGTACTTTGAGGTATATTTTGATGGTAATTGAGCTTTTAAGTAGTTTTGGAGTTGAGTAATTGTAAATGGTGGGGTTTTTGTTTAGCAGTGGATGGTACGGTTTGCCAAGAACAGCATAGGGACTGATTACGAGAGTGAAGAGGTAGAAGTTTGGCAAAAATGTATTTTGAGAAGAGTTTTTAGTAGTTCAGTTTTCTTTATTATTTTTCATTAATTTTATGAATAAATAAAATAAATAATCAAATACACTGGATCATGAATGGCTGCAACCCAAAGGATGATTCACCATTTCATGGACAAAGGAAACAGCCTTATTAAGAGGATCTAAGTAGGGAATGCAATCTCGTACGAGATTTCCGCCTAGCGAGATCTCGCGAGACTCAAAACTCAGTCTCGCGAGATCTCGCAAATTACGGGATCTCGCGAGATTGAGAGAATCGCAATTAAAACATATGCAAATGCTTGTTTTAAGAACTAGTAATTGACGTGATATGTAATTAAATAGAAACTGCGTTGCTTAGTTATAAAAATAATGTAAGTTTTATTTAAAAAATCAACAGAGTACTTATTATTTTGTCTCTAACTCTAATAACATTTGTTTATGTCTATAATTATTATACCTACTGTAGCTAATCAGTTCAAATTCTTACAATGTTGGTAACAAAACAATAATTATCTATATTTAGTCCTTTGTAAATTATTACTTTAGTTTCAATAATTAAGAGTAATAGGAACATTACTTATGGTAAATAAATACAACAAAACAAAAACTTAACTTCACAAGTTGTTAAATAAATGTTGTGAGATCGTATTAATCAAATAAAAAAAGTTTAAAGTAGAAGTCAGATGAAGTTATCAAGGTACGGAAAGGCAAGTTAGTTTGTCTGAAAATGGCTTCTCAAAAAACACATCATGTCGAGAGTATCATCTGACAGACGACTTCTGATTTTGCATGCCAAATACCCTGCTGCTGAAAAAGCTCGTTCTGCCTCAACACTTGTGGGAACCACAGTTGAGAGGCAGTTATGTACGAAGTTTAAAAGTTCCCCTCTTACTCCACCAGCTTCGTACAAATTCATTTCTTTTTTTATTAAAATGTCTAAAGTATTTGTTGTAGAATCGATCTCGTTATCTCGCGAGATCTCGTACGAAATTTGACGAGATACAATCTCGTAAAATATGGCCGGGATCTCGCGAGATCGGGATCTCGGCGAGACGAGATTGCATTCCCTAGATCTAAGCATCTACATGTTGAGTGGAGGATGGATCGAGAATGGAAAACCAGACAGAAAAAATAAAGATGAACACTTAATAGATTTCTTTTATTTTTTTTAACATAGCTAGGTGCGTTCACAAACATGTAAATTCACTTACACAAGACACCCAAAAATCCGGAACAACTATCTGTAGGCCATACAAATATTTGTTCCGTGCGGGAATCGAACCCGCGACACTCAGCGCTGCATCCGAACCAAATTCCTAGAATACTAAAAGCCCTAGCTATTCAGCGTATGGTTATTTATCATTAGAACGGTCTCCCTCCTCTTGAAATTATACGTCTGTGAGAGAGCTATGCCTTTCAAAAATAATCTACGCGACTACCATAAAGCGGTAAGTACTCGTATTAATGAACAAAAAATTTACTAACCAATAAAAAGTGAAACTTTAATAGCTCTTTCTTAGTCTTTCATTAGTTAATGAGCAGTAAATGTTTTGTTATAGCTTCAGAGATACAAAGCCGGTCTATAAACACATATGTTTTGAACACAACTGCAGATACTAGTCGTAAAACCGAATGAAATAGATACGACATAAAATCTTACTATACCAACATACTTCCCACAGTAAAGCCTTACATTTACCAGATGCATCCCAACCGATTTTAATATGCACCAAACTGTAAGGCAGACGGTCCGCGCCAGCTTGCAGATCCTCTTGCATTAAATGCAACGCGAAGCGCTTCTAAAACGAGCCGTCTAATAGCAACGATGCCACATTTCAACCGCAGCAAAAAAGGCAAATTAAATCTGGCAGCAGAAGGGCAGGTTCAAAAAGATGGAACGGGACAGCGATATCATCGTTGATGGCATCTTGGCGAGTTAAGGCGAGACAAATCGATTTAACCGCATCCCGTTAAGACATGAAATCGGATTGGAGACAGGGACAGAGATATCCGAGTTCCTTTGGAAAAAAGCGTCGAGTTGCAGCCGCTTGAAAGCGACCGGGAACGGGTAAGGTCGTTGCCATGTAAACAGAAAAAAAAATTGAGATCTTTTGTAAGAGATTAGCCGCCAAAAATGAGGAGTGGCTCTTTGGTAAACAAGATCTCAGCGGACGCGTGTTAAATCTGTAGACAGTATCTAATTTTCTCTGAAAAGCCCGAGGTGGAAGACTGTTATCTCATGCCTCGGTATAAAATGTTCAACAAAATAATATATAAGGTGAAATGGAGAGGTTTGTAAAAAACGTACCGGACTCACACCCTCGTAAATGAGCAGCAGCCCTAATGGGGTTTGCTTCGCCCCATGTGATGGGGTCGGATTCGCAAAGGGTCCGTTAATCGATTTAGTGGTATGTAATGTACGTACCGAGCTGTTTCAAGTGGTACATTTATGTAAAACCATCTCTGTAGAGTTCAGTAAACTTTACTAAGAATAATGAAGATTTCATCATTTTGAAACGCCTCCAAACGTTCTGGGGTCGAAACACTGTGAGTGAATACAGTTTTCCAAGAAAGCAATAAAGCTAATTCGTCTGGACGTGCAATCCCGTGGATATCTCGCGACAGACTAGGCTAGTGTACCGACACACACGTGATTTTTACGCGCACTATTTATAAACTGCTAATGCGAGCAACTAGCGTTGTAGACAAATATTTGTAGCGTGAAATTATCGATATCGATGAATCGGTAAGACAATTATTAGGATATTATCAGCTTCAGATAAAACAACAGAGTGAATTCTACATTGTGGCGCTAGAAAATGAATAAGTTTTTTATGTGCATTAGAAAACAATAGAATTATTTCCACCGTCATCTATTCACCTGATCTACGTTACTGGGACAGAAACTTCTTTCTGCATACATACTTACAGCTTGGTTTCCAATATATTCAGCGACAAAGCGATTGTGGTTTGCCTTTTGGACCCCAGGAGGATATACCGAATACAAAATTAATCCTAAGGGCAAACCAAATTAAATTATTACTCAAGCTACGGTATCTCAAGGTACCTTAGAGAAACCGAAATTTTCAAAGCTTTGCCGATTCCATTTATAGCATAGGTAACTGAATCAACTTAACGAACACAATAAAATTATCGTGGCCGAGTAAACATCAATCTATTTCCAAGTCAGTATCTGATTAATCATCGTGTTTTTGCTTTTCCACGCTAATTATAACACACTAGCGCTTCCGTAAACGCAGAACAGTGTACATATGAATTATTTATCTCCAGTTTCAAGGACGCTTATTGTTAAGAGATTTAATGCGTCAAAATAAGGAAAGAATTAAGAACAAAGGGTTAACAATAGGTTGCGATTGGATTCGGCTTATTATAGGGCAAAATAAGCGGAAAATAAACGTCAACAACAAATGGCGGAGGTCGCAATAGACGTAAAGTTTTATAGAGATGGCGAACCAATGTTCGGTTGAAAGGGAACCCCTGTTAGTAGGTCTGAATGCTGTGAAGTCATATGCCACAATAACCTGTTTGTATTGCTATTGACTATAAGAAAAGTTAATGCTTGAAGAGAAATGTTTAGAAATTTTGATTAATTTTGTGGGCTTCGTTAATTAAAAACTGAACGACGCATGTCTCCCACAAAAAAAAAAATCTGGGTCTGACAAATTCAACTTGCTATATTTCGATGAATTTTAATCATATTTTGAACAGGGTTATGTACTTTATTATTTCCATCAGATAGAACATAATATTATCGATAAAATAATATCGATGTTTGTCCATCCCGATTATCTAAATTTAACGGCAGTCGACGCTCAAAGCTTAGAGAGAATGGACTTGTTTCACGTTTTTAAAAACTGTTAATTTTCCACTGCGAAAAATAACATCAGTAAATCAGTTTTGTTGGGAAAAAAGAAGATAGCATTGAGGAACATTTGACGACTTTATTAGAATGTTTTGAATTAAACCAAACTCGTTCTATAAATCGAAATAAATAATTTCTAGACACATTAAAATGTTCATTAAGTTATTTTAAGAAATACATAAATAATAGGTGTTCGCGTGCGTCCGTATTGACGTCACAGATCCACGGTATACTGTTACCAGTTTACAGAACAAGATTCTATAGAAAAGTGGAACAGTTTCGGATTTCATTTTATAGTTACAGCATCTTAAAATAAAGTTACTTGATTAACTAAAAAAGAACACTTTCGTGTCCACTGTTTTGTTTTGGGCCAGATCCTTTTAACAATTTTTATTGAAAACAATAGTAAGACTAAGAGACGTTGACTCCGAAATATTGTTTTATCAATCAGATACATCGAATCAGATACGATTTGGGTGAGTAGACAAACGTGCTCTGTTTTTTTAATTAGTGGACAGTTATTACCATATTTTTGACGATGCCACCAAGCCACCAACCATAAGAAAAAAATTAGTATTTTTTTTATTCTATCTTAATTTGAAAATTTCGATAACTGTCTATGAAGTTAATGAAATTTAACCCAATTAAACCCTTTATACCTGGTACACCTTTTTTTTGCCGGGGTGGAAAATCCTCATGGATGTCCTTCGCCTGCCCCAGGTGAAGGAGTCTGTCAGACTCTTACTGACTAAAAACCACCCCGGTGTTCCTTCCCACACTTGTACCGGGGATGGTTACTGGTAAAATGGATAGTAAGCTTCTGAGGGGTCGCATTCCACTTACATGGTCGGACCAAATTCGCTCATACCCGGACACAAAAATCGCTTCACAATGGCAAAAATAGGCACAGATGCATCCCGACGATCGATGTCGAAGCATCGTACAGAAAATGACTTCACGTCGGGACCTCATTACTGAGGGTCGTGATTATTCAAAGGAGGAGGACCTGGTACGTCAGAATAATGTAGAATTTTATAACTTCGATGACCTATTGTCACATTCTGTTTCAGAACCATAGTTTAGTCTTCTACTATCTGTTGGACATTGGGCTTCACTAGTGCCCTATTCTGTAACTCGACATTTAAAGTATTGCGCGATCGTTTTGTTACTAATATCTATATACCACAGAGTACCGAGATGCCTCAGCGGTCTCTGCTAGAGACGGCATTCACAAAACTATCTGTACAGGGTATTACGAAAATGCGTAGTCATATTTTAAACACTGCTTTTGCCCATAGAAATTATCAACTTTCAAGGCAATCATATTCAATTTAAAAAAAACCGGGCGAAAGCAAGTCGGACTCGCGCGCAAAGGGTCCGCAACAAGTCATCTATTTTCAGGTTTTTTTTTAAACTACCTCTTTATGTAGTCTATCTAAAGGCAAAGAACAACTTTCTGCATTTTTTTTATTTGTTCATTTCCATGGGCAGAAACAGTATCTTAATACGAGTATGACCACCCATTCCTGTACACCCTATATACGTCAAGCGAGTCAATGATTGTCACGGTTTACACATAGAAGCTGACATTCGAAACTTCTACTCAGTATATTGCAAATGCAGGAATATTTTGTATTCTTATTGATAAGCTTGCGTTTGACCACTATCCTATCACACCAGTCCCCCTAGCCAAATAACTTTTATAATAGAGCGTTAGCGTTAGCTTACGCTTCGTGCAAAATGTATGGCAAGGACATTACCTGCTGAGAGAACTTTCACGTGACTCACGCCCAGTTATGTCGTTGCCATACATTTTGCACGAAGCGTTAGCGCTAACGTTAACAGAAAAGTATTTTGTCTAACCTCCCTGATGTTAAGCAATGATGTGGTCGACGATGGAGCGCACTTGCGATTCTTGACTTAAGGGTCTACTACCGGCCAAGTGGCGCCCTCATTGAATAAAAAATCGTAGCATAGCACAGAAAATAAATATTAAAGAATCCAACGTCACGTTTGTTACAAAGAGGATAAAGTATTTTTACGTTGTTAAAACAGATCTCAGAACGTTTCGTATCCAAAGTAGTAGGCAAAAGTGTCAGAAACGGCAGTTTTCGGTACTTTTGCCTACTTTTTTATAGCATAGTGTAATTAATTTGTAAAGTTATGTCTAACGCGGATAAAACCTTGAGAATCACACAAAAACTATAAAGCGTATTTTTATGAAACCTTCACTATTTAAAAGATCATTTAATTATTTATATTTTAGTACCTATACCTGATTTAGAATAATAGCTGTTGTTTTAATAATCTGTCTAATTTCGGACAGCGCTCCATGATGGGCGCGAGTCCTATTACTGGGTGGACGTACGACGCGTTACGTGAGCTCAGCACAGAACACGCAAGCTAACCACTTAATGACCTTGAGTGGTTAGCTTGCGTGTTCTGTGGCAGTTAATAGCTTAAAGACCCCCAGGTTAAAACTTTTAGAAAACCCCAGACCTCGTGTTGGGTATCTAATATGCACTACTATTGTTATATACTAATGTACCAACATCAGTATATAACAATTAAGTCGTTATTTACTACTAGCTTTTACCAGCGGCTTTGCCCGCGTGGAAGGCTAAAGGCCAGACTTTAATCTATCCCTGTGCCGAATTTCATCCAGAGCCATTCTGGCGTCTTTCATTCAAACTTCGCATTTATAATATTAGTAGGGAAGTAGGACGAACATGGAGGTACTACTCGTATAACTCGATTAAAATTTTCATAGATCAAGTCGAGTCAAACTCTTGCCAATACACAACCCATATTTCGCGCAGTAACTGTTCAGTTATAGTTAATCACAAAGTGAAATGAGAGTAATTAATTACTCAACGGATGCGAGAGATTAATAATTATTATTTTTGTATGTTACGATTTGATTAAATATTTAATAATTCATTGAATATTGTTTCAGATATTAAGCTGAGCTTCGAAAAGGTTCATAAAGCAATCATCAAAAATAATCTGTAAAGATAAATAATTAATTTCAGGTTCCTTTGTTAGGGCTCTCGTAGACATGTACGACATGACAATGCGACACGACGAGTCGAATTGTCGCGTCGCCCCTAACCCGAAAAGTGTATTTCTTTCTATCTGTATATTACAAAAAAAAAAAACCCGGCATGTCCTCAAAACCTTCGAAGACATGTGACATCCACCAACACGAGCTAGGCCCGCGTGGATGGATTAGATACGGCCCATACCCTCTTACAGAGATGAGGCCTGTGTCCCAGGATTGAGAATATTATAATGCTGTAGGGGGGCACGTACATAACATAATCCGCCTTACAACACAATCAGGTTTTTTTTTTCATAACTCGAAAAGTGTCTTCCTTTCTATCTGTATCCCTTAGACTATGAAAGGTTACAGACGGAGTGTCAAAATCCAGCAATCTGAAGTACCAGAATGAGAAGCCGGCTTGTATCTGTACATGCAAAATAAGCGCACATAGACAAAATGAGAAGCCGATACGTCATCGTTACGTTCGTCAAGGTCACTCACACATTTTAACGATCCTGCTTCATTTAATGTCCAATGTCGTTCCGTCTATAACCTTTCATAGTCTAAGCTGTATCCCTTAACTTTTTTTTAATCATTTATTTGTTTCTGCAAGCGATGCGAATGTAACCAAGCGATTTTGTACGCATAAGACCTGAATACACAAACAACAATAAATTACACTGTCATATAATAAATCAATATTCAAAACGCCTTGTAAGCGCGTCAAGCCTTCCAAAGTAGATGTGTAGCTTCCCAATCATTGACCACAGAGTAATAATGCCTTTTTTTTTTCAACTTGGCCGATCTCAAGGTCGTAATCATGCGATATAGTTGCCAAGTACGCTGGCAGTTCGAGGAAACGGTAGCCAGGGCGTTGGCACGACTGGCAGGAGTTGGTATTGCGATAGCAAGATTTATTGGCAGTTAAGGTTTTTTTTATGGCAAGTATGTATTCCTGTACTTGGATTTAAGTGTTTTGATTTTTATGTTACATTTGTGAAGGTTTCATTAAAGAGCTTTGGTGTGTAAAATTATGCTTTGTATTAAAACATTATTTTTTATTATTGATGACGTTTGAATATTATCTGATCTGATAGTTAGCGATGGTGTGGTCAATTAAAATGGAGCCCGCTTGTCTAGAAGAGTAAGTTGCCTATTCACTCTTGACTTTAAGGCTAGCCGCTGACTTGTGATTTTTGTCACCGTGACTTTTTGGTACCCAGTCGAGTGCTATGAAGATACACATGGGAGTGCGCTGATCATGGTGACGTGACAATACGGTGACAAATAGTTCCTAGGTGACTGAATTTTAAAGGATACTGACGTAGTTTAGGATATAGAGTGTTCAATTCAATTTTCCGTTTAAGGGACAGTTATACGACTTTTAATGGTTTTTAATTGAACATCACGTCTAAACGACTAGTTTTATTTCTATGAAAAAAATATATGTTTCTCTAGACAATTTCCGTCGTAATTTGATCTGAGAATATTTGAAATTATATTTTTAAAACATAGTGTAATTAATTTGTAAAGTCTCTAACGCGGATAAGAAATTGAGAATCACGCAAAAACTATAAAGCGTATTTTTATGAAACCTTCACCATTTTAAAGATCATTTAATTATTTATAATTTAGTCTCAGTGTTTTAGTTTAATACTTGTTGTTTTAAGTGTAATAAATTAATAATGCGTCTAATTTCGGACAGCGCTCATTGATGGGCGAGTCCTATTACTGGGTGGACATACGACGCGTTACGTGAGCTCAGCGCAGAACCTGCAAGCTAACCACTCAAGGTCGTTGGCAGCTAATAGTGCCTTAACAATCTTTCAGTGTATATGGGATGCACCCAGTAGCGTTTTCTTTTTTCGTTTCATTTTACTTCTTCTTATTTCAAGAGCACTTATTACAGCAATCTGTACGAAATCCATTTCTTGAACGAGATGAGCGCGTTTTGTTGCCCAGTGGCTTTTCAAGTGGGCGCATCGTGGGTGACAGTGACAAAAAGTCACGGTAACAAATATCACAAGTCAGCGGCTAGCCTAAGACTCCTGGGACAGGAAAAATGTTTTGGAGACACTAAACATAGCGTGATGCACATATTTTAAACTATGAAAAGCTAATAATACATCACAATAACAAAAAAACACTTGATGGATTTCCTGACACCTATTCCGTGTTATTTACCTAATGGTTAATTAACGTAAACAGTAAGAAACGAAGCGTGAAAACTTTATCGGAATCCAAAATATTTAATTAGAAACATGTTGCTGTATTAAATTTGTTGTTTCATTAGGAGAAAGGTCACTAGGGTACGTCTTTAATTTAATTAATGTACCTACAGTTGGGAATTTTCCTTACCTTTGAAGGGCCTACCTCCCCGTAAGTGGCGCCCTCATTGAATAAAAATTCGTATCTTAGCATAGAAAATAAAGATTAAAGAATCCTATGTTGCGTTTGTTACAAATAGGATAAGGTATTTTTACGTTGTTAAAACAGGACTCAAAGTGTTTTGTATCAAAAGTAGTAAGCAAAAGTGTCAAAAACAGCCGTTTTTGGTACTTTTGCTTACTACTTTGGATTCGAAACACTTTGAGTCCTGTTTCAACAACGTAAAAATACCCTAAGCTCTTTGTAACAAACGCAACATAGGATTTTTTAATCTTTCTTTACTACGTTTTGCTACGATTTTTTATTCAATGAGGGCGCCACTTGGCGGCTATGTACTCGTATATACGCCTAATACAAACAAGACTAAAAGCTCTCATGAAAGTTCGGTTTTGACGATGGATTTTTGATTAGGGCAACACACTTTTTAGGGTTCCGTATCCAAAGGGTCCAAGCGGAGCCCTCTTTTATTGTCACTCACGTGTCCATCTGTACGTAAGTCGTCTGTCACAAAATTTTGTTACAGACAATTTTTTGACTTCCCATTGACCTATGAACTTGAAATTTGGTGATAATGTTTATTATTACGTATACTTTACCAACAAATACTAATATTTGGTACGGAACCCTTAATGTGAAAGCTGTGAAATCTGACACGCACTTGGCCAGTTTTTTGAAGAATGGCGCTGCATAACTAAGTAGGTCATAAACCCACAAATCTAGATACCTACGTCATAGCGACCTCGACCGCTCCGTCAAGCAAGAGTGGCTGATTTTTCGATGGTCATCATCATCAGCCTTTTAATGTCCCCACTGCTGGGGCACCGGCCTCCTCACTGTGAGAGAGTGTGGGCCGTAATCCACTACGCGGGCCCAATGTGGGTTGGTGGATGTCAATGAATTCGAAGATACATCATTCGATGGTCAAATAACATTTAACTAAATAAAATACTAGCGACCTGCCCCAGCTCCGCACGGGCAGAAATTATACAGACAAACCTTCCTCGTTCATCGCTCTTTCTATTAGTGAGAACCGTGTTAAAATTCGTTGCGTGGTTTTAGAGGCACTAGCGGAGAAACAGACACTTCGACTTTACTTATACTATGTCGAGATAAAGGTAGTGATTTGAGAAAACTTTTATAAGCCATTTTTATTCCTCAGATAAAATTTCTCTGGGTGGAGCGGGAGGGCGTGTGAGACTCTTACTGACTAAAACCCACCCCTGTTCCTTCCCTGCCCTGAGTGCCCAGGGGCGAGGTAACTCTGTTTCGAATTTATCCACAACCACTGGGCAGGCATCGGCCATGACGGGCCCCGTCATTATTGCTGACAACCCGTCGACTCTCGGGCCTGGTGCCTGCTACCCATTACTCGCCGTCCGCAGGCTCGGGTATGCGGCCCTTAGATGAAGAAATACCTTTTATTCAAGTTTCCCTAACAATCTTTGTTTAGTTAGGCCTGAATCTGAACAGATGTTAAGGTATGTGAATCACAACATTACTATGTACTCATATTTTTGCATAGTTTTCCTCTTGTACATCATTTAGTGGTTTTCCGGTCCATCCGGACAATAGCTTTGTTTGATTTGATGAAATACATTGTAAACTATTGCAATTATTATGAGATTTAATTTGTTATTGAATTTATTAAGATGATTATTACTAAGCCCAGTTTAATAAGTTTTAATATTAATTTATAAATAAATTTTACGTTTTGTAAAATTTTTAAACAAAGCCTTTATTGCTCTGAATTACATTTATTTTTAATAATATAATATAACAAACAATGACGTCACCTTGGCATGAATATTGCAATCCGAATTGTCATTAATTCAACATGCGTTTTCAATTACGATTATAATAATGAATGTACAAAATAACCAGTTGATTGAATTTTAATCTCCAATCAATGGATCTTAATTACGTTATGTAACAATATTGGCCTGATACGATTTTGCAAATCGATCTTTGAAGCGATAAAATCAGACTGGTTACACACACAGATGATTTGATTACAATGGAATAAGACAATAAGTTCGGCAACATCGAATTTTGTCTGTAGAACTACTAGAACCAATAAAAGAGACGAGGTTTTGACGATAACGATGATCAAAAATGCCAATACTTACCGAATTTTCTTTTGGTATCAACCAAGTGACATTTCAGTATTGTATTGGTCGTTGTGGAAACTGTTGGAGTAAACCTCGTACCGGAAGACGCAGTGTTGAAAGGCCTCTCATGAGGTGGACCGAAGACCTGGTGAGGGTCGCGGGAACCTCATGGATAGGTGCGGGAATTCCATGCATGAGACGCACAGTACCGGTCGTTGTAGCGACACTTTGGGGAGGCCTATGTCCAGAAGTAGACGTCTTTCGGCTGAAATGATGATGATTGGACCCTGACGTGTCCTCCTAATTACCTCGCCCCTGGGCATTCAGGGCAGGGAGGAACAGGGGTGGGTTTTAGTCAGTAAGAGTCTGACACGACCTTCCGCTCCACCCTAGAGCGGGAGATGTCATTGGATGATTTTCCACCCCAAAAGAAAAAAATGTGTCGTCCTAATATAACGCGATCATCGTAACAATATGCGATAGTCGTGTTCATTTCTATGTAAACACGATCGCGTCATTGCGCCTACAGAGGGCGCTTTCCGGTTTTGCCATACAAATGATCGAGTGGGTCGCGTATTCGCGCAAAGATCGCTTTGTATTAGAACACATACATTTTTCAAGAACCTTTATTGCTAATAAATCAACACTTAGTCTAGAGTGCCTTCAAGCAATTCTTCAACAAATGCCGCTGTTACCAAGCAATATTATATTCTATTTATTCTCTACGGAAAATTTATAGTCTCACTAACACACAACATCATGCAAGTCATTAAGCTCATAATGCCAAGGTCCAATGCGTAAGCAACACGATATGAGCACGATACAATACGTCAAACGCATCGTGCGTACGATTCGCTACTCCTGCGCAGTCTCCAGTGTGATCCATCAATGTAGCACGCGAAACATTTTTTTTTTGTGTTGTTGCAGCGATTTACCTTTCATGTTGATCAAATTCATTTTGCAGAAACTATGATAGACAAGTTACTACAAAACATTTAAAACAAAAATACAGCTCTCAAAATTATATTTGCCGCAAATAAGACGATTTTGTGAAAATATGAGGAATTGCGAAAACATCTCAGCGATGTAATTTGCAAAAAAAAAAACATTTGAATTTCGTAGGTTAAATTAACGTATCCCCCTCAACTATGATCTTCTAAGATAGACAGATAGACAATAGCGATGTCCAAGCAAATTTCACATAACAATAGCAGGGTGTACGGAGCGTGAAACACTTTCTACGTTGCGCAAGCGACGATCATGCGATTTTTGACTGATCTTATAAGTACTGTAACACAATGGTCATGGTTGTTGTCAGTTCTTTATTGAGGTGCGTCTATGTCTTGTATGGTTCAGAATGTTGGGCCACAAAAGGGATGAATAAAAAGCAATTGCATGCAGCTGAGATGAGAATGCTAAGAGCGATGTGTGGTGTTACGCGCATGGATAGAATTAGGAATGAGTATATATGAGGAAGTCTGAAAGTGGCACCGCTGACTGAAAAGTTGTGTGGGAATCGGTTGTCGTGGTATGGGCATGTGATGCCTATAAGATTAGGGGGGCTCTAAGAGTAGGGGTAGGCCAAAAAAACGATGAATGGACTGTGTGAAAGAGGATATTGGTAAAAAGGCGGTGACTACAGAGATGACGGCTAATAGAGGAATATGGAAGAAAAAGCTATTTGCGCCGACCCCAAATAAATTGGGATTAGGGCAAGAGAATGATGACGATTTGATGAATGATGTCTATGATGATGAAATCAATGCTCCACCTCCTATCAATCTACTAGACTAGAGTAATCCTTTAATAAAAGCCCGCCACACTATTAACCCAACCACTGCAAGTACTGAAAGCCAGAATCAACAGTGGTGACAGTCAGAAAAACGCCGAGGCAATGAAGCTCGACGAGTCCCGGTGAAACGGTTCAACTGTATTGGATCCCGAAACAGAAAAGAACAGCGGAAGTAAGTAGTAAGAAAAAAAAAAACTTCCACTTTCCTTTATATCAAAGCAGGAGGAATTTTATCAGACGTAAAATGTAACCTAAGGGCTCATTGAAAATAAACTTTAACAAACATTTTAAAAAGCTTAAATGTCGCTGTTGACCTTATTCATCCCAAAAAGCTGGACAAAAGCATCCCCATGAGTTCCAGTTAAGTATTTTTAGTGATTGCTTTTTAAATCTAATCATAAAGGGTGGACATTGGACACTGGACAGCTTTGTGGGAAGGGGAAACTGGCACCAATCTCCCCCTTTGTTGTTTACCATGCATTGCCAAATGTTATACGAAGCGATTTTGTATGACTAATACTTTTAACACTAAATAAAAAAAAGTATGACTAAAGATGTGCCCTTCCCTTAACTGTTTATTCTAAAATTTTAAACATGGTAATTAGTAAGTACAGTTGAGTGCATTGATTGGGAGGGAACCCTAAATTTGTGTGTTACTTAATTATTAAAGTTTGTGAACAGATCATTTCGATTAAATACAATAAATCCCATCCAAATTCTATAGTTTACAATATATCCTTGTCTTTTTGAGAAGAAAGAGATTGTAATATGACGCGATTTATTATAACTTACTGTAAACAAAGCTATGGTATCAACTGAAAACTGAACATCATACACCTTAGAACATAGCGAATCCGTTTGAAAAAAAAATATAGATCTGTCGCAGTCCTTTTGGTATATTATGTTGAAAAGCAACCAAGAATTAAAAAATCATTAAACAATTAAAACCGAAAAGAAATCAAAATATTTCATTTGGTGAACCCATCTTTAGAAGATGGGGAAACCATAACCAATTAATGCACACATCCTTAGAGTTCATTGCTCTATGAAACAAAAACTAGTCTAATTAGTTAGTCATTTAATAAATCGATATCAACTTAAGGTATAAGGTCTGTCATACCAGTCAAGGTGACGTTACTCCATTTGGCGGCTGTACAAAGAATGAGGTCAATTACCTGTAACAAAAAATACATAATAAGTTTTTGTATTACATCATATTATCTACAAATGGGATCATTTTTTCTGGGAATAAATTAGATATAAAGAATAGTGGTACAGTTCATGGCATCGTGTTTTTGGATTGTTTTTAGTAGAAAAAATATTTCAAAACACTTTCTTTACGTACATACAACACACAGTTCTGATGAGGTACCTATAAATAAAAAGATATAATCTTCAAAAGCCACTTTCCAAAAATAAAATAAAAAGTGTTCATCTGTCTGCTTGAACCCTAACTCAAAAACCACTGACTCCTTTCCGATAAAATCTAAACCGTTAATTTCGAGAAATGTTTCCTGTAAATCTCAAAGGAGATATGATGCAATAAACAAACAAGTCGAAACAAGTGGGAGAAAGCTTTGTTTGTAATAATTAACTAAAACCAGTCGTGGTAACCGTGGGAGACCACGACTCAGAGTCTCATACCACGCAGTTATGGGGCAGAACTAATTAATAACATGATGTATTCCGCATAATTACAGACTGACAGTTAAATTGTACGACTTATATTATGAGATAGAATTGTTTAGTTTTAAGAATTTACATAGGAACTGCTTATTTAGCTGTCGGTTCTGCGCTAGCGCACATTTTCATAGACAACTAACTTATAAAAGCTCTATTTTACACGTAGATAGTTATATTATTGAAACCAGCTGTTACAGATATCAAGCACCTAGATAGTCATAACTTAGCTAGTCTAAAGTCCACGACACCCCACGCGTTTAAGACCGGCACTCGAATATCGTAATCGGAGCCCTAGTCGCCGATGCACTGAACAGATAAAACAAGTATTTAATAAGTAAAAGTTGATACAAAACGACTCTGACATCCTTGATCCCTGATATTTGTTGACTCATTGGCGTCTTAGATTTCAAATGAAATTGTTAGCAACAAGTCTTGTGCTTTCTTAATACGAGTACATGCCTCGACTGTGCTCATTAAAGACAAAGCTAACTTTAATGGAACTTTGAACATAGAAATTCTGCGAATTTAACCTGATAGTGTCAAGTCATTGTAATTAGCAATGACATACGTTGGACTGAACAGTATTTATTATTATAATAAATTCATTTATTTCCTCATATACAATAATTTACTTTATGGTTTACTGAACAAATGTGCGTTGTTGACTTGCGTAAGTGACTGTACTATGTTGACCGACTGTACTTACCAAAGAGGAAAACTTTTAGAATTGATCGCGCTATAAACAGGATAAATGGTTGTCTATGGGCATTGTATTGCCTAGTCTAGACCGAGCCATATGTTCAGAATGTCTGTGTCTTGGTGGTAAGTACGCCTTTGTGTGTGAAGTGAACTGTTGCCTGTACATGTCTTAAGAAAGGGTGTTGTTAGTTTGTGCCGTTTATCAAAGTGGTAACAACGTTTCAGACAGGTTCATTTTCTAAAAAGTTAGTATAAAGGAATATATATACTCAAGTGAATTTTGTAGAGAAAACAATACGGACTACCTGCCCAAAAGGTGGGCTACAAACACCACAGCCGGCACAGGCAAAAGCCGGTCTATTCTGTAAAAATCTCACAGTTTAAACTTGGCGAAGTGAGCTGTCATTCTACTTTTTACATCTATGGATTGACGGCATGTTCACTTCAGCTAAGTTTATACGGCGAGATTTTAACAGAATACCACTACTGAAAGTTTTATGAATACTACAAATGAATACCAATACTTTGGTATTGTTCGTCGGTTTTTTGAGCTCCTCAAAGTTCTGAGTTGAGCTTCACGATAACTGAAAAATGCTTGCACTGTCTGGACAGCTCCACTCAAATCTGCGTGTTGCTTTCGTCAAAAGCTCATCCCAGACATTAACGTACATGGTTCTCATATGACTTGACCAGTACATATTGTATGGATTTTAACACTTTAAAAAACACTTTGACTTCTGAGTTGGTTTCGGTGTTTCTTTTCAGGGTAGTTAGCTAGGAAACACCGGCCTCATCTAGCTAAAACTGACAAAAAAAATGTTGACGTGTAAAAGTGTTGTTAAAACCAATTTACATAAATAAAATCATTTATAATTTACATTAACAGACAACAATATTCCTGACTTCTGAACTTCAATAAAATCAATTCGGCTTCCATCGCTACGCACGGCTCCTTATTTTCCTGGAATCCAATATACAGTCGCTGTATACCTTTCTTTTACCGACATATTTATTAGTATTTGCTAACTCAATAGCAATGCTCGAAGTTGCCGTACCACCCACGGAGTATAGAAGTCTATACCTACAATATTAAAGCGAACACCGCAGGGCATAACCCGCTATAACTGATAGATAAGGTAATATAGTGAAATAATACTATGTTTTTGTTTTATTAAGTCTATAAAACAAAGAATATGGAAAGAGTTTTTTCATAATTTTGTGAATTTTACGTTGGGTAAGGAGAGCTGCTTGTTAGCTACAAAGTCAATTTAATTACCTAAGTTTACTGTCTTTTCTACTAATTAGTAGTGTAGTGCAGGGCAGAAAAATAGTTAAGTTTTGTTAATAACGTAAGAAGTCAGGTTTGTTTTTTTTTTAATATCATGTTATCTGATAGATGTTCTATTGCGTGTAAACTAGAACTTCCTCAATCAATCTGACTAAAATGTGGCGAAATTTTCATGGATACTCTACGTCTGGGGAGAACGGAGAGTTATGTCGGACTCCTACCACTACCATGCCGGAGTCGATGAGTCGGAGGCCAGGGATACAATTAAATTCACACGCACTATGACACCTATCCCTAAAAAAAATGTTTGGTTCCTTCTACCAAACACCTTGTATATTTAAAAGAAATTTTAACTGAAGGAAAAA
Organism: Polia nebulosa; assembly: GCA_951329385.1. NCBI lineage: Eukaryota > Metazoa > Arthropoda > Insecta > Lepidoptera > Noctuidae > Polia > Polia nebulosa. The sequence continues at coordinate 11,981,132 of OX589613.1, read as the reverse complement.
CTTCCACCTATATAACAAGATGATGATTAGCAAGATTACTCCAAGCCTAGGTAGTCCAGCAGACCAGAGAACAAAGTCATTGGACAAGTGGAGAAATAATCACGAAGATGTGACTTACGTAATGATGGGTGATTGTGGATTTGAAGAGATATTAATCTCGCAGTAGACTTATGATTTCTTTTGATTTTCATTTCTCTTGAGGGGAAAGCTGAATTCACAAACATATCTACACATTCATGAGTTGTGATTTACGTCTGATAGACGCATGTTGGTGTTAGTGTATTTTTAACATAGAGATTGTGTTATTGTTAGCTTACAGTTCGTAACTGCCCCACCCAGTGAGATGGAACGAATAATTGAAGATGAGACAGGATGCGAAAGAAACCCAAAGCAAATAGCTATAAGGGGCCAAAACTCAGAAGGGCCAGCATTCCATTATCATCATCATCATTTCAGCCGAAAGACATCCACTGCTGGACATAGTCCTCCCCCAAGAGTCACCACAACGACCGGTCCTGTGCGTCACACAGCACTCCAGCAGACAGTAAAACATTCGCAGACATTGCATCCAAAATAACAGACCACCTCAATCAATCTGCCCGCGCCTTTTCCCAACTATCTTGGGGTCGGCTTCCAGTCTAACCGGATGCAGCTGAATACCAGTATTTTACATGGAGCGACTGCCTATCTGACCTCCGCAACCCAGTTGCAGTAAAACGATACCCCTTGGCAAGACTGGATGTCAGACTTTCGGGCTTCTGACAACCTGTAACGACTGTTAAAGATCCACGATTGACAGCCAGGACCAACGGCTTAAGGTGCTTTCCGAGGCACGGAGGAGTCTCGGTATGTAAAGATGGTCACCCATCCACGGACCAACCCGGGCAAGAGTAGCTTAACGTGATGGATCGACCCGTGCGGCTGTTATTATTTTAGCCTCGAGCTCCTATCACAAATAACAGACCACCTTTCACACACATTAATGAACAACAATCTAAAAGAAGTAAAAAATACACCAAAATGCATAATCAATCACAGAAAATCGGTGGTTCAACAACACTTCCTCATCCAAGTCAATTAACTTAGCTAGTCATTTGAATCCATTTGAGTCTAGCATTGTATTAGGATCCAATCAGGCATGTAATCAGACCAAAATACACAGGTGTTTGTGCCCAGTAATGGTTTTGAGCTAGACCCGTGTAAGTGTAGTGCGATGACCTGGGACTTTGATAAATATCCTTCTATAGTTCTTTGTGTTGTTGAACTTGTTTCTTGGCAGACTTATTAATAAGAAAAGGTAAGTTTTCTGATAAGTTTCAATGCGGAAAATCCTACTGAATATTATAAATGCGAAAGCTCTGATGTTTGTGGAATAAAATTTTAAATAATAAATTATTCCACTAATGGCACCTTTTTTTTGTGGGGAGGAAAATCATCCAGTGACTTCTCCCGCTCTGGGTGGAGTGGGAGGGCGTGTCAGACTCTTACTGACTAAAACCCACCCCTGTTCCTACCCTGCCTGAGTGCCCAGGGGTGCGGTAACTCATTTTCAGAATTTATCCGCTACCCCTAGGCATGCAGGCACCGGCAACACTCATCTCTTTGAGGCGCGCGTGGAACACTACGCGCCGTCGACTCACGGGTCTGGTGCTGATCGGACGGCGAGCTACCCACTGCTCGCCGTCCGCAGGCCCGAGTCTACGATGGCCGGAGATCGTCTCGCTACGTCCTACGCCCAGTACCTCTCCTGCGGTGGTCGCGGCCAAGGCCGTGAGGGCCACTCCGTTGAGCTTCCCTCACACGTCCCGCCTCTGTCTTCGCGTGCATTACTGTTTCGTAGACTGCCTCCCATTCCCTCTCGCTCCGTACCACGGCCATGTGGAATACCTAAGTTGCTATTCACTCAGGTGCTGTTAAAGCGGGTGCCCAATGTGGAATACCTCGTATGGATGGATGTTTGTTACTCAATCACGCCAGAACAGCTGAACAGATCTGGATGAAATTTGGCACAGAGATAGATTATAGTCTGGAATAGCACGTAGGCTATAATTTATAGTGGGGGAAGAACTAATTTCACGCGGGCGAAGCCTTTGGCAGAAGCTCCTCATATTTGACTAGGACCTAGAACTAAGTTTTTCTTTTGCAAATTAAAATCTCCGGATAAAGCTGGGCTGGCCGGCAAAAGCTGTCTTTCGTTGTTTATAATGGTTGCTTTTAGATTTTCGACATATTTTACATACATTCTGTTGGTAAATAAACTTGAGAACTAAACACAAAAACGACTAGCCGTTTTAACGACGTGAGAAAACACGAGTTTGAGTACACATAATTTATTTTGATTTTTGTACAGATTTGTTGAAACAGAAGAGCCACGTTAATATAAAGGTCTCAAGGGTAATGTTACCGGGCGGGACTCAACCCGAGCGAAGGTCAAACACTACGAGTCTATGATACTTGTTGCTACAGCTCAGAAGCTCGGCAAAAAGAAGAATACATATTTTATTAGTATGACGCTCGAAACGGTTTTTGCTGCTATTAATTTTATTTTTCATCTCAACGGCCCAGAGACTGAATATGGACTATAATGATGGCCGTGGGGGATTTTGACGTCATCTTCACGCTTGGGAGACGAATTGGTGATCACAGAAGGTTATATATGTAAAATAACAGGTTTAAAGATCGCATATTTTGTTTAATGATAACCACGGGCAGTCACCTCTATTTTTCTTTGCAGGTGGTAGATTTTTACAGTTGATTACGCTATGGTTTAATTACGTAAAAAGTTTACACAGAACTGAATGATACGTGTTTTCCAACAGAAGCGTTCACGTGAACACTGATAATACTGCAACACCCTGATTTCCCAGAGGAAAAGCTTGCGGAAGTCTGTTAACACTCGTTCCATGTAGAACCAAAAAACTTTCTGTATGTTGTGTGACGTAAGATCTGCAAACAAGCAAACTGTATTCTAAAGTTCTGACGCAATGTGGGATATACAGTACAGCAATGGACTATTAGAAGGAGGACTACTGCTGTTAGTTGGACTAACAGACGGATATGAAGAAGAGCCTAGAAGAACATTGAACCACACTGACTATAAGAGTAGGGGAAGATCAAAACTACAAGGATTGATTGTGTGAAAGAAAATACAGGATGAAGGGGATAAGTACTGAGATAACGACTAAAGAGATAGAAGAACGTTGAGCAGTCCCCGAATAGATTGAGACAAAAGCAGGAGGGGATGACTATGAATAAATAAAACACTAGAATTTCGCTATTGGGTACAGTTAGAAACAAATGTCACGTGTGATCGTCAATGACTGCCTCTACTTTGTTCATTTCGTAGAAATCATTTGGATGAAAATGTCATGCATGGCATATGTATATTGCTGAGCATAATCAGCCTATTAGCATTCCCATTGGCAGTTGGTGGATGTCACATGTATTTTTTTTTTGGAGTGTAGGAAATCATTAAATGAGGTCTCACGCTCTGGGTGGAGCCCGGGCGTGTCAGACTATTACTGACTAAAACGCACCCGTGTTACTTCAGTTGCTTGAACCAGGGCCGCGGTAACTCTCTTTCATATTCCGCGACCCAGACTGGCATGTCACATGTCTTCAAATTTTTGGTTTTAGGACATGCCGGTTTCCTTACGCTGTTTTCCTTCACCGTTTTGAGAGCAGTCTCGTGACGTGATGAAATATTTTACACAAAGTAAAGAGCCTGTCTGAGTTCGAATACGAACCTAGGACACGTAAGTCGTTCAAACCCAGGCAGGCGCTTTAATTTGTGTAAATTATTTCATCACCACTGCTCTCAAAACGGTGAAGGAAAATATCGTGAGGAAACCATGTCTTAGAACCAAAAATTCGAAGACATGTGATATCCACCAACCCGCATTGGGCTCGCGTGGTGTATTCTGGCCCACACCCTCTCACAGAGAGGAGGCCTGTGCCCAGTGGCGTATTCAAAGATTTGGCGCCCCGGGCCAAATATTTATGCTGCCCCATAGTTAACAAAAAATGGAATATTCTTTTTTGCTTTGCTTATCTAGAATTTGAGGTACACGATTCGGATAGGTAAGATTTCCTTGTGATAGACAAGAAGTTAAGGGGTGGTAAGAAAAGTAGAAATAGTAGTGCTTATCAAACTTAAAAAAACTGCAGCAGGTAGCATTCGTCGCCCCTGGTAGTCTGCCGCCCCGGGCCATGGCCCTCTTGGCCTAAGGGTAAATACGCCACTGCCTGTGCCCCAGCAGTGGGGACATTAAATGGCTGATGATGATGACACGTAAGTCGGAGCTATCTCCACTGGACCACCTCTGCTCTGAAAAATGTTACAAATAATTTCCCAGTAATTCCGGTAATATTGCGGATAGAGCCACAGGCTACAATGTAGTACATTGTCATTTACCATCACATTTTACGATCTTGTTTACATAGGGTTACCAGTCACGAATCATTCATGATTGCTAGTTAGGAAGATATTTTTTAGAGCTGATGTCATGAGTATTTTAAGTTCGATTAAATCATTGTTAATAGTTTTTTCATTGTGATAATTAAAATTTAGTACTCTTCGGAATTCGACCGGCAAAATCGAATAGTTTATAGCTTCAGTCAATGAGATTCATTGAACTGGGTCTTCCGATTCCGTGACTCTAAACGTAGGTGACACATACTTGCGAGCTTAAATCTCCCCCCTCCACCCATAATGGTCCAATTAGAGTCAAGTTGTTGACCTTAAATGGCCTTGAATACGTCGGCCGCAATTTTCTTCAGACGTCTTATACGCGACGATAAAATCTGACATGTATGTGTGCTAGTACATTCTACAGTTTCCCTTTCAAAGGTAGTGGAAATCATATAAATAGTTTATAGACACTAAATTATAGTTATTTATAATTCTTTAAGGCGTATATAGCCACCAAGTGGCGCCCTCATTGAATAAAAAAACTGCCGTTTTTGACACTTTTGCTTACTTATACCATATCCTATTTGTAACAAACGCAACCTAAGATTCTTTAATCTTTATTTTCTACGCTATGCTACGATCACTTTTGATATGATACGAAGCTTTGCGAAGCACTTTGGATACGAAACATTTTGAGTCCTGTTTTAACAACGTAAATATACCTTATCTTCTTAGTAACAAACGCAACATAGGATTCTTTAATCTTTATTTTCCTTGCAAAGATACGATTTTTTATCCAATGAGGGCGCCACTTATGCGGAGGCAGGCCCTTAAGCACACAACAAGTACAGAGGCATTTTCTACCAGTCAACCTTTGGGTGATGCAGGGACAAAATAGTACTAGATGCAATATCTACAGTACATATTCTCTTGCAAAGGCAGCGGAAATCATACAAATATTTTATAGACCCCCAATAATAATAGAGTAAAAACTTGTACTTTCTAATTGGGACCTAATTGCCGTTGTTTACGACTGTAGTTAAGCTGTCTGGTTCTCCTATTGTTTGCAACAATAACTAATTAACCCAGTTATCTGTCACTCAAACCGTTCATTGAGATGATTTTTTACTTCAGCTGATTCATTTTACTTTTTTTAATTGATCGGTTCATTTTTCCGCGGAACCCAAAGCAGATGGTCACGCTCCGCAGATGTTTTCAAAAGCTCCGATTTTTGCTCCAGTTTTTGGAGACCTGGTCTACTTGTAGCGTAATAATATTGTAATAAATATTCAGTATGCGATGTCTACATTGTGTACGAATTGACCCGAATATTTTGTATTAACGCTGAAACTCCGACATTTTATAACAATTCGTTCATAATTGAATTTTTTTTTAAGTCAGCGGCAGCTTGGCCAAGATCCCAGAGTCGCCAGACATTACTTATTTTCTGATTAACAAAATGTGTGGGATTGAGTATTGTTAGTACTTATGTACTTTGAATGTCAAGTTAGCAGGTACGAGTATGCGTATACCTGCTAGCTTGGGCCAATTTTTTTTTCTTAGTACCTGTAGATCATATTATCCGAAAAACCAAACAAGGCGTTTAGCAATCTCCCAAATCATCCCTTTCTTTCATTTTCGTTATTTACTCCTATTAAATAAAATATGCCCGAATTTCGGCCTTGTGAATAGGATCTCACTCGAGGTGACAACCATCCCTTAGACTATTATAATAACTAATTAGACGTTAAAATATTATTAAATTATGAATTATTTAACAATATTCTGCAAAACAGACAAGAAAATCAGATCAAACTTTAAGAAACGTGAATAATGTAGGCACATTACTTAACTTTAGCGCCTGATAGCGGTTAATTGGGCGTCGGCCCAAACTAGCGGGTATGCGTACGTTCAAAATAAATAGGTACTTAGTCAAACTCACAATTTTGTTAATCAATTTAAAACATTTACTTCAGACAATAATAGTCCATAAATTGTAAGGTACAACTAATAAAAATAAAAACAATCACACTATATGTCAAAAAAAATCAAATTGAAATGAAACAAAAAAAAAAAAAAAAAATTGGAAAATACTTTAATTAATATCTGTTGGCTTTGGGATCTTACTATACTACGGCTATTTTATTGCCAGCAAGATTAGTTATGATGAAAACCGGAAAAAGAAAGTAGTTTCATTAATCAAGGTTCGTTATATTCTAGCCGCATCATCGTCGAAGGCCTTATTAGGGCCCTATTCGACAAGGTCGAGGTTTCTACCATTTAAGGGCCCTGGTATCGTGTCAGTGTCATTGAAGTCCTTCCGACAGTTTTTTATACTAATTCATACAAGACTTTTATAGATGAAGTTAGTTTGAGAAGAGATTAAAATTATGGGCATGTTATTTAAATAGTCGTGATTATTTTTTATGTCTGCCGGGATCTTCCGCTGTTTGGTTGAAGTCAGTGGACAGACGACAAACATGTTATGTGTAAAGTTAACTGTCTGTGTGATCTTTCTCAAAATCTGTTAGTAATGAAGGACCTTTAAAAAGAGCACGGACAGAAAAACATCATTTTGCACGCAAACAAGCCGGTAGCAACGACGAGGAAGCAGTGAGCTAATTCAATTTACGAACAATCTCATAATTTGCGTGTTTATGAAAGCTCTAAATTGCTAAACATCTGTGAATTGAGCAGATTGACGTAAACAAATTCACGAGGCACGCTCTTTACTACATTCAGTCGTAAAAGAAGAATTAATGAAAACGCACGTACAGAGTGTACTGCTAGGGTTGCCAACCGTACTCTAAAATAGAGTATTGTACTCTATTTCATGTAGGTGTACTTTATAATCTGTAATACTAACAGAGTACGCTAAAATACTATTTTTTACACTCTTTTTTTAGTGTTTACTATTATAATACCATTCATGCTTAATTGTCATAAATAACCGAAAAATTTAGCTGGTTAAAATTCTTTTAAAAATGATGAAAAATTGTGGTGTCGCACAAAAAATACCTTTTAAAAATTAAAATAAATTAATTTACTCTTTTTTTATAACACGGTACTCTGAAATCAGATAATCAAAAAAAATTGGACTGTATAAAGTTATCATCATCATCAGCCTTTTAATGCTGGTGCACAGGTCTCCTCTATATGCTCTCATATAGAGGAGACCTGTGCACCAGCATTAAAAGGCTGATGTGGTGTGGGCCGTAATCCAACACGCAGGCCCAATCCGGGTTGGTGGAGTGGTCTTATGAGCAGTGGTGGCCCAGTGGCAAAGAGAATTAGAGGCTTAGTCATTGCCCAGTGGTAACGGTCGCGACTTACAAGTTGTATGTAGGTCGTGAATTCAAGTTATCATCAGCTGATCAAAATTAGCCCTCCTGATCAGAAGGTCTAAGTAGCTAAATGTCCAACAACGAGAAACGACTAATGAGCAGTAAGTCTAATTAGCAAAATGTCTATGTAGCAAAACGTCCAACTATCAGATGGTCTGTACAGCAGAACATCTATTTAGCAAATCGTCAGATTCTCAAAATGTCTGGAGACTCAAGCAAAATATGCCTGCCTGCCTAGCCTTATCTTGGGGTCGACTTCCAATCTAACCGGATGCACCTGAATACCAGTATTTTACATGGAGCGACTGCCTATCTGCCCTCCACAACCCAGTTACTGGGTAACACGATACCCCTTGAGTCTGGTTGTCAGAATTTCGGGCTTCTGACGACCCGTAACGACTGTCAAAGATCCACGATTGACAGCCGGGACCAACGGCTTAACGTGCTTTCCGAGACACGGAGGAGTCTTGGTATGTAAAGACGGTCACCTATCCATGGACCAACCGGGGCAAGCGTAACTTAACCTGATAAATCGACCCGTGCGGCTGTTATTACTTCAACCACGAGCTCCTCCACTCAAGCAAAATATGGCAGGTCAAAATTTTTTATTATGAATTTACTATTACTTACCTTAAGAAACTTGTTCAATTATATAGGCAGAAATGAGACCACGCGTTTCCGTTACATCCTGTACAAGTTCAATGGCAATAATTAATGAATAGTGAACGCCATTTTTCAGGTGAAACGTGGGTGTTTTGGTACAAAAAACATATGTAAATTTGGTGCAAAAAATTGTATCGTTGGTTCACATATTACTAGACAAAAAGGTGAACAGTTAGCATTAGCGGTGTGGGCGCAATGTATACCAGGAGGTCAGTCATGACGACATGTCAGTACAATAAACCACGATGGAGCCATCGACCTCTCGCACGTTTATGGTATGATAAAGTTACCATTACAGGAAAGTAATGGCTTTCAAATATGCGTAACTATGGTATTTTAATGGTGGGGTTTGGTGACGGTTGCGTAGTTGGGTGGAGATTGCCGAATGTAGTAATTTTAGACGGTTTGGTAGTTGAAAAACGAATTAAAGGTCGTTATACCCACCCCCTTCAACTCTTGGTGTTGACTGTTTTTAAATTTTCAGCCTTATTTATAACTAGCGACCCGCCACAGGTCCGCATGGGGACCAATTAAACACTTAAGCTTTCCTCAAGAAAACCGCATGAAAATCTTTTCAGTAGTTTTTGAGTTTTCGCGAACAGACATACAGAAAGACGCGGCGGGGGACTTTGTTTTATAATATGTAGAGAAAGAGATGTCATGCGATACATAACTTAAGTTTCTACATACAATATTTTTAGTCCTTGGACAGGTCACAGGTCAGGCATCATTTTTGGTCCTCACATACGCTTTCTCAACTCATACATACTCGACCTTTTCACACTACTCGGTGACAATTTACCAAATACGTGTTACTAGCGACCCGCCCCAGCTTCGCCCCGGTACAAATTATACACTCACGAATCACTCTATCTATTGGTGAAAACCGCACTAGAATCCGTTCAGTAGTTTTTGAGTTTTCGCGAACAGACATACAGACGCGGCGGGGAACTTTGTTTTATAATATTCTAGTGATAATGATGTCATGCGATACAAACAATAGTTTATATAGTGTCTAAATAAAATATTTTCAGTCCTTGGAGAGGTCACAAACCAACTACTACTTATTTTATGGTTCTTACATGAACACAATTTACCAAATACGTGTTATTCCAAGAATAATATTTAAACCCCTAGATACTTCTTTCTCTGTCCATCTTAATCAACTCAGAACAAAGTTATAACTCAACAAACATTGTTGCCCAAGTTTTGTTAAAATGTTATTTATTCTCACGGCGCGGCGTCGTACGCACATTGATTGAGGCATCTTATATTGTGGTAATGTGCAATTTTCTGTGGTTTAATATAGAGCAATGACGCCATCTTGTTTTTGCGAAATATTACGAAAGGGAAGTTTAACAAAGTTAAATTGAAATGAAGCCTTACTGGTGAAGGGGTAATTTTAGGGACAGAAAGAATATCGCAGGGGATATTTTTAAGGTTGTAAATATAGATTCTATTTCGTGACAATAAATGTTACGTGGAAGTATTTCATTACAAAACATTGTATTTTTAGATTGAGGTAAAGGGTGAAAAATGACGAAAGCTGAAGCCAGGAAAATGAAAAAATAAACAATGATGTTATCAACGCAACCAATTTGGCAATAAGTAACTGCTCGCTATAAATAAAGAGTCGAAACCATCTAATTTACCCCATTTATAACACTTAACTGTTTTCAGAGCCATATCGAGGCAAATCGATTCGTCCAATCAATTTGAGGGACGATAAAATGTCCACAGCACTCACTTTAATGTCGCCATCAAACGCGTAAAGGTCACACAATGATTCAATTTCAAACCAGGAGACCATAAAGTCTAGGAGGAGTTCGTGGCTAAAGTAATAACAGCCGCACGGGTCGAACCATCAGGTTAAGCTACGCTGGCCGGTGTTGGTCCATTGATGGGTGACCATCTTTACATATCGAGACTCCTCCGTGCCTCGGAAAGTACGTTAAGCCCGATCCCGGCTGTCAATCGCGGATCTTTGACAGTCGTTCCGGGTCTTCAGAAGTCCGAAAGCCTGACAACCAGTCTTACCAAGGAGTATCGTATTACCCAGCAACTGGGTTGTGGAGGTTAGATAGCCTGTCGCTCCATGTTAAAATACTGATATTCAGCTGCATCCGGTTAGACTGGAAGCCGACCCCAAGATAGTTGGGAAAAGGCTAGGCAGATTGAGACCATAAAACCTAGAAAACAGAATATTCTATTTCGATCACAGTGGTCAATCTTAATGAGTGCACAAGTACGCAGGAAATATTACAGTGCACAAGCGTGTGCACAAACACAGGTGCACTCTATGTTCCTTTAATCTCTACCAACGCACGGGCGAGATTGTGACTTTGAGGACAATCTTTTCACAGTTTCCTATCACACTAGCCTACTAATACTATAAATGCGAAAGTTTGTATGTTTGTGTTTCAATTACGCAAAAACGGCTGAAGGGATTTGAATGAAATTTTGCACAGATAGATTATAACCTGGATTAAAACATAGGCTACTTTTACCATGCGGGCGAAGCTGCTGGTAGAAGCTAGTAATATTATAAAGGCTAAAGTTTGTGAGTGTGTGTGTTTGTATGTTTGTTACTTCTTCACGCTCAAACGGCTGGACAGATTAGGATGAAATTTGGTATGTAGATAGCTTATACTCAGAACTTATACATAGGCTTTTTATCCCGGTCTACGCGAGTGAAACCGCGGGGCGCAGCTAGTAAGACATGTAACTATCCAAAGAAAGACCATAAAATTAAATTATCTGTTTCTTTCATACTCATTCATTTACGACCTACGACGAATCCACGACTGGATTTAGAAAACCAACGCTCTTGTTTTCCGGAAGTTTCAATACGTTAGATATATTTTAGTATAGTCATAACTTTAGTTAATAAGCTTAAAGAGTCAAAGTCGTTTTTATGAGTTTAATGTAAACAGACGCAGTTAAATTGTGAAAACAGATGGTCAGCCGCGGAGATCTGAGGTTTCATTTATGAATAACATCAAAACTTCGAGTACGTATAGGGCTTCGGTCAGATGGAGAGCGGGTGGAATAGTGACGCAATTTTGCAATATGTTTATGGATTAGTTTACTATCTAGGAGACTAGCTTTTTTTTTGTGGGGGTGGGAAATAATCCAATGACCTCTCCCGCTCTCGGTGGAGCGGGAGGACATGTCAGACTTTTACTGACTAAAACCTACTCCTGTTCCTTCCCTGCCTGAGTGCCCAGGGGCGCGGTAACTCTGTTTCGAATTTATCCACGACCCCTGAAGAAAGGAATAATCATAATCCGTTCGTTTTTAGGTATTTAACGTAACCAACAGGACCCCTATTACTAAGCTTCCTCTGTCCTTCCGTCCGTCCGTCTGTCTGTCAGCGGGCTGTATATCTCGAACCGTAATAGTTAGACAGTTGAAATTTTCACAGATTGTGTGTGTCTATTGCCGCTATAACGAAAAATAATAAAAACTGGCTTTCACACATTTAGGGTTCCGTACTAAATTTATTTTTGACAATTTGTATGGCTTTGTGTCAACAAGGTACTCGTACTGTGAAAATTTTAAGACTGTAGCACTATCAGTTTGACTGTAAAACCTGTGTGACAGATGACGGACAGACGGACACGTGATTGACAGCAATAGGGCTCCGTTTGGACTCTTCGGGTACGGAACCCTAAAATCGTACGAAACCCTTCGTGTACGAGTCCGGTTTTTTAAAACAACATTATTTGTTTTGGAATTTGTGATTTCTAATACCTACCATTCATTGGTTCTAATAAAGTTACAAGATAGAAATATATTTAATTTATATTTTAATCTGGCACACGATTCGTGTCTACGCCCAATTTCCTTGATCAGCTCGTTTAGAGTCATATTTCCATAGCTATCCGCAATAACAGGGTAGTATTTCATCCCGCATCCCGGGGGGAATTGGAGGGTAATTGATTTCTGATCTGTTTTTATTGATATTTTGTTTCGATAAGTAGTTGAGTTGAGCGAAAGCTGAACCAATACCGATCCTACGCTAGTATTATATTATACGTGCCGATGCTTAGGTGTAAACTTTTTTCCTTAAAAACCATTGTTACACATAGGTAATGGTTTAATATAGAGCTGACACGCCATCTTGTTTTCGCGAAATATTACGAAAGTTAAATTGAAATGAGGCCATACTGGTAAAGAGGGAGTTTTTAGTGGAAAAAAAATAGCGCAAGGGATATTTTACATTACGAGGAATTATTTAATTAAGTACATACAAAACATTGTATTTTCAGGTGTAAACTTTTTCCCTAACAACCATAGACATACTGGTAGGTAATGGTCACAACAGAGGTGTGTGGTGTGATACAGCGTTACAAGTTCCAACACTGTTTGCCAATAACAACAGTATTAAAAAGGGCGAGCCTATTTCCATTTACCGGACACCATTCCAAACAAACTGCTATTTACCTAGACCAGTGGTTCCCAAAGTTAACTGGAACGCGACCGTGACCGCGACCCACCTAACAAAAACTAACCTCTTGGTTGTCATGAAGAAACAAAAGGGGCTGAATGTATGAAAAATAAAGTTACAATTGATTATCTTACAAGCACTCAGTCAGTAGGTACTATTGAATTAAAAGAAGAAATACTATGTTAAAGAAAAGGATATTTTTTTTGCTATTTTTAAGGTTCCGTATCCGAATAGTCTATACGGAGCCCTATTACTGTCACTCACGTGACCGTCTGTCCGTCGTCTGTCACACAGGTTTTACAGCCTAACGGTTAGAGCTACAGTCTTCACATTTTCACAGTATACGCATCTTGTTGACCTAAAGCCATATAAATTGTCAAAAATTGGTACGTACCCCTAAATGTGCGAAAACCGACACGCACTTGACCGGTTTCTTTTGTGATTATGGCTTTAGCATCGGGTTTTCAGGTGCCATCAATAATCGCTCGCGTCCCATAGTTTGGGAAATACTACCCAAGACAATGACCTAGTAACAGCAAAACAATAATACTTAACATTTAACGGTAGCTTCACTAGGCTTCGAGTCGCTTGCCTCCCTGACGCCTTCTCTGAGTCCGATCGGTTCTCTCACGATCCGATCCGACTCGCAGCTCAGCAGCCACCCTCTGGGCCCTCACGGTCTCACGAACGAGTCCATGTCCCTCCAGTTTTATGTCTTTGTCAGCATAGCAACATGTCTCTATGGTAGGTTAAGTGACTTAACCTACCAAAAAGACATGCCCATTTAAGATGAGCCTATTGACAATATTGGGAACAAGCTTTTGTTCCATCTTCCATTCAACGTATCCGCTATATTTGCGACCTCGACCTACTACTTTCTCCCTTTTACATCATGCCATCACTCTCACTCCTTATGTTAACATGCCTAAGACGAGCATTATGACCCCAGAGAAATTGTCTACAATAGAAAATGCCTTGAAAATACACACGTCAAATATACTGATAGAAAGCCACATAATGTTTATCGTTCATATAAATGCACAAAGAAACGGTTTTCTATTGATACGAGTATTATTGGTAAATGTTAACGGTTTTATGAAAGAGTAAGGAGAAAAGGAAAGTTTTGTAAAGGTAAACCAGGTGGCGTTGATTAAAGAAGATAATATTGCGAAATGTCTTATGAGAAATGTCTTCAAAATCTTCGTCATTCATCTTTTAAACTTGAGGTTCTCATTGTACATAGTTAGAGTTAGTTTGGGAGTTGGTAGATCATCTATTACGTGCTGTGTACAATCACCAAACATCATTAATATTCAAATAGTGTATTTATTTCGCCGTGTGTACCTGTTAAGATGATATTGATAATACTCTTATTTATAATTTTAATTTAATTTAACACAATGAAATTTTAACAATGTGTTTTTTTTTAATAATGTAATTTATTTTAATATTTAATTTAATTTTAATTAATTATAATCTTCGCAGGTGCGCTTCTTTTAACTTACTGACATTTTATTTTGATCTGAATGATTTAAATAAATTTTAAATGTTTCATTTAGTTTGATTATGTGTATATATATTTTTGATGTATTTACAATAGATGTATTCATAAAAATTAAAATTGAAAAATGTTGAAAATTCAAAAATTAATAATGTTATATTTTGGAATTCATTGGGTTAATTCATCGGGTTTGTATATTATGCATGTTTAGAATAAGTGAAATAGTTACAAATATGTTTCTTGTCTTATAATTGGACTTCAATTGAAATATGTTGTACGCATGCAATTTGTGAGAAAAAAAAAAAAAAGCTTATTACATATTATCATTCTTACAGGGAATCATTCATCATTAAAATCAAAACTCATTTATTCAAACTAGGCTGAAAGCCAGCACTTTTTGAACATCAAAGTTCTACGTAAAGACAGTCCCCAAAAAACGCCCACCCGTCACCACTTCCTAGTGTTTTAGCTGTGAAGAACAAGTGGCGCAACTCCGCAGCTAATTCTCCACATCGTGCTAGGAAAACAATGCAATGTCTTTGAATTAATTTATCACAACATCCATCACAACTTATTTCTTTGAAATGCCAGGAAAGTAAGGAATCCTCTATGTATGCATGCAATGCGTTTGTTCATTCTCTTACGATATTACAGTGCTGTAATTCATGCATTTTATCGTACAATCCTCTGAGTGAAGTTATCAACACTTGAGATAAAATAATCATCTTATGATTATGGCTGTTACGCCATACAAGGATTAAAAGGAATGTACTTACAGCATTTATGTTCTGTGATGAGAACAGATTTTTTTTGCGAGTAATTTCTCAAATCATAACTGAATATTTCTACTGATCCTCAAACACTCAGCTCAACCAATTGATCCACTAGTAAAATATACTTTTATTCTTTACTAGCTATACCCCCCGGCTTCGCACGGGTGCAAATTATGGACACAAACCTTTTTCAGTTATCGCTCTTTCTATTAGCGAAAACTGCATCATAATCAGTTGCGTCGTTTAGAAGAAGTTAGCGGAGAATCAGAGAGACGTAAACAGTGACTTTGTTTTATACTTATTAGAGACTTGATTCCCGTAGCAAAGAAGCAATCTAAGCAAGATGAGCATATATTGCTTCTGTACTAGTCATTGCGCTAACCATGCCATCAATTTCACATGCACATCCAGTTTCCTCGCATTCCACTTATCACACGATCGTCCGCTGACTAATCAGCGCATGCGCAAGTAGATCAGTGAATTATCTGAAGTATGCTGAAGTCATGAGCGTTCGTCGACCGCGGGATGTCGTCACACACACGTTACACCTACGCCTGTCTGTGGATCATTGTCCACAGTCCAGACCACACGGAGATTCTGATACGTGTAATTAAATTTTGAAGTTCGAATGCAAGCGATGAACGGTTTTAGTTAAAACCCAAATACAGATTTGTGATTCATTGTCATTTTTGAGAAGGAAACTGATTTGTGGTAAACCCAACTACCTAACCACTTTTACAGTAAGTATTACGTGTGATTTTATTAATCCGTCAGGCCTCGCGCGTTTCCGGTCGGAGACGCGACAATAGGTTTTTAATTGTGTCTGCTATTCCGGGGCCTGACGTGCCGGGCACAAACATTCGTCAGGGCTGCGTGAAACTCTGAAATAATCAAACAGGAACGATTACCTGGATAAAAAGTCCTATATCCCAAATGTCCCAGGCTATGGTTTACCCATGAATCAAACAGCCAAGTCAGTTCAGCTGTTGTGGCATGATTCATCATCATTCATTTCAGCCGAAAGACGTCCACTGCTGGACATAGGCCTCCCCAAAGTGTTGCCACAACGACCGGTCCTGTGCGCCTCCCATCCATCAGCTACCCGCAACTCTCACCAGGTCATCGGTCTTACCTTGTGGGACGCCTTCAAACTCAAGGCGTGATTGATCACTTTTTTTTGACTGGCCTGTTGGTCTAGTGGTTAGTGACCCTGACTGCTATGCCGGAGGTCGTGGGTTCGATTCCCACCCAGGACAAATGTTTGTGTGATGAGCACGATCATTTGTTCTGTGTCTGGGTGTAATTTATCTATAATATGTACTCGTATGTATTTAGAAATATATAAGTATGTTTATCAGTTGTCTAGTACCCATAACACAAGCTCTGCTTAGCTTGGGACTAGATGGCGTTGTGTGATAGTTGTGGAATATTATTATTATTGTTCCGTTTATTCATTTTTTAAACATATTAATTACATTTTTAAATATTTAAATATAAAGGATAAAAAAACATTTAAAAATATAAAAAATAGTATCCCACCGGTATCGGGAATAGGGTCCAAGCTACCGGCGGTCAGGGCTCCAGAGAGAGGAACCGCCTGACAATGCGAGCCGTGTCCAGAAGTACTGTTTTCTGAATCAAGCCCTTGATCCAGCCGCCTAACGAGAGCCTCCTGAGGTGTTGGTCGAGGCTCGTGGCTATTAAGCCATTGGCTGACACGACTATCGGTACAATGATCGCTGAGTCCACATCCCACATGTCGACAACCTCGCGAGCCAAGTCAATATACTTGATTTGTTTATCTTTCTCGGCTTTCACGAGGTTCTCGTCATGTGGGACGGTAATATCAACAATCATTGCACGCCTCTCGATTCGGTCCACCACCACTATATCAGGCTTATTGGCTACAATAGTCCTGTCAGTGATGATGGACCGATCCCAGTACAATGAGATATGACCATTATCGAGAACTGGGTCGGGCGCATATCTGTAGTACGGCACTTCCGATTCCACAAGAGAGTACTTCAGAGCAAGTTGCTGATGGATAATCCTGGCTACAAGGTTGTGCCTGTGCAAGTACTCACCGTTAGCTAGACGAGAACAACCAGAGATTATGTGGCGGATTGATTCTCCCGGACGATGACATGCCCGACATATGTCAACCGTGCCGTCCTTCACAATAAATCTCCGGTAGTTTTTCGTCATGATAACTTCGTCCATAATTGCACAGACAAAACCTTCGGTTTCCCCAAAGAGGTCACCGACACGCAACCAGGTTACGGACGCTAGTTGGTCTACATCGGACCCATGTAGGGCCCGGAAAAAGCGTCCGTGAAGTTCCTTACTCTGCCATACTTCCCTGCGACCGTTAGTGTCAAGCACTAGAGGTTTGCGCCAGTTCTCGTTAGCCAAGGAGAGTGGGGTAAGGCCCTTGTCCACCGCCACTACATCTCGATGCATACCCACGTCAGCAGCTAGGAAATATTCCCTCAGACTGCATACCTCGCGGTTGTGTAGGGTCTTAGCATTTAAAAAGCCTCGGCCTCCACACTTCCGCGGAATATACAGTCTCATCACTGACGAACGTGGGTGATGCATTCGGTATGCAGTTAGTAGTGTACGGACCCGCCTATCCAGGGTGTCAAGTTCTGTTTGAGTCCATTTGAGTACGCCGAAAGAGTACATCAATACTGGCATGACCCAACCGTTGAAGGCGCGCACCTTGTTTCCGCCCGATAGAAGGCTATTAAATACCTTCTTCAGGCGGCCAAAGAAGCGCTCCCTCAACGATTGCTTCATGTCAGCAACATTGATACCTAACGCTTCCGACATACCCAAATACTTATAGGTTTCGGTTGGAGAGAGGGATCTCAGGTTTATGGAATCCGAGAGTTGTGTTCCCACGGATTCCACAATCTCCCCTCGCTTTACATGCATGACTGCACATTTGTCAACACCAAACTCCATCCTGATGGCACTACTGAAGGTTTCAGTTACCTTCAGTAGCTCCATCAGTTGCAGATTGTTGGGGGCAAAAAGTTTCAGGTCATCCATGTAAAGGAGGTGAGATATTACCTGACCACCTCTTTTCAACCGATAGCCTAGCCCTGAAGCCTCCAGCAGTGTGCTTAGAGGGTTCAAGGCTAGGCAAAACCAAAGCGGACTCAAACTGTCACCCTGGAATATACCCCGCTCGATCCTTACCGGTTCGCTATTCCTCTGGATATTTCGACATCCTGGATAGCGAAGGACCGTCCTCCATTGCCTCATACACGACATCAAGAAGGTGCGTAGCATTGCATCAACTTTATACAATTCTAGCACCCTCATGAGCCATGTATGAGGAACTGAGTCATAGGCCTTCTTATAGTCTATCCAACATGTCGACAGATCCTTTCGAGAACGCCGAACCTGCTGGCTAATGGTCATATCTATGAGGAGAAGCTCCTTAGTACCGCGGGATCCATTCCTACATCCATTTTGAGAGGCAGACATGATACAGTTACTATCAATATGTGTGTTAATCTTAGCTCTCAAAATGGATGTAAGAACCTTATAGACCGTCGGTAAGCACGTGATCGGTCTATAATTTTTAGGTTCCGCAGTACTACCTGTTTTATGGAGCAGGTGGGTTATTCCAGTTGTAAGGAACTCGGGTAGCGAACCAGACTCCAAGGCTGCCTGGTATTGAGATGCCAAGCGAGCGTGCGACCTTTGTAGCCACTTTATCCAAAAATTGTGCAGCCCGTCCGGCCCTGGAGATTTCCAATTAGGCAACGAACGGACTGCACGGGCTACATCTTGGGGGTTGATAGTGATTGCCCCCATTTCTGTTATTGGATCGCACGCTCGCTCGATCTCCCGAGTCCAGTCGCCTTCGGTGTGACTGACAGGCACCGACCAGATGTTGCGCCAGAATGAACTCATGGCGTCATCATCCGGCAGACACGTGTCAGTCACACCTTGTTCCGGTCGCTCCCAAGTCCTATATACCCACCTTTCATTACTCCGGAATGTGCGATTTTGGGTGTATCGCTCCACCCGCCGCTTATACCTACGGATGCGGTTTGCCCATGCATACACCTTCTGCTTCAGGAAGTCGATGCGCTCTGTGACACGGGACATATAGTCTCGGGAGCTGCCTTCAGTCCCCGAAAAAGCCCGTCTCACAAAGCGCATCACTCTTGGGCGAGTGTTGCCCTCCCTGAAGCAGATTAGTTTGCCGATGAGTGCTCTGGCCCCACCAATACGACACTCGATCCTGCGCTGCCAAGCCGGCACGGCTGGTTTTGGTCGTGTAGCTCTGTCATTAGGGAATTTGACGTGAGCTACACGACATGCCGCTACAGCCGCGCAGTACATTATCGAGTGTGTGTCGGTGAGGTCTTCGCAGTTATCAACATAATTTAATAACTGCGAATCCAGAGCAGCCACCAGCGCCTTATTCCTATTATGCATGGGCAAACGAGGCAAGCGTGGCCTAAGTTCGGGTGGCATGTTGCGATATTCCCGAATAGCACACTCCAAAGCACTCCTCAATTCGTCATTGCAATGGGTACTTACGTTTGTAACCATGTCACAACACTCCTCGTCAGCGTGGTTAGGAGCATGGTTAGACGGTGGTACCAACACTGGTACCACAGTCTGCGACGGAGGGGCAATGACATGGCTACCCATTTCAGTTCGGAGGCGATCAAGTACAGTATCATCCAACATATGATTACGCTGGATGACCCGCACCTGATCCGACAGTCGTTGGGCCGAAACGTTGACGGCTGGCTCAAGCACCTGAAACAAAGAGAGCATCCGGACACGGTACGCGGTCAGGTTGTTACCTCCCTCTGTAGCCCCATAGTATGAGCGCATGACATTCTCGTTGATGGCTTGTGTCCATCGCATGCGCTTCACACTTCCGCCGGGAGCTGGGACCCTATCAGAGGCCGGTGGGCCTCGAGGTCCGAAGCTGCTCGGCGGCCGGCGTCCTCCCCGTCGACGCGCTGGTGGTGGTGTCGTCGGCGGCGAGAAGAATTATTATTATTATTATTATCACAATCAAAAATAGGTACAGACTTCCACATTTATAATATTAGGATTACAAATCAAACAACGATCGCAAAATTAACTATTGCAAAAGCCATCAATCAATTAATCCTTAATTCAACAACGGTTTAAGCAATAAATCGCGAAGTAAAAGTAATCGGATTAGCGAAGGTTAGCCGTCAACAAATAAAATCGGCGATACAGCTCAATAATCCGCAAAAAGTAACACAGTAGACATTGACATAACACGATCTTGAATAGACAGCGATAATCGTGATAATCCTTTTAAGATTATACACGTGTTTATTATAAAGCTTAGAGCTATACACACATTGGTATAGGCGAACTTGATACTATATTTAATATATTTAATACGTTTTCTTCTTCACCCTTTTCATTCTCTAGGGCAGAATGGAAAAAAAAGATCTTCATTGTTATCTGTTTTGGATCTTCTCTCTGCCGAGTATCTTCTTTTCTATGCATCTCTATTAACAGTGATCTGTTATCCCCCCTTTCTATTTTCATGTTCTATCAAATAATCTTTTCGTCGTTTCTCTTCCTACCCTTGTCATGAGGTCAGCGTGTCTTCTTCAATTCTGTCCTGTACCCCGTAAGCTATCAGTCCCTTTTCTTTCATATCACACCCTCTTTCTTTGGCTCCTCTTCTCTATCCATCCACATTAATATTCATAACTGTATTCTTATAAATAAATTAAGTATTCATTAATTTTATTACACCCGCTGGCACAAAGACCGTGGGTTTACGCCCACACTGTATCTATAGTTCAACAGCAAACAGTAGCGGAACAGATTCGATTGTTTTCATTGACAGATGTTCTAACGGTAACATTTTTGTGAATAGTCCACTAGGTTAGTAATTACGGTAACTGAAGTTTCACTGTTATAGGAAGGTACCCGTTAATAGGTTTTGTATTGTGAATTTGTTTGGAAGGATGTGTCATTCTATTTTGGTATAGTGAGAGAGTATCATTTGTCAAATGCTCTCTTTATTTATTTAAAAGCAATCGTGTAAAATCTTGATCAAGTTTTTGGTGCTGCCCGCTTCATGCTTGATTCATGCAACTAAACAGTCGAGAAAGGTTAGTTGGATGTTTCCTGAATCAGTTAGAATAGGAAAGGTAGTCAATGATAATGTGATGGTAGACTAGACAGAATTGAAGAAGAAAACGTGTTGCACTGACCCCAAGTAACATGGGACAGACATGATGGCAGGCAGGAATATGATGGATGATGATGACGCTGATGAGAAACGACGAAAAGATTGATAAAACATGTAAAGAAAGGGGGTGAAAACTTGAGATGACTTGTAATAGAGTCTATGCATAGAAAAGAAGAGACTCACCAACAGCATAAAAAATCAATTGGGAAAGGAGATCCAAAACAGACGAAAGGATGAAAATTATCGTCTTAAACCCTTTAACCTAGGTTACTTGGGGTTGGCTCCTTTTTCCATGATGATGAAGATGACGTATATTTTAAGAATCACTATCACTACATAGTATTGATAAAAGCCCGTCTGTCCGTTTCTCCACTAACTTCTTCTAAACCACGCAACGGACTTAAAGTTTTTTCACCAATAGGAACAGTGAAAAACGAGTAAGGTTTGTGTATATCTTATGCACCCATGCGAAGCCGGGACGGGTCACAAGTGGAGTAATTATAATAAATAAATATATAATAATATATATAAATTTTCTATATAATAATAAATTTTCTCTGTGCTTGAATGCTTAATATACAACCGTTGACATCTTCAAGCGATTGTCATAATGCGATTGACACCAGGAAACGAGGCTCAAAGAGAGAGAAGTGGATGGAACAAAATTGTCAACGACGATGACTTTGGATGTTGCTGATGATCCATCTAAGCCAGTTTCTAATGAAAATGTTACAACAACTTCACTGCAGACAGATAACATAATGTATTTCGCAATTCCATATCACAAAATAAATTTCTTACATGATAAATGTTTGCACTAACTTTCCGAAGCAGGTCAGTGTACTATCAGGTTGTCTAATAAACAATTTGAATGATATCTTATTTACACAGCTTATAACAATGTTTGTTATGTGATGCTCCTTAGTTGATAGCACAAGTGGGTCGGTTGGCGACCTCGTAATCTCAGCTGATGGCTGTTTCAATATAGTGCTACTGGTAGGTTTTACGGATAACGCCTAGTAACAAGAGTTGATTTGTACCATTTGTTGCATGGATAGAATAATAGAATTAGGAATGAAATGAGTATATAAGAGGAAGTCTGAAAGTGGCACCGCTGACTGAAAAGTTGTGTGGAATTTGGTTGTCGTGGTATGGGCATGTGATGCGGAGGAATGAAGAAAATTTTGTGAGAAAAGTATGGATGTGGATGGCTATAGCAAGGGAAGGCCAAAGAAACGATGGATGGACTGTGTGAAAGAGGATATGGGTAAAAAGGGGGTGACTACAGAGATGACGACTAATAGAGAAGTATGGAAGAAAAAGACATGTTGCGCCGATCCCAAATAAATTGGAATAAGGGCAGGAGAATGATGATACCTGTTAGGGTTAGAGGGTGGACACTAAAGGAAATACCGTTTTATTATAAATGCGAAAGTTTGTATGGATATAACCCTAGACTCCACACGTAGAAAGAACACTTGCCACACTACCCTTACAGCTAGCGAGTGAGACAGCTCCCTAAGATACCCCTGAAGCCTTAACACTATTTAGATAATTAAAAAAGTGTGTGTGTACTTATGTACGCACGTAAGAAGTTACACTTCTTTGGCGTAACAAGATAAAAACCAAACTGAAAAAAAAACTGACAACTTGTTTTTTTTTTTTTTGTTTGACTGTTCTTTTTCATTCTCTCTTTCTAAACTGTCACAAAGTTTACAAAAGGAAAACAAGCATTCTTCATGAACCACAGACTATAGCTAACTTCAGAGTGTCGGTTCTAGCTAACTTCAGGGTGTTGGATGGATGTCTGTTTAGTAATAATAATCATAATCCTCTCGACCAACTGAATTTCGATCACGGTGGACAATCTCAACAGAGGTTAGCCTAGTACTCAGGAGATATTATAGTGCACAAGCGTGTGCGCAGACACAGGAGCACTCTCTGTTCCTTCACTCTCATAGTCCGATGGGACGGCAATCCGACACGACCGGGGAGAGATCAGGCGCGGGACCAACGGGTTTAAGTGCTTTCCGAGGCACGGAGGTGTCACACCATCAACTTCCAAACTCTGGGCTGCTACAGAGTTTCTAATGGGAAAACTCAATAGCACTTTTTGCCCGACCCGGGAATCAGCCCGGGACCTCACGCTCAGCAGTCGAGCTTGCGACCACGAGAACAACGAGGTAGTTAATTCAATTTCAATCATTCAATCACGCTAGAACCGCTGAACGGACCTGAAATTTGGCACAGAGATAGATTTACAGTCTGAACAGCCACATAGGCATTTATAATAAAGGAAGTACTAATTACACGCGAGGGAAGCCGCTGGCAGAACCTAGTTAGAGTATACAATTCTTTTGTAAGTAAGTTTCATGCCACCTGTGAAGCCCCGCGACTCACTGGTGAGTCGGACAAAAAAAAAAATTAAAGAGAAAAAAAAAAAAAGTTGGCTGTCAACCCGGGTTGTCGTCGGGGTTCAATTTGACAACCCGGATTTGGCCGCGGGGCTTCACAGGTTAATATTACGTGAAACGTGATATCAATTGTGGGTTGGAAATTCCTCATTGAACTTATAGGGACCTGGAGCAGCTTCTCTTAGTGCTGGTCCCTGGAGATTCCTTTTACATTCCTGGGGGTTTGTCTTACTCGCTAGCGGTGCGAGAGTGTGGTGAATAAGAGTGACTGCTTATGTGTGTTGTGTTATAAAAGAAAGAGAACTGGCACACTAATACGTTATATTGAATAATGAAATTAATACAAGTGCCCTCTTCGAGCGGGCTAGGAGAAGTCACGGTGTGCCGAATGACTCAAATCAATAAAAAGAAAGTTGACCACATCACTCGGGGTGCAGTATGATTATCCATAGATGGACTTCTGCATCTCCATAACTCCTCACCTAGGCAGGGAAAAACTGGATAGGGTTAAGTAGGCTCAATCGGCTTTTCAAATATTTAATTGAATAGAAGACTTACTAGCGTCTGCGCTTCTATTCGTAGGGGCGTAGCTCATGTGACGACCTTATGTTGGCAACCTTATGGTGGAGACTGGCACGTTGGAAGTTTGGAACATTCTAGAAACTCTTGGAACGCCGATTGAAAATTAAGAAGTATAAGGAAGACTTTTGTTTTTGGGTACACTTCTCCTAGCCCGCTCGAAGAGGGCACTTGTATTAATTTCATTATTCAATATAACGTATTAGTGTGCCAGTTCTCTTTCTTTTATAACACATCACACATAAGCAGTCACTCTTATTCATCACACTCTCGCACCGCTAGCGAGTAAGACAAACCCCCAGGAACGTAAAAGGAATCTCCAGGGACCAGCACTAAGAGAAGCTGCTCCAGGTCCCTATATGTACTACTGATAATCTTAAGGGCCTACCTCCGCATAAGTGCGCCCTCATTGAATAAAAAATCGTATCTGTGCAAGGAAAATAAAGATTAAAGAATCCTATGTTGCGTTTGATACAAATAGGAGTAGTAAACAAAAGTACCAAAAATGGCCGTTTTTGTCACTTTTAATTACTACTTTGGATACGAAACATTTTGAGTCCTGTTTTAACAACGTAAAAATACCTCATCTTCTTTGTAACAAACGCAACATACGATTCTTTAATCTTTATTTTCTACGCTTTGCTACGATTTTTTATTCAATGAGGGCGCCACTTGGCGGCTATATACGCCTTAACATAATGTGTTACCCTAGTTTTTATAAACGTGCAGGTCGCGTTTGATAATTTCAAACATGTGTTATCTTCTTCAGATTTGTTTATAAACATATGGAATATAGTTACGTCCGCGTCGTTAAATAGCCATATGTATGCGATTTGCGGAAGAAATATTTATGAGTCACCTTGAAAGGTCAGACGAATCCTTAAAGAGAAAAGAACACCCACTGAGAATGTTTGTATGCAGATAAAATTAAATGAAGGCAAGCAGCATTACGTGGTTTAAAATAACGCTTGGCATAAAAGAGTAGAGAGAAACAGGCTTCGCTAATGTTGGTCGGCGGAGCTGCATATTCTGCAAGACATCGGTGACGATTCTGTTGTGCACAAACTAAACTCAATTTAGGCTATTGCTATATTTTTCTCTAATAAAATAATAAAAGCTGTCAAATTTAGTTGAACTAATATTTCCATACTAATTAAGAGGGAACAGGGCCTGCGAGGAATTTACAAAATAGGTATTTGAAAAAACTATTGCCCGTGCTCCCCCAAGCCTGCCCCCGTAGAGTGTGATAAGGACAGCTGCAACTCAGACCGATTTTGTCACAAATTTTTTGACGAGATCGACGTTTAGTATTCCCCTTTTTTCTCCTCGAAAACTGAGCCGATTCAATTATTTTTGGCACCAAATTTTTAAGAAAGAGTATGTCTAGGTCCCTATTATGTCTTATGTTAATTTTTTTCTAATTTGTCTGGTAGTCTTCTAAGAACGGCGGTAAAAATAGGGCCATTTTTTGTTGTTTTTGGAGGGTAATATGTCCTTTACTTATTAGTTGCTGAAAAAAAAGGAAATGACAGGGGCGTGTCAACAGCAGACATTGACTTTTAAAAAAAAAGTGGTTGCTCTAGAGGCATTATTCAGGAAGAAAACAGGGGAATACATTTGCATGGAGAATCGCAACCCCTGTTCCCTCTTAAGGGTACACGTAAAAACACATCGACTAAAAACACGGTAAAGCGCAAGGCGTAAACTTGTTTGACATCTCTAACTTAGTTCATAGCTATAGCCGTCCTTTTCTCGCACTGCCTTTTAGTAAAAGATTCTCTAATTTTAATTTAGGTATTGAACAAGAGAATCGGCACCATCGTCTACTTACTTTAAAGTTCAAGAAAATACCTAACTACTATTATAATAATTATATAAGACAGTCTCAATTCGAATAAATTAAAACAGTTTTTTATTTGTTTATTATGCTTTAGACCCTCGTCATCATGTGTAATGGAATGTACCCATGATAACAAAACATACTACCCCAAATTCAACTGTCCTACCATTTACCATCAGGGAGTTCCAGTTCCTACATTCCGGCGCCATCATGAGATGAGCTCGATGGTATCATAAATTTATAATATTACATTGTCGGACTTACATCAATCTGCCCGCGCCTTTTCCCAATTATCTTGAGGTCGGCTTCCAGTCTAACCAGATGCAGCTGAATACCAGTATTTTACATGGAGCGACTACCTATCTGACCTCCACAACCCAGTTACTGGGTAATAAGATACCCCTTGGTAAGACTGGATGTCAGACTTTCGGGCTTCTGACGACCCGTAACGACCATCAAAGATCGACGATTGACAGCCGGGACCAACGGCTTAACGTGCTTTCCGAGGCACAGAGAAGTGTCGGTATGTAAAGATGGTCACCCATCCTTGGACCAACCCCGGCAAGCGTAGCTTAACCTTATGGATCGACCCATGCGGCTGTTATAACTTAAGCCACGATTTCTTCCATTGTCACTGTCGGACTTAAGTACATAAGTATGTCAAATTTCAGCTCTATCGGAAACCAAAAGGGGTCGAGAAATGGTTTGCAAATTTTGAAGCGGACAACTTACATACGAACATTGCAAGTTAAATATAAGCTTGTAAACATCTCTGAATATATCGTAGGTAACCAAGCAATAGTCACAGAAGGTCATTGTTGCCCGATTTTGTCTTATCGGTGTTCAGATTGGTAAATTTCTACTTTTTTCCCTAAGCTTATCGCCCATCTTTGACCTAACATAATTGCGGTTCTATCACCATTTTTCAAATGTTTCAAAGGAAAAAATTCTTTAACATTTTTCTGCTTGATGTGACAATTTCCGACATTTCTGCGTATGGTACAAGAATGTCAAACATCTGTAGGATTTTTTATTAAAAACATAACACCATGTTTTTACAAGATGATCAAGATATAATATCTTAAGTTGCCTTACAAAACAGGTAAGACAACCATAATTAACTCCATATTCTTAGGTGTTAGTACTAAACCATAATAATAAAGTATTTACGAACATAACCGTTGAAATGCCATGCTGTTTACAGCTAATATTGCAAGTTCAATGGTTCCCATAAAAGTTTATCGTTCGATACTATTAAGGGTAGTGTTATAATAGAAATGTTGGCTGGTATTCATGATTGCAAATGCCTAAGAACTTGTTTCGATTAGATTCGAGATTAGGTTCTTGCTCACACATTAAAAAACGGAGAACAGAATAAAACTTTTTTACAAAAAAATAGAACAGACTTCCAAAAGGTGTTTCTGGTTTTGTTTCTTCGTTTTTTGACACCGACTTCCGAAATTAAAGTTATTTTGCACTTTTTGTTTTTTTTTTGGAAATCTGTTCAATTTTTTTTTTCACAATGGATATCTAGGCGATAGCAGCAATCGCGGTTGATTTGCTGTAATTTTTTGAAGAGATCCGTTGTCTGTCTCCGAAACGCATCATCAGATCTATATGAAATTTAAATTTGACCATTTCGGAACAAACTCCTTTCGATAAAAAAAGAATTTTGGAAATCCGTTCATAAATGACGGAGTTATACATAAAAAAAAATACAAACATCCGAATTGATAACCTCCTCCTTTTGGAAGTCGGTTAAAAACAGGCATTTGTTTAGAATCTACAGGATTGGATAAGAAGTTTAATTGTGTTCATAATATAAGAATATATATATGTCTAAAATAAAAGAATAATTATATATGCATATTATAAAAGCATATTGTATAATATAAAGCAAAATCAGCCTTATAATGTGCCCAATGCTGTAATCCACCACGCAGGCCCAGAGAGGTTTGGTGGAGTGGATGTCACATGTTTTCAAATTTTTGGTTTTAGGACATGCTGGTGATGATTTCCTTCACCGTTTTGGAAGCAATGATGATGAAATAAATCCAAAACACTGCTACCAATAAAACTCAGTTACTGCAATTTCTGATACTTACGTTATTTGGTTAGTTACATTATCATGAAGACAAAAACATATCAGTGATTGCAGTAACGTTATTGCATAGGAGTATACTGATAGTGACCATTTTGATAAAAAAAAAATGTGTAACCCACCTTTATGTCAAGTTCGTTGTCGCTGGATTGTTCGAAAAAGTCACCGCGGCCCTGTAACGCAAAGGAACACCGGTGGGTTTTAGTCAGTAATAGTCTGACAGTCTCTCCCGCTCCACTCAGATCGGGAGAAGTCATTTAATGATCCCACCACCAAAAAAAAAAACCTGGCACTCCGGGAGTACCGTCAGGTGTCGGTGGCGCGCGAGTTCAATTGTTTTTTTCCCATCTCAAAATTGCCCAACGCGCCTAAAGAAGTTTTCACTTCAAAAAAGTCTAGATGAGACTCGACGACTGACTAAAAAAAAATAGAACCGACTTCCACCGGGAACCACAACTAAAAAGTGAAAAAAAAAAACTTTTTTACAAAAAAAAAAATAGAACCGACTTCCAAAAAAAGTGAAAAATAACTTTAATTTCGGACGTCGGTCTCAAAAAACGAAGACACAAAACCAGAAACATCGACTTCCGAAATTAAAGTTACATTGCACTTTTTTTGGAAGTCGGATTTTTTATTTTTAAAAAAGATTTTATTTTTCACTTTTTAGTTCTGGTTTCCCATTAAATTGTGTTGACACTACATAGACATACGATAGCAGCAATCGCAGTTGATTTGCTGTCATTTTTTGAAGAGTTCCGTTGTCTGTCTCCGAAACTCATCATCTATATGAGATTTAAATAGGACCATTTCGGAATAACGCCCTTTCCAACGAAAAAAAAAAAGAATTTTGCAAATCCGTCTATATATGACGGAGTTATATGTATATAGAGAACATACATAAACCTTTTTGAAGTCGGGTTGAAAAGGTTTTGGTTTAGGTTTGTTTTGTCGTAAAGAAAAAAATACACCGTCTGAAAGGCTAGCTGAAAATACCATTTAAAATTGAAATACTTCCAAGAAAACTTTCACTCTACAATTCAGATACAAAGATAACCCAACATTAATCAAGAAACCTTTCTCCTTTCGAAGGAACAATTTAAAATTCAAAAAATAAACGGTTCAACGTTCACAATGAACTGTCATGCAGAACTAAATCTAATAATAGAGGGTAGGCAGGAAGCGAGCTTCGTGATGATTGACTGGTACTGATGGATAGCGGGTTAACTTTCTAGGTAATCATCCGTTAAGGAGATGCGATGATAGACGGAAGATTAAAAATTGGTGCAGTCGGACTGAGGTTGGTTTTGATGTTGGGTAAGTAATGGGTTGGGTTATGGTGAAATGTGGGTGTAACTACTAGTGTAGAATAGTGGTGCACCGCACCAGAAACGAGATCACTAGGCATTAGTTAAGTAGCTTAGTTTTCTTTTATTTTTGCTTGGATACTAGGCTTTTGTAAATTAATGTGCGTTTGTAATCTGGGCAAAATAAATAATTTTTCTTTCTTCTTTTCTTCTTTCTCAACTATAGTACACCTCTACTTAACCCTTCGGGAATACAGGCGTAATTATACTAAGATTATAAATGCGAAAGTTTGAATGGATGGATGGATGTCTGTTACTTAATCACGCCAGAACGGCTGAACAGATCTGGATTAAATTTGGAAAAAAGATAGATTATAGTCTGGAATAGCACATAGACTTAGCTAATACAACGCGGGCGAAGCCGCTGGCAGAAACTTCTGTTATATAATAATAAAAAAATAATAAAAAATTTAAAATTAATAATTATACAGCGTGTAACAGAAAGGTGTGGTCATATTTTAAGAACTGGTTCTGCCCAAGGAAATGAACAAGTTTCTCTATGAAAAAATAAAAAAATCCAAAAAAAAAATTGGACTTTCCATAAAAAGTTATCATCAGCTGATCAATATTTGTATGGGCAGTAAAAATTTTTTTTTTAGAATTTCCTCAGGTTTTCTTGAAGAAATTATATCGATGGGCAGATGCAGTTCTTAAAATATGAACACACCTTTCCGTTACACCGTGTATAGAAACTATTTATTAAGCAGTAACGCAACGTTGGTACAAATATTAGGTAAAACATAGCAATGTATAAACTCATCGAGAATTCAGACGGTTTGTTGAAAGTCAAAAACAAATTTCTAGCACCATAATAAATTCATAACTAGAACAAAACCACAAAACCTTGGAATTTCAGAACAATAACTGAATGAAAGAAAAACAGAAAATCTACCCTACATTTTACATTTTATTTAAACAAAAGTCCATTCTGTTTTATACTAAGAAAACTAATGGAAAGTTTAGAAACAATGAGAAAATAGTACAGATTAAATGCGCATATAAAATGGCAGAATAATTTTAAAACTAGTTAGTTACTGTAAATAAACCCATTATACCATAAACGTCTATGTTCTGTGGGGAATATTACTTTTTATATCATACGTTACATTTCAAAGCGAACAGCCTTTATTTATGATGTCCCGGTATTAAAGTTATTAAGTAAAATTGCGATGTTTTTGCCAGGATTTCAAATATATAAAAATCTCGTGTCACAATGTTTGTGGATGCATTCCTCCGAAACGACTCGACCGATTTTTTTTTGTATATTTGGTACGTATGAAAATTGGTGGTAAAGTATTTTTCACCCTCCTACCCCCACCCCCATTTTCCGGGTCCGCTAGTATGCTATAATTTTTATTGTGCACGGTGTCGGCACTTGTAAAATATTTATTACTAGCTACGCGCCGCAGCTTCGCACGGGTACTAATTATACAATTAAGCAAAATAAAAAAAGCTTTCCTCATGGGCGGGCCTGCGGACGGCGAGTAGTGGGTAGCTCGGCGTTCGATCAGCACCAGGCAATATGTGACCAGGCCAAAGAGTCGACGTCGCGTAGTTTTCCACGCGCGCCTCAAAGAGTTGTTGAGCGATAATGACGGGGCCCGTCATGGCCGATGCCTGCCCAGGGGTTGAGGATAAATTCCAGAGTTACCTCGCCCCTGGGCACTCAGAGCAGGGAAGGAACAGAGGTGGGTTTTAGTCAGTAAGAATCTGAAACGCCCTCCTGCTCCACCCTAGAGCGGGAGATGTCAATGGATGATTTCCCACCCCACAATATAAATAAAAAAGCCTTGCTATTGAATCACTTGTCTATTGGTGAAAATCGCATGAAAATCCGTTCGGTAGTTTATCCGAAACAGACAGACGCGACGGGGAACTCTATTTTATAACTAGCTGCGCCCCGCGGTTTCACCCGCGTAGACCAGGATAAAGAGTAGCCTATGTGTTAATCCACGGTATAAGCTATCTACATACCAAAATTTATCCAAATCAGTCCAGCCATTTGAGCGTGAAGAAGTACAAACATACACACTAACAAACTTTCGCCTTTATAATATTAATGTGATACGAGTATGTAGAAAATTAGTGATGTTCTACTTCACGTTGTTAATAAAGCAGTCTTATTGAAATCTGCGTATCATTCGCATCGTGACTTTCTTTGGAAACAGAGCTTTCGTAGCCACATTGTAAAAAAATCATGTTTTTAAAATACATCAAACTTATGACCATTAACGAAGTTTTGTACGTAGATGTCTGCAGATAAATTGTAAACACCGTAAGATAAATCGTGCAGGAGTGTTGTGCAGTGTGAACTCTCGATATATCACGAATGGATAATTTCAAATACAATAAATATCAACCAAATTTGATAATTGACTGTGTATCGGACATCGGAGACTTTTTGAATATAAAATGTTTACATTTTTACGTATTATTTCATTAACTAACAGTGTTTACATTTATACGGTGACATAGATACGAGTGTGAACGACGATACGATGTCTCCTATTCAATTAAGGCCAATGATGTCTGCATTTCGTGTTCTAATTTGTAATTAAGATGTATGTCATTCTTGGCATACACTTCCATTAAAAGTTCCGTTGGACCCTCTTGTGACATCATTCCCGAATTTCTTAACTAACCCCTAAATGTGACGTCATTGCCCTATTTGTATCACAAAAGCTTGGATACAGATGACGTCACTAAAGTTGCGTCGTTATATTTTCTCTTCTTTCTGGAGAGGGTAGTTGTAAAAGCTTAATAACCCGTAATGATCGAGAAACATAATTTGATGCAAAATATGATCCAGGAAATCGGTTGAAAGACACTATCTGGACAGAACTAACTACCGCAGAGTTAATTGCAGATCTACGGATTAGTAGACTAGTTACAAAGTTATTAACCTATTACCAGGTAGTTAGGAGGTAATTGACGCAATATTCTAGGCGACAGAATGATCAACTGTTGGGTTCAATACATGATAATGTTCGAAAGAATAATGATAAAAGTTCGATCGAAGATAAGCACGAAATGATTGACAAAGCAATGGCAAACGCAAGAGTTGTAAAAGAATAATAAGATAGGACAACTTTTGAGCGGAAGCAGTGATGGCTCAGTTGTAACGGCCCCGAATCGAGTTGTAGATCGTGGGTTCAAACCCAGGCAGGCGCTTTACTTTGTGTACTTCATTCCATCACCACAGCTCTCAAAACGTTGAAACAAAACATCGTGAGGAAACCAGCATGTCCCAGAAATTTAGAACACATGTGACATCCACCAACCCGTACTAGGCCCGCGTGGTGGCTTGCGGCCCAATCCCCCTTCAAGAGGCCTGAGTCCCAGCAGTGAGAACATTATAAGACTGATTATTTTTATTTTTATTTTTTTTTATCTTTATTTATTTATAGAGGGTTTCATCAGTATGATCACGCCACCATCATAAGTACAATCTACACAGTTATCTACGTTTTATTCCTAAATTTACAATGTTATATAGGCCTTTGGCGGCTTTTGACAGGGGAGCCGCCAGAACACTATTATAAATACCAATATTATTACAATCCAAACTATACTCTAATAAATAATTACTCCTTTCAACCTCGTTCCGGACGCACTCCGCTAAAATATGAGTGACGTCCTCTATTTTATCACACTCGGAACAGTTGGGTGAGTCAGTCTTCTTCATCAAAAACGCAAAGCTATTTAAGGGAATATGTCCAGAACTGATTATGAAGACTGATTATGTTATATAATTTAAAATATAAAATATACCGACGCAAACGTTAACAAATCGCAATACCAGACAACATGAATCTAATCACAAGTATACCAGTACAAACTGTAGCTATTAGTACCAATAAAGTAATCAATGTGCAGCTTATTTGCATTAGCGGAAATTGCAGCAACCTTGCGAATGCATGATTGGTTGTTTTGCCAACCGTGCTGGCTCGCGATAAGTCACCGATAGGTCAAGTGGCTCCTACTTGATATTTCCTGTCGGTTTGTTAACGTTTATGAGTTGTATATATTGCATTTTTTTTACATCAAAATTTGTTTATTGGAAAACGGTAAGTACATGTAAATAAATATAGTTCAAAAAAAAAGAAAAAATATTTGTACCTCACACAAGAACTTATTAAAACTAACAATAGTAATTGAAAGAGATTAATGAAAAAGGACATGATGCACAGATATCATATGAATTGAGATATCTAAGAGGAGGAAGATAATACAAAAAAAAAGATTTTAATAAAATAACTACAATTAAAAAAGATAACACAGCCAATAAATAAGTAAATAATGACACTAGCAAATTAATTAACATTAAACATTGTAGTACAGATGGTACATCCACCCCGATGACACTTGAAGACCCCCGCACGGAAAGGTTATAAAAATAAACACGTCTTTCTTTCATAATTACTGACTCAGTCTTACGATATCATACTTCACTTTTATGTAGTTTCATTGTAATAATAATAAAAAGAACGTAAACAGAATATATGTAACTCATTTGCTGTACAAGAGATATATTGCAGGAATTGAACTGGCATGAAAGGAGTGTTATATATTAGAAGAGACAGCAAACACAGTTTTCCTCCTCGGTGTGCCTTTGAATTTGTTTGTGTATCTGTACAATATGAAGGTGATTTGTTTTGCTAGTAGCATACGTCAAGAGAAATGGTGCTTAGGTTGTTGATATCTCTTGGTATATCATCTTCAATGTTGCTTCTAGCAGAACTTGTGAATAAAAGTTTCCGTCAAGATTGAGCTGGACAATCAAAACTTCACAATTAATCATATTTCCTTCTTAATAATGCGGAAGTTTGGATGTATGTTTGTTACTCAATCACCGCCAGACGCCAGAACGACTAAACGAATCTGGATGAAATTTGGCACAGAGATAGATAATGTATAATGAGTACTAATAATTCCACGCGGGCAAAGTCGCTGGCAGAAGCTAGTCGGTCATAAAACAGATGAGAGTTTCTATATTCTAACTCAAGTAGCAGTTAATGAAGTTAAATAAATCAATCACTCTATTAATAAAACATCATTCAAACCAGTAGATGATAATAATATTTTGGCGAAAGAAGAACCTGTCGCAAAGATCATTAAAACAGACAATCATTAAAACTCACAATCGATGTCTAACGGAAAGTTTGGAGCGTTCACCTCAAACAGGATCCATGTATTATCAATTCGAAACACTTGTAATAAAGTAACAAAAGAAAACGTTTGTGATTTTCAGTCAAAATAAGAAAAAGGTATACAGAATCTTCTGGACGGAGCCATTATAGACACGACACGAATTTTAGCGAATGAAGATGGTGACTTGAGAAATGACAAGACATACGAGTAATCAGCCTTATTTATAAAACTGATCAACATATGCTTAGTTTAAACACTGTTTTCTCTGATTATTAACTCAAGATAACCATAAGTCTCATCCATCGAATTCAAATGTACTCGTATATAGGAATAACCTTTAATGATTAGTCAGCACTTTACCACCCATATCTACCCATATTCCGGGTAGAATACTAATCAAAGTTTAAACTAATCGCTTGGTTATTTTATTTCATATAAGGTTAATTTGTAGTTATTCTTCTAAATAGCGTCATTTAACAGTCCTTAGGCTACCTCAAATGACTCGATGACTGATGACATGAACTTTCTCTAAGTCATCATCATCAATCAGCCTTTTAATGTCCCCACAGCTGGGGCACAGGCCTCCTCTCTGTGAGAGGGTGTGGGCCGTAATCCACCAAGCGGGCCCAATGGCGTTAGGTGATTGTCACATGTCTTCAAATTTTTGGTTCTACAACATGGCCGGTTTCCTCATGATGTTTTCCTTCACCGTTTTTGAGAGCAGTGGTGATGAAATAATGGACACAAAGTAAAGCGCCTGCCTGGGTTTGAAGTCGCGGCCGTTACCACTGGGCCACCACAGTTCCAGTTCCAGCACCACAGTCAGTTTCTCTAAGTAAAAACATATAATTTCTTCTATAATATTGTTAACACATATTTCATTGAATCAGCCTAGTCTGTTGCATCAATCACCATCATTAACCATCTTTAGCCATTCGATAAATTCATATTCATCGTTGATGATATTAAATTAGTCAAGTCGGATGCTGCTTCACGGACTCTTGATATACAGCATGTAAAAAAACCCTGCCCGATCCAATAAAGGCGTATTCCTGGTTTAACATAGGTACCAGAAAAAATAGTAAAAAAAATGCTAACTCATAAAAACCAAAAGTTTTAGATTTTTTATTTTTATAAAATATGCAAAATTTAACACTAAATATGGCAGTTGACAATACTCCACCAGCCGGCGAAATCTTTTCATTTTTACCTATTTTTATTTCAAACGATACCGCCCTGCACTAGCCGCGCTGTAGGCAGTAAGTAACAAAGGATCAAAAACACTGTCTCGCTCAGGCGGCTTCTTTGACACGAAATGTAGGTGAACTTTGTCGAGCGCTCGGTGTTGCACTTGATAAGTTTTTTTTTTATAATGAATTATTTTCATTGCGGAAAAATAATAATCTCGTATCCATTAAATGGTTACGTATATGTGTACGCAGTACGATACCGAATAATACCCTTCAGGATCGGACTGGGTTTTTGTTACATGCTGTATTAAGAGAACTAACTAATAGAGAAAGCGGAAACTAAACTGACATGATAGCCATTGTCACATTATTTCTGTGTCGCTTTAAGGTGACGAGGTGTAATTTCCAACAAATGTTACGAGTATGATTGTACTTAGAGTTCCCTTTCATGACAAAGTGACTCACGATAATAAATGTATATACGGATTTAGAAACAGACAAAGCACAGTAGTCAAGGTTTTATTCAAATTGGAAACTATATTTCTGAACCAAATATGAAAATGTTGCCAAGAGAAAAGATTTTGTATTTTTATAATACTAATTTACAGGAATGATGAAGGTAGTTTAAAAGTGGCGCCAGTAACAGAAAAGTTGAAAGGGAACCGCTTATCTTGGTATGGTCATGTGAAGAGGAGGGATGAAACACATGTAACTAAAAGAGTTATGAATATAAATTTGGATGGATGGAGAGGGAGGCTAAAGAAAAGATGGATGGATTGTGTGAGGAGTGATATGAAAGAAAAGGGAGTTAGTGATAGCGTGACGGCTGACAGGACTGAATGGAAGAAAAAAACGTGTTGCGCCGACCCCAAGTAACATGGGATAAGGGCAGGAAAACAGGAATTATGAAGAATTCCCCAAATGTTCTGAAATAATCAATAACATCGTCAACAGAGAAGGTATTTAAATGAAACTAGACAATTATCCATTAGGATCCATCCAGCCTCACTTGGCTTGTTCAGCTGCACTTAATGCAGTACATCATGACCTTTGTCCACCGTTAAACAATTTGTGATAACCGTACACTGAAAAGTGCTTCAAAAGCCGCTAAAATGCTGCAGGTACGCCTGAACGCTCCCGATCACAGATATGAACTGAATAATGAATGTAGCGAAATGTGGCGTTGTGTATAAATCGCCTGCTTTGACGCCTGTTAAATATTTCAGGTACACTGCAAAGTCCCCACAAGAGTTGGATCGCGCATAAATCTTTTTGATCTTCCAAACCTACACGAGCTAAAAAATGAATTTCACTGTGAATAAAATAATCCTTCTGTGTCTTATAAACCGTTTGCGAACAAAACAGTTGTCACTTCCAAGAAAAACAAACAAGAAAATTGGAAGCTTATGTGAACCAACAGTTCAGTGAATATAAAATAACTAAAATAGCTTTAGAATAAATAGTAAAGTAAAACTGATGTGCGTGTTTAGTGACATTAAATTGCGTTTTCCACGTGGGCATTACCCGGGTCACCGACTTCTATGATTGACTGGGTTAACTGCCGATCGCGACTGCAGATACACAAATCCTAGACTTCACTGACGTAGTTCACATTATAAAACAATAACACAAGATAATCATCGTAGGAAGTTATCGTTTTTCTAACATTTCCGTCGAAAGTTTGATGTGCCAATTTTCTTTTTATTAATTTATCGACGCCGTCATAATTTTAGCTATAAAACTACTTTATATATGAAGCTATGTTTTTCCAATAGATAACTTGTCAAGATAAAAATAACGCAATCAACATGTTCTGTATTAACCACTTGGCGCCATTTTATGTGTCCGGTGCGTTGACCTTACGGATATTCGCACTGTTGCGCAACTCATGCGCATCTTACCTACGGCCAACCAATAAATTCATATATTGAACATCAACAAACGTCAGATCAAATGTTTCTCTATCTTTATTATCGATCGAGCATTTACAAATAGAAAACTGTGTTCTAGAACAATTTGCTGTCATGTCAGTGGTTCTGTTAAAATATTCAACTTCATATAATATTAAAACTGCATTATCAGTGGTACCGTATGGTGTCGGACGTAAAAGAATAGCACCATCCCATCACTTCCCGTGGGTGTCGTAAGAGGCGACTAAGGGAGCTTGAGACCTAGTGCATACTACTATAGCACCATGGGCCACCCGCGCGGTGGCGGGTAAACCACCAACAACAGCTTTCCCAAGGAGGGTTGGCGTCAGGCAGGCGGCCGGCTATAAAACTTCTGCCAAAACCTTTTTGCAACATGGTCTGGAAAAATATGATGTGCGATAGGGCTAGGGCGTACCCCACAGGCGACGCGCAGGGGCAGCACCCGGCTCCTGTGGGAAATGGACAAGGGTTGTCGCACCAGAACGCGCGGGTGCGACGTAAGACGCAAGCTCGGAGAGTGAGAGAATTAAGATTGAGGTGTGCGAGCTGGAATTTAGGTACTATGACTGGAAAAGGAAGAGAGTTAGCAGATGTTTTAAAAAGGCGACGGATAAATATAGCGTGTTTGCAAGAAACGAAATGGAAGGGTGCAAAAGCAAGAGAATTAGGAGAAGGATATAAGTTTTATTACTGTGGAAGTGATGGCAAACGGAATGGTGTGGGCATAGTTTTGGATAGTGAGTTAAAAGAATGTGTGGTGGATGTTAAAAGAGTAAGTGATAGAGTGATAGCTATTAAAGTGGTTGTGGAGAGTATGATAGTAAATGTTATTAGTGCGTATGCACCCCAATCAGGATGTGAGGATAGTGTAAAAGAAAAGTTTTGGAAGGACTTCGATTGTGTGATGATGAATGTACAGGAGAGTGAAGAGGTGTTTGTGGGGGGTGATTTTAATGGGCATGTAGGAAGTCTGAAGTACGGTTATGAGAGAGTGCATGGTGGTTGGGGGTACGGAGACCGTAATACTGATGGCGAGACATTGCTGCAAGCTGCTTCGGCTTTTGACCTGGCAATAACTAACACCTGGTTCAAAAAGAAAGACGAACACCTGATCACTTACAAAAGTGGCCAGCACGCGACCCAAATTGACTTTTTCTTGGTGAAACGAAACAGTCTCAAAACAGTCAAAAACTGTAAAGTGTTGCCAGGCGAAGGCTTAGTCTCTCAACACAGGCTCATAATGATGGACGTAACAGTCAGTGTCTCGTCCAGTAGGAACAAAGAACGGCCCCCACCCAAAATCAGATGGCGTATGATAGAAAATGAGGAGTGTGCAAGTATGTTTAAGAGTCAAGTGGTAGATAAAATGATAGACATGAAGGATATGGAAGGAAAACCTGTGGATGAATGTTGGAAAGAGATGGCGGATTGTATAAGGCGAGTAGCAAAAGATGTGTTTGGAGAATCGCAAGGTAAAGGCATGATAGAAAAGGATACATGGTGGTGGAATGAAGATGTGCAAAAGATGCTAAAAGAAAAGAAAATTTCGTTTAAAGTATGGCAGAATGTAGAAACCGGAAATGATAATTTGAAAGAAGAGAAAAAGAAAATTTATAAAGAATGGAAGAGGAAGGCAAAAAAGGCGGTTGCAGTTTCCAGGGCTAAGGCGCAGGAAAAGTTATATGATTTACTGGACAGCCCTAGAGGCCAGAAGGAGCTCTACCGAATTACAAAATTAAGAGAAAGGAGAACGAGGGATATAATGCACATAAAATGTATGAAAGATGAACTCGGTAAAGTCTTGTCGAAAGATGACGAAATAAAAGAGCGATGGAAGGTTTATTTTGAAAAGTTGATGAACGAAGAGAATGAATGGAATGGTGTGCTCAAAGAGGTACAAGTAAATATGGGTTTGGTGAGAGAAATTAGCATGGATGAAGTAAGAAAGGCAGTTCAATGTATGAAAAATGGAAAGGCCATGGGCCCTGATGACATACCAGTAGAAGTATGGAAGTGTTTAAAAGAGGATGGATGTATGTGGCTGACTTTATTCTTCAATAAGTTGTTGTATGAAGAAGTGATCCCACAAGAATGGTGCAATAGTTCGCTAGTGCCCATCTTCAAGAATAAAGGGGATGTACAGGACTGCAACAACTATCGAGGGATAAAGCTCATGTCACATACTATGAAAGTATGGGAGAAAGTGATAGAGAAAAGATTGCGAGAGGAGTGTGAGATTACCCCGAACCAGTTTGGGTTTATGCCAGGTCGAGGGACAATGGACGCCACCTTCGCTCTCCGTCAATTGTGCGAGAAGTACAGACGTGTGCACAAGAACTTGCACATGGTGTTCATTGATCTTGAGAAAGCGTATGATAGGGTACCTCGGGATGTGTTGTGGTGGGCCTTGAAAGAGAAAGGTTTGCCTGGGAAGTATGTTGAGTTGATTCGTGCTATGTACAGACAATCTAGTACCTACGTCCGGTCGGCTGCTGGCAACACCGATGAGTTCAGTGTGGCTGTAGGCTTGCATCAAGGGTCGGCTTTAAGTCCTTACCTCTTCCTGTTGATTATGGACGCTCTTACGTCGGAAATACAGGAAGAGGCACCCTGGTGCATGCTGTTTGCCGACGACATTGTTCTGGTCGGTGAAGATGGACCTGAGATCCAGAGCAGATTGGAGAAGTGGCAACAGAAGCTGGAGAA
This sequence comes from Polia nebulosa, assembly GCA_951329385.1. Lineage (NCBI taxonomy): Eukaryota > Metazoa > Arthropoda > Insecta > Lepidoptera > Noctuidae > Polia > Polia nebulosa. Next base: position 11,940,494 of record OX589613.1, on the reverse strand, counting down.
AGTTGGCTTGAAAATCAGCAGAACCAAAACTGAATACATGTTCTGCGATTTCGGCGGTCTCTCCAGTTCTGAAGCTGTAGTGCTAGATGGCGCGCTTCTCCCAGTCTGCTCCGATTTTCGGTATCTCGGTTCACTCGTGCAAAGCGATGGCGAAATAGATCGGACTGTTAAGCACAGAATTAACACTGGATGGATGAAATGGCGGCAGGTCACCGGGACTATCTGTGACTCCCGCATTCCCCTAAAACTTAAGGGGAAGATTTATAAAACAATGGTCAGACCTGCTGTCTTGTATGGTTCAGAATGTTGGGCCACAAAAGGGATGAATGAAAAGCAATTGCATGTAGCTGAGATGAGAATGCTAAGAGCGATGTGTGGTGTTACGCGCATGGATAAAATTAGGAATGAGTATATAAGAGGTAGTCTGAAAGTGGCACCGCTGACTGAAAAATTGTGTGGAAATCGGTTGTCGTGGTATGGGCATGTGATGCGGAGAAATGAAGAAAATGTCGTGAGGAAAGTCTTGTGTATGGATGTGGATGGCTATAAGAGTAGGGGAAGGCCAAAGAAAAGATGGTTGGACTGTGTGAAAGAGGATATGGGTAAAAAGGGGGTGACTACAGAGATGACGACTAATAGAGGAGTATGGAAGAAAAAGACATGTTGCGCCGACCCCAAATAAATTGGGATAAGGGCAGGAGAATGATGATATCAAGTAGTTATACAAAAAACTAGGAACATGTTTTTGAATATATCTGGTACATCTTTGAGGTAGCCGAAGATGTTATCAGTCAAAAACTTGTAAAAAAAAAACGCCGATTTGGTATTCGTGTCATGTTTAGAAGTTACATCTGAGCATACACATGGATTCAACTGGCTATAACGATGCAAATTCCGCGTGTTATCCTGAGGCTTCCACTCTGCATGCGTGGATCGTCGCGAGCGCACATTTTTACCGTTACTTACACTGCATTCGTCTTCCGAGAAGTTTTGTTTAACGGCTCTGGCGGCCATATTACCGTCGGATGCAATTAAGCTGTATAACAGGCATCCACAGGATAATTTATCGGTACTACGGTAAAATGAATACTCTTCACAGTCTTCACGCCTTCTTAAATATAGTGATTCTGCTGTTTTCGCTTCGAATCTCTCGTCTTTAGATTATTTTATTTATGAAATTAATTTTCATTTTTTTTGAAGCATTTTAGTCTTGCTTCTTTTTTTTGTTATAAATATTACCAAAATGGCTGCCTATTGCGTTGTCTACTGCAATAATTATATTTTAAAAGAAAACGTATCAAATAATGTTAGCCACTTCTCTTCAAGATAAAACAAACATTTTTTTTCAATCTCTCCTCACTTTTGACATTACAGACTCTGTTTACGACCGTTTTTTATTTCAGAACGAAATTACGATGTAATTAAATGAATCCGAGCCGGTTTCCTGTCCAAGATCCGTTTGGAGGAGTTTCATGTCGTATTCGACGAGATAAATTTTATTTAGTAAACGACTTTATTCATGGTGATGGGAAAGTGACATTTAGTAAGGATTCCAGAAAATGCGACGTTTACAACACATGTGACATATATGCAGTCACTAACAAAGGCTGTGAACGTAATACTTCAAGAGTCAAGTCTCAAGACTAACACACATGTGCACTGACTGTATCGGAGTTGACACAATTCTTCAAACGGTTCCAATTTTTAAAATGTTAATTGCTTGGTTGTTAAATGTCGAGTTTAACGACCCGCCCAAAACTGAGAGCGTACTAGATGACATGTTTGACATGACACAAAGCTCGTGTGACACATATTCTGGTTTCCCGCCGGTACAATGCGCGCTCCGTTATGGCCACCATTGTTTTTCTTCGCGCCAAATTCGGCGGCGCGTGTGGGTGTCATTTTTTATTCGCACGCTGTTGCGATTATAATGACGAATTGATTGGGCCAATGTTCTTGTAATGAGGACAGTGGTTTGCAAATGTGGGTGTACTCACTAATGATTCAGGGGACCGAAGTGAGGATGAAAAGGCCCGTTGTTTTGCCCCAGTTCTTGGTCAGACGGCGCGACAGCAAATTACCCGTTGACCATGTTTGGTAGATTATGGGATTACACTGAGAATTAAGGCCTACAATTAAAGGTCAGGAGAGGATTTGGAAGCGACAGCAATCGAGTCGGGAGTATAAGTGAATAAGGCATCGTCGAGTTATTGATTTATATTTTATGGATGATACTAAAGGAATTGTGTCACGGAATGTAATAAAATTTTATCGCAGGCGGTTATCTTGGTGCGGTTCTGTTCAGATATCGGCAAACACAAACATTTACGTACCTATTTCCTATTTAATTTAGTTACCTAACCTACATATTGAAAATGTATCGTTAGCATTATTCCGTATACGTAGCGCGGAGAACTGGAGACTTCCAAACTCGGATGAATTATGTAATATGCACAAATGTGGAGTATCGGGGGCTGGAAACACAGCCGCGTTACGGGTTTATTTAAATTTTTAGACCATTTATCTTCTTTGAAAATGGTAGAATTTTGGTATAGCAAAGAGAAAAAGCTGCATTTCAATCGAATAATAGATAGATATCTGGATAATGATTTTTATTAGTTTTCCTCATACTAATTTTCTATCTGACAATAGGAAAACGAACTAAATGAAAGAAATCAAACACCCTTGTGAAAGATAAAAGAAGTAGTGGAATGCCATTGCGCAGGAGTGAGACAGAGGCGACTAGCAAAACAATAAATTCCACCTTACGGTTATTTTCGACGCATAATAATAAAAACAGTACTCAATATTCAAAGTAATACCCAATCAAGATAGTTGGTGGCGCCACAGTACTATATCCAACAGCTTAACAGTACCCCGAACTGATAACACAAAATGCGATGCTTCAATAATTGATCACAATCTTTCTCGTAATTATTAATCACTGAATTACACGAACAAAACTCAAATAGGTATGTTTACTTAGTTAATTGACATACTTCAGTCAATAATTGCTAATATCATTAGTCATTAAATACTAGCTAATTTGTGAAATATCCTGTTCGGTGGTCAAGGTATTATTGTGGTTTTAGGATCATTTGAATTATGACTTATTTTAACGTCATATTTAATTTCAATAATTTATCAGGGTCAAGTATCAAAATACTCCCGGGCCTGCGGACGGCGAGTAATGGGTAGCTCGCCGTCCGATCAGCACCAGGTCCGAGAGTCGACGGCGCGTAGTGTTCCACGCGCGCCTCAAAGAGTTGTCAGCAAAAGAGACGGGGCCCGTCATGGCCGATGCCTGCCCGAGGGTTGAGGATAAATTCGAAACAGAGTTACCTCGCCCCTGGGCACTCAGGGCAGGAAGGAACAGGGGTGGGTTTTAGTCAGTAAGAGTCTGACACGCCCTCCCGCTCCCCCCAGAGCGGGAGAAGTCATTGGATGATTTCCCACCACACAAAAAACAAAAAAAGTATCAAAATACTAAATCTAATTCTGACCAACGTTGATAACGAAAAGTTTTACTCTCAAACAACGTGAAAACTATAGCATAAAGACAGTGCGGAACACTACGTAGGAGGTACGTGCCCGACATGAACTTGACCAACTAACACCTTCCATTAATTACAAAACAATCTACAATTAACAAAAAAAAACTAATCGACACAGGCCTTGTCACTTTACAAGGACAAATCAGGCATTAATCACTAAGTGGTAGAAAGAATTGGCAGCAGTTATAAAAACCGAAAACGTAATTAGTAACAAGGTTATTGGATCAGTGTAAGGGATATCTGATCTTATTGGTCTTAAGTACCACAATAGTAATCTATTTTATCTCCTGAGCAGTTCTATACACACTTGAACTTGACTTGAGGAACTGTCAATACAAGAAATTTCTTAAAGAATGTGTGCAATATGAATTACATGTGGAACCCTGGAGAAGAGGTGGCCTGATGCTGCAAGCAAGCGTGCGTGACCCACCGCCATACGATCGATACGATGTCCACCACTCCGCCGCGCACAATGTGCTTCGTGCTCCATTGGCGTTATTGCTGCAAGGTGTTCCGATGCGCGGATCAAAGAATAAATAAGAGGGCATGGAAGAGAAGAAACTCGAACATGGATATGATACAGAAAGAGAAGATACAGGAGATGATCATGACAAACAAAGAATTATCTGTTTGGCAAAAAGAAACATGAACAACGATGAAGATATTAGAAATGACCCAGACAAACCAACTATCTCTGCAGTACTTTAAACTGCAGAGATAGATAGACTAGAATAGACTGAATTGCCGTAAGCAGACTGAGAGGTAACTTGAGAAAAACCTTGTTGGTAGGGAACAGCAACAGGCTAGGTCAACACAGAAAAGACTCATTAATAAAATCCAAAAGCGGATTAGGTTGACCACATCGTCCAAGTCGCAGGAAACACTTGTATTGCATTTTATGTCGCGCTGGTTCCCGCAACTCCATGTCCAAAGCGCATATTTTGCGTACAGGTGGAACAGGTTTCGTATTCGATCCACCCCAGCTCATCACAGAAGGCCAGCAGCGCCCTGGTGTCTCACGGAGGTTATACCTGGGTTTCCGAAGTACTTTGCCCTGTATCCAGTGACCACTGGGCAGCTTAGAAGCAGATGAAACATTCGAAGAATGATGCACGGAACCGGAAAGTATGGCAGAAGAAAGGAAAGACCTGAGAAACCCAGAAATGCTAATGATGAAATAGATGTGGCTGCTTACAAAGAGACGTCGGCTTTTCCTATTAAATTGTAGAATCCCAAAGTATCTGGAAAAACGCTATGACATAAAGTGTTACAGTTTACCTTAAACATTAAGACTCAAGCACTTAATATTGAAAACAAAACGAATCGAGATCCTGTTTCACTTTTACCTCATCTTCGACAACCTATGACTATTGTTGGCAGGAAGTGGGCAATCTTAGCAGGAAATCATAGCTTCCGAATAAGTCACTAATGAGTCATTAAGACTTAGGTGCGATGCCAATGCACGTGTATATGTACATATGCCATGACCTACGCAGTTATGTGTGTATGCATCCGCAATCAGTTCTTATCGGTATGTGTCATAATAATGTTATCTGTTACTAAAGGTGCAGCTGCTGTCTTTAAATGTAATTTTGCATAGTATTGAAATTCTTGAAGGCACTTTAGTTAATGGACCATTTACAAATAAAAATAACCATATATTTGGTTGGTTTAAACACTAGTTAACAGGTTTTTAATTCAAATTATTCTACAAAATTTGAAAATGAATTCGCTAATCAGTATTAAAACCAAAGCATATGGCTAGCGAGTTTTATAAATAGGGATGAATGTGAGTATGTGGCTCTACTTATCGTAAAAGGAAGTGGGGGAGAAGATTCAGGCAAAAATGCCGAGAAGATAGTACGCTTCAGAATAGCTTGGGTCGCAACAGCAAACAGCCGTGAAAAGCAGGAAGAATGTTGGAAAGCCTTCGCCCAGCAAAGCAGCAAAAAAAACGGCAAGTTTTTCTTTCGAAGATCAAGTTAGCTTCAACATCCAGGGTCGCGAGAATGTTTGAATAGAGTCACCGCGGCCCTGAACCACAGGCAATAAAAAGAACACAGGTGGATACACGCCAGTTAGAGTCTGAAACCCCCGCTCCACCAAGAGAGTGATTTCACACCCTAAAAAAAAAACATCAGTTTCAAATCAGCTATTGCACGCCCAGTGCTGAAAAATGTTAAACGCCAAGGCCTGGAGACCAACGGGCCCTGACACTCGTGCCAGGCAGAGCGACAATCGCCAATATATTCTAAAGATAATTAGTATAAAGTTTTACTGTCTAGACTACAGAGTTTGAAAGACTAGCAAATCAAAATTATGACGCCTATTTGTTAAGTAACTTTATCTCTGTATTATTTGCCGTCGAGAAACTGAGGTGGTAGCCGTTTAAAGCAGAATAACTCAACTCTTGAACGATAAATGTCTGGACTAGAATCTAGGCTGCAGATCTTTGCGCCGTATTTTAATTTCAGAGGTTTTTGGCACGGTATACGGCAGTTTTCAAAGTTGTATAAGCTAATGCATGCTTATGCATGCACACGTAACTTTGCTGTTTTTGCTAAAATTCCTATTTACATATTGTATTTTTGTACAGAGTTTATATGGTTTTGAGCTAAATGTATACTAATATTATAAAGAGGTAAAGTTTGTAAGGTTGTTGAGGGCAATCTCTGGATGTACAGAACCGATTTTGAAAATTCTTTTACCAATAGAAAGCCACGTTATTTGTCAGTGTCATAAGCTATAATTTTTTTAAAACCTCGCGGGCGAAGTGCTAGTCAATTATATCTTTCGGGACGTGATTTGTCGGAATTGACATTAGCTAAATTGGCAAATTTATTCTAAAACTAGCGACGCGCCCCAGCTTAGTACTGGTACAGATAATATACCTAAACCTTCCAAGTGATCATGAATCACTCTCTGTCTATTGGTCAAAACCGCATGAAAAACCCGTTCAGTAGTTTTTTATAGCGAATAGACAGACAGACGAGGCCGGGGACTGCTTTATAATATGTAGATACATTGTAGGACTCAAATATAATGCTGGTCTGTCAGATGGGTTTGATATTCAAAGAATTTCAAAATGGTGTCGCCAAAAGACGCAACAAAGAACTCTCTCGATGTTATTCCCGTAGAGAATCTATCAAAATTTATGTAGTCCTACAAGTAATCGAGGTCACCTCACGTCTGCGATAATAACAGATAAGATAGCAGATGTTATTATTATTTTATACGTTATTATTGTTACGTTTATCCAAACAATTTCGCACCAAAGCGTCCTTTTTATCGTCCAGACGCTTCAAAAGTGAACTTTGAGAAATGTCCTCGTAATTTTTCGATTAATCATGAAACTCTCGACCTTGTTGAGAAACTCTCGTAAATAAGTCTGTTTCTCGAATATTTCTGCTTGAATGTAATATTCAGTGGCTGGAGGAGTGTTATCAACAATTCGTGCCCAGTTCTCGCCGTTTACGAATGCCAGATGTGCTCAATCTCGTTCCACCATCACGAATTTCCATTATCTATTACGGTATAAGGAATTAATATCACATCTTTGATATTGTTACATAGTTTTTGGTCTTTGGACTTAATTTGATGTCACTTTGCGATAGTACTAAATCGTTAGTATTTTTAAACTAAGGTATTGTTAGATCAAACTAGTGGAATTATCGCTGGGAATATGCACGAAAAAATATTTGTTATGTAACCGGTTTATTGATGAATATACTTAAATAGAGTACGAACAGTGCAAGCAGAATCAAAATTGATCGAAAATTAAACGAGATATAACAATTTTAAATAAATCCCTCTCTCGAAAACGCTGTTTTCTATGGCAGTTGTATGGGCGTCATGTCCTTTGACGTCAAAGAACACGTCGGACTTCTCTTTCTAATTATCAACTTTAAAGCTTTATAACTTCGTCGCTGATGATGATATTTTGAAAATGCCTTCATATTTGTTCACTGTAGTTTAGAAGTCTTCAACAAATAAAAAAACTTGAGAGGTGTCAAGGGACACCCGGATGGAACGAAGTTCCTTTCGATTATATATATATACATAAATGATATATATATATATATATATATACACACACATATATATATACAACTATAGCAAAAAGTGTCGTTACAACTTTTGGTCTTTCCGTCTAGCCCCCATTCGCAACGCGCGATAAGGAACTTCGTTCCAAAAATATCATGCATATTCCCTATTCAGTCTTTGTCCAAAGCCTCATAAAAAAAACCCAACAAAAAATTAAGTGGAATACCAAGAAACAGAGCAAAGGTTAAGTTATCAAGAGCTATCAATCTAGCATCTAATTATGTAATTAATTTTGGATATATCTGAGCTCATAATGGCTAACACATCTTTGTTTCTAACATTGGAGTAGAAAGACGCGTCACGGTCACGGATCGATGATCATTGTCTGGCGAGCACACATTTACATTTTTCCGTTGTAACCACCATTAATATTCATGGGTTCAATGTTTTCTGATTTCTGTATACGCCTAAACGACTATAATACACTTGTGTGGATTAGCTTTGAACGTTTGTTGAATACATCACGGAATAAATTAGATCAAGCGTTCAGATTATATTCCTCAGTTCTTGTCTGTACGTTGGAACGTCCGTTTCATCGACAAAAGAATGTCTGTGTAAGCCAAACTGTCACGTTTTAAAAATATAATCAAAGTTGATCACGATTACTTCGCAAACATTTGACGTATCAACCGCGGAGTTTCCAAAACAATCCGTCAGACATCTTTAATTTCAGGTCAACGTTTTTATACATTTATATACGCGAAAGCAATACACCACTGCTTTCCCTACTCAGATGAAATCATATTCCGTACAGCGTGAAAAGCAATCGACACCAGCTGCGCCTTAATTTACTGAAGAGTCGCTTTTATGGTGAGGAGATAAGATCTAGAGTTGTGCAACGCATGCTGTGTGGAGCGTGCATCGTTATAATAGAGTTGAGAGCGAAAAACTTAAGTTCCGTCGCTCCGTTGCGCGCGCCCCGGCAATTTAATCGTGGATGTAAAGGTAGAGTAATTCACGCCAACTTACTAAGCCGATCCTTAATGTAGGCAGCTTATGTACGAGTATGTATGGATAGAAAAACTGTTACATTCGGTTAGGATAATCTCATTTAGGACAAAAGATAAAAGGGTCTTTTGTAAAAATGATATTATGGATTCTCAGGCCGTCAGCCTTTGGCCCAAAATGAAGGGGGTTGGGTCAAATCCACTATACATAATCATACGTATTCAGTGAATCGAGACAATCGGTATAGTTCGAACAATGATTAAAATTTCTTGCACGCCTTCAAGTTAACTTGGTGCCCTTCTCACAAGCAACTGAGTTCTAGGAAATTCACTGCAGCAGACGACAATGCGACAAAAAAAACGCCTACTTATCCGCGATAAAACGCCCACTTTCTACGCGGACAGCACAAAGCGCGCACGCAGATGATCTGGTCACATGCGCACGCGCAGCACATTGTGCAAACCGGATATAATTTTGTCAGCCGTCTGAACAGATTTTTTGAAAGTCGCCATATTGCACCATTATTCTTTGTCCCAGAGTGAAAACTGTGACGAGTGTCAACGTATTTATGGGAAATGTGACCATTACATACATGGTGCGCCTATTTACTTTCACGCCATATTCCCCCAAGCGTTAAGATGATGACTCCGATAAAGTGTTTTGCTTATATCGAGTGATCAATCGCGAGGTTTTCTGTTGTTTTTCTAATATTTCGCAGAACGAAGATAGAGGACTTTCTCGATAAAGTATGAGGATAAAATACAAAGCAATCTTATCGAAACATATGGAGGCATCATTATGTACTAGGAAACACTGCATTCAAATAAAGTTCTCCGTACACTAACGTAAAACGATGAATCACTACCAAATTGTTTTGCGATTGCAATTTTTTCTAATGGAATTGGGGCACTGACCCGAATAAAATTAACATGAAATGTTAACGTAACAAGACATACGCCATTAAATATACAACTATGTATGTAATTATACGGAATACGTTCGAAAATGTGGCAAAAACTGAGGCCACAGAACAAAGATATGTTCTCCTTAAAACTGGTTTAATTAAAGTAGGTACTCAATTAAGACTTCCTGCGCTGGAGCAAGGCTACCTATACTTAAGTAGTTAAGGGCGAGATAAATACATGATAATATCAAAGTACTAGCTGACTACATGGTGTATAATTTGTTAACAAACTAGCTGTACCTAGTCTAGTACTGAAGTAATTTTCTTTGTTAATATCAAGTGTCATGGTAATTGCTTTCAATGCTCAACTATACTTCAAGTTTATAACTTTCAAGTACAAAGGATTGAGAGTTTCTAAACTATAAATGACTATTTTGGGTAATTACGTAATGTTTTTATAATTAGAAATATTAGATTTAGTTGGCAGTGTGCTCGGTTTTTCATTATTCAAAGCCCCAGTGGTATTGGCCGCCACTTACAAGTTGTAGGTCGTGAGGTCAAACCCAGGCAGGCGCTTCACTTTGTGTAAATTATTTCATCACCACTGCTCTCAAAACGGTGAAGGAAAACATCGTGAGGAAACCGGCATGTCCTAGAACAAAAAAATCGAACACGTGACATCCAGCAATCCGTATTGTACCCGCGTGGTGGATTATGGCCAACACCCTTTCACAGAGAGGAAGCTTGTGCCCCAGCAGTGGGGACATTAGAAGGCTGATGATGATGATGGTTTTTAACATCTTACAAAACAAGCTAGCATTATAATAAAATCTTCTTATACTAGCTCATGATCAAAGGCTACCAAATAAACCAATTTGGAGCATGCCTAGAAGATTATTAACTTATCAAAAAAACTTCTATTACAATGATAAAAAAATCGCTAAAATTCAATTAGAAAATCCGCATCAAAGAACATACAGATTCGTATCAAGTGTTCACTCACTAAATAAAAACATCGTATGTCAAAAACTCAAAACCCAGACCAGTGAGTGCATAACGGTATATTTATTTCTGACTAAACCCGTGATAAATATCAGACATTGAATCACGGACTGACACATCAGAAATAACGTTTTTCGACGTTTCAGAGTATCGATTCTGGTTGTTTCTGCATGTTGTAGTTGTGTTTTAAAAAATACTTTTGGGAACTGTTACAATCAATCATCTTTTTCCAGCTGTCTAAATAGTAGTCTTCCTAGTAAGATTTACTATCTTTCTGCCCGCGCCTTTTCCCAACTATCTTGGGGTCGGCTTCCAGTCTAACTGGATGCAGCTGAATACAAGTTTTTACATGGAGAGACTGGCTATCTGACCTCCACAACCTAGTTACTGGGTACCTAATACGTTACGATACCCCTTGGTAAGACTGGTTGTCAGACTTTCGGGTTTCTGACAACCCGTAACGACTGTCCACGATTGACAGCCGGGACCTTCCGAGGCACGGAGGAGTCTGGGTATGTCAAGATGGTCACCCATCCATGGACCAACCCCGGCAAGCGTAGCTTAACCTGATGGATCAGCCCGTGCGGCTGTTATTACTTTAGCTACCTCCCTAGTAACATTCACTATGCTAAAACTAAAAATAAAAGCGCGAATTTTCCAGGGTCAAAAAAATTTTAGCTACCAGATGGACTATCTGACACCAGTCTTTCCAAGTCATATCGTGTTATCTAGTTACTGAGTTATGAAGGTCGGATTGGCAGTCGCGCCATGAAAAATATTGGTAATCTGCTGTATCCTGTTAGACTGGAAGCTGACCAAAATATGTTTTTTTTTTTTTGTTTTACTGGGGAAACCTTCAAAAGACGCGTGGAATTTTGGGGCAAAAAGATCACGGTGTGTGGGTAAGGGCTGATGGTTCTTACCTCATTAAAACCACTCCGGTAATAACCATCAGCACATAAAAAGAGGCCCCGTTACCTCCTCTTAAAAGAACACTCCGGAACTCCCTCGGTGCAGCGCCTAGGGGGCCGCATCCCTGAGGCCACATCCCTGAGGGTAGGATAGACATGTTTGGGGTTCGAAGCATAGCCAACTAGTTCGGCACAAAGAAATAATGATGGACTATCGTCATTCTCCGCCTTTATATCAATTTATATGGGGTATGATGACCGTCAAAACGGTGAAGAAAAAGATCGTGAGGAAAACGGGCATGCCCTAGAACCAAAAATTCGAAGACATGTGACGTCCACCAATCCGCATTGGGCCCGCGTGGTGGATAACGGCCCACGCCCTCTCACAGAGAGGAGGCTTGTGCCCCAGCAGTGGGGACATTAAAAGGCTGATGATGATGATGACCATAATAGTTTGATCTTTAAGTCTGTTACAGTTACAATATTAACAGAAATAATTTCCCCCAATCCAAACATGCAGACGGTATAATACATAACCAAAGAAATCAACTTCCAAGCACCAGTCTGGCGCCAAATACATTGAATTCATTCAAAGCCACAAATAAATTTATAATGCCAAAACAATACCAATAAACCAATACGTTGATGTTGGGACAATAATAATAAAGTATTCTTGATGATCTCGTGAGCTGGCAGCTGCGGGAATGAACAATGAGTGAAGCACAGGTGTGCAGAGCATAGCATTCATGGCATGAGTAGCATTGTTTCACTTAGTCATAAAACAGTCGTTCGTTAAGGACTTGCAGACAGGCGCGACGCGAAAATGCGACAACGCACACTTTTTTATCTTTGACAGACTCGTGTTTGACCACTATCTCACGATGATGTGGTCGAAGATGGAGCACGCTTGCCTAGAACTAACCTATTCACTCTTGACTTAGACACCCACTTTCACACACTTTCCATAAACCGAACGATTTTCAAGAAAATTCCTCTTGGAAAATTCGTCTGCTCTACAGTTTCATACGCATCATGCAACGAAAGTTGTTGAACTTATCGTCAAAAGGAATGGCGTCGCCAATGTAAGTGTAACAACGCAATAACTCCGCGGTGTATCGCATCGTTGTCGCATTGTCGCGTCTATCTGCGGAAGCCTTTACTAAAATACGCAGTCACTGCAATGCTAATAAAGGACAGTGTGCAGGACGTATTCATGACGTTTTTTAGCCGTTAATTAAAGGAAATTCCAATTCTGAGATATTTCCGTTTTGTGTTTTTGTGATGGCCATTAAGTACTGTCTGTCTTTACAGTTATATTATAAGAAAGTGTTTAAACTTCATCCGTTTCTCGAATTATTTTTGCAAGTACTAAGTGCTAATGCAAAAAAAAAACTATTTTACAAAAAAAAAAAACAACCGAAAAAAACTTAATTTTGGAAGTCGGTGTTTGTATTTTGTTTTTTCGTTATTTGACACAGACTTCCGAAATTAAAGTTATTTGAAATACGAGTATTATAGTGTATTTTCGTTTTTAGAAGTCTAGATGCTTTTTTTTATGTAAAAAAGTTTCTAATTTTCCCTTTTTAGTTGTTATATACCAGAACTCAAAACCCTAATAACATGGCACGTGGAATTTAAACATACCTACTCGTAATTAGAGGAAACCAAACGTCATCTATGTATACATATTTTTCGTTTTTTTTTTTCAGTTTTTCAAAAAGCGGTGAAGCTATTTCGATAAAATTTATATGGGACGACCTCGGGAGTATATTCTTTCGGATAAAAAAATAATTTTAAAAATCGGTCCCCAACTGACAGAGAAATCGGTGGACATACATTAATATACATACAGTCGAACATAGAACCGCCTCCTTTTTCGAAGTCTGTTAAAAATATTTGTAGAAAGAAGTAAAAACAATCAGAAATAGTAAAGTCATTCAAATTAATGAACACAATCAATAAGCTTTCACTTATAAAAGCATAATTCAATAGAATATCGTAATAATAAAAATTGCGTGTAGGTTTGAGAGTGATGATTTATTCTGAAGTGAATAATTCGTTTTAATCTTTCTAAATGATTTACTGAAGAAAGTTTTGTACGGAGCAAGGATACTCGAGGAACTTTTTAATGTAAAGGTCAGACGGACTTAAGAGAGTCCTTAATTCGTTTATGAACTTTTAATTATTGCATTAAATAACAATGACAATGAACTTTTACCTTATAAATATACAATTAGGCCGAGGAAATTGGAAATAGAAGTATCAATCGAGCATTGTATTATTAATAAATGTCAAAGTCTGTATGTTTGGATGTTTGTTTACGCCTAAACCACTGAACGGAAATGTATAAAATTTGGGATTCGGGTAGACCATACCCTTTTTTTTTGTGGGGTGGGAAATCATTACATAACTTCACCCGCTCTACCCACCGCCGACTAAACCCCACCCCTGTTCTTTCCTTGTTTGAGTGCCCAGGGGCGCAGTAACTGTTTCGAATTTATCCGCGACCCCTTGGCATGCATGCATTGGCCATGACGGACCTCGTCATGATTTGCTGATATCTCTTTGAGGCGCGCATGGAACACTACGCGCCGTCGACTCTCGGGCCTGGTGCTGATCGGACGGCGAGCTACCCACTGCTCGCCGTCCACAGGCCCGCGTAGGGTAGCATTGCCCTGAGGCAGGAGTTGAACACTTTTATGTAGTAGTATTGTCCCATGGGATAATCCTACTCCTACAAATATTATAAACTCAATTTTTTTTTATGTTTGTTACGTACTCAGACATAATACAAACAGATAAATCACGCCATAACGGCTGAATGGATCGGGATGCTATTTGGCACTGAGCTAAATTATAGTCTGGAATAGCACATAGGCTGTTATTTATAACTGGGAAAGTAAAAATTCAACGCAGGCGAAGCCGCTAGCAGAAACTAGTTTTCTATAAATATACAACTTAGACAGAGAAAATAGAACTACCAATCAAGAATTTAAACATAAAGTTCTGCTATTCATTTTCACACATAACGTCTGACCTTGATAAGTCACCACAGACTTATGAGGAATTTATTTTGAAGGTCGTAAAAGTGAAAATTCTTATTGTTCAGTGTCAACTCACTTTCGCTCGGCCACCACGCGTGGCCATGTTGGAAACAATTTCATAAGTTTATGGAAACGTAACGTCTTTTGTTAAGTTATTGCGTTACGATTACCGTGCATTGTTGGGTATTGAATGAAATATTTTCTTTTATCTGTGTGTACATTGATCGATTCGTGGAAGGCTAATAGCTAATTTATTTGCTGAGTAGTTTTCTCAAAAGTTATCGTAAAATTGTTAAGTAGGTTTTAATAATAATAATAATAGTTTATTTACCAGAAAAATATCGATTAGATTTCCTTATATAAAAATATACCTTAAATAAAAATAAAACATAATACAATAACATTACCCGTGAAAATTGATTTTCCATAAAAAGAAACATAATTTATGAGAGGTTTTAACAGTTTGATTGTTGATACTCTAAAAGTTGTTTATCCATGTTGTGCAAGATTTAATACAACGTAAAATCAATACATCTAAAAATAATAGCAGATACAATAAATAGTTAACAAAGATACAGTAAAGCAAGAACAGTAAACAGAAAAAAATGTCAGAAACGGCCGTTTTTGGTACTTTTGCCTACTACATTGGATACGAAACATTCTGAGACCTGCTTTTAACCACGTAAAAATACTTTATTCTCCTTGTAACAAACGTGACGTTGGATTCTTTAATATTTATTTTCTATGCTATGCTATGATTTTCTATTCAATGAGGGCGCCACTTGGCCGGTAGTACGGCCTTATGTCACTTTTAAGTAAAAAGTGGTACAATTTTAACCTAAGTGTAACGTCATCCGAAATTTCCACCCACTGTATTGTCTTCATTTTTTGTTAAAGTGACAAAAGAGAATTTTTTTTTGTAATCTAACTGACGGAGGACTAATTTGTTTTTTTTTTGTAATCTAACTGACGGAGGACTAATTTGTTTTTTTTGTAATCTAACTGACGGAGGACTAATTTGTTTATTTGTAATCTAACTGACGGAGGACTAATTTGTTTTTTTTTGTAATCTAACTGACGGAGTACTAATTTGTTTTTTTGTAATCTAACTGACGGAGGACTAATTTGTTTTTTTTTTAATCTAACTGATGGAGGACTAATTTGTTTTTTTGTAATCTAACTGACGGAGGACTAATTTTTTTTTTTGTAACCTAACTGACGGAGGACTAATTTGTTTTTTTCGTCGTCAACCCTATTATACTTCCCTATTATAAATTACAGCCTATGTGCTATTCCAGATTATCTCTGTGCCAAATTTCAGCCATTGCGGCGTGATTGAATATCTAACATCCATCCATCCAAACAAATTTTCGCATTTACAATAGTAGTAGGATTAGACAATTTAAACCTGACTAAATCGGTGTCAAATGAAATTCAGTCACTAGGTTTTGTCTATTGTTCACGACTGTAACCTAAAAGCCTTGGTATCAGAACGAGCTTGTTCAGTGCTTCGAGAATCGATTATGTATTTGAATGTTGCCATTGACCTCCCGGGTCGATCTGAATGGGGCACAGATAAAATAAAATGTACCATCGATCATAGCCCCGTGATTGATAGAGATCGCTAAGTGTACTTATTTTTGTAGATATAACATTGACATATTGTTTGTGCTGACGACCTTTCTTGACCTCGGTATTGTCAGTTTTTGATGGTGGAAATCTAGCTCGAAGGAGTCACTAGTAATCTGGTCATAAAACATCTAAAAAAACGAAGGGGATAAAAGTTTGAACGAAATTAAAACTTTTATTTCCTTTGTTTTTTTTAAATCCTTCCTAAGTGCTAAGCTCACCTTCGTAATCTGAGAAATTCTAATAAAAAATTCCAGCTGAGGCTTCGCGTTGTCAGTCAGTAAATTTAAGATTTTTATTAAATACCTACCAGCGGGCCTGACAGACGTCCTGCCCGATTGCAGCGCCACCTTCTAAGTCTAAATGTTAATCTTAACCAGCCTTTTTTTTTTGTGGGGTGGGAAACCATCCAACCAATGACATCTCCCGCTCTAGGGTGGAGCAGGAGGGCGTGTCAAGACTCTTACTGACTAAAACCCACCACTGTTCCCCTGAGCAGCCTCAACCCCTGGGCAGATCTTAACCATCCTGTGATCCACTCAAACACACACAAAGATAGTCCAGCTGTTTAGGAGTTCAATGACGTACACACGTACAGAAGAATATTATCCTACTTACTTTCCTATTATAAACGCGAAAATTTGGATCAATGGATGGATGGATGTTATTTAATCACGCCAGAACGGCTGAAGAGATCTGGATGAATTTAGGCACAGAGATAGATTAGAGTCCAGAATAGTACATAGACTTTATAACGGCAGATTAGTTTTACCGAACACGCTACGTACTTGCTTCATAGAAATTATAATATGGATGTGAGTACAGGTTTTCTCAAGCCCAAGTACTCAAAGTGCATAAAATATGCGTCTAAAGTACCGCTAACTACGATGTTCACAGTTTATGGTTATCCAGACAAGTTCCGACTATGTCGATCGTGAGAAAAGTCCTTTCTACGACTTCATGGTTAAAGTTGATAAATATATTTTTATACTAGTGATAAGTAATAACCCATGTGTTATTCCAAACTATACATATATTAAACCTGTGTTTTTTCCAGATCCCTTCAGCCGTTTTGGCGTTATTGAGTAACAAACATACATTGTGTTATATAGTAGGATGATTATAATATAAAATAGACGTTTGAATTAAACAAGCAAACAGTTGCAAAAACATTGTGTAGTAGAAAATTTGCGGTTGTATGCGGTTCGGTGTGAAAGTTTATATGCAAATCGAACCTGTCTGGTGTTCTTTATGTTTGTACATAGGTGTACGATCAATATGGGTTGTTGTAATAAGGTTTTCTCCAAGGAAGAGCGTTGATTGAAGGGATTTGGCGCGATTTACGTTATGGCACGCAAGGACGATGATAAACGTATTTTTTGCTTGTCACGGGAAATGCTTAGCTGGTTACGGGAAAATGAAATAAGACAGGAGTAATTTTGTGTTTCAAAAATTGGAAGACATCCGACATCCAGTGAGCCCGCGTGGTGGATTACAGCCGGAGGAGGCTTGAGTACCAGCAATGTTCCCATTATACAGGCTGATTATGCCTTTTGTATTTAATTAAAAGAAAAGATGAAATTACGAAACTTTATATTTTTCGCTTTCTTCCAATATTGTAAGTATGAGATGATATATAACATTAATTATTACCATATTTGTAAGACGTAACTTATGGAGACTGTCTTTATTTTAATGGACAAAAATATTATTTTACGTAAGAAAAGTAGAATTTACGATATTTATTTAAATCGAGGTGTCATCGAAGATATTATGAATTTATTTCAATGTTGCATAATGTATGAAAATGAGGGTGGAAATACATAATGTAAGAACTGACGGTATCTAGAATTTTAAACGGAATGACCGAAATGTGATTCTTATCGCGTGTGGCACAACGGACATCTTTGCTACTTACGACCCATTTTTTTTTACCATTGTTATTCTGATATAATTTCAAGATTCTGGACATTAAAGTTCTGAGGAATTAAAGTTATTATTATAAATTTCTCGACTTAAGGCGCAGTTATACGACTTCTAATGGTTTTAAATTGAACATCACGTCGTTCCTTGAATAAAATATATGTTATTTTACACAATTTCTGTCGTAATTAGATATGTGAATATTTGAAATTCTATTTTTATAACGTAGTGTAATTATTTTTAAAGTTATGACGCGGATAAAAAAGTGAGAATCACGCAAAAACTATAAAGCGTATTTTTATGAAACCTTCACCATTTTAAAGATCATTTAATTATTTATATTTTAATATACGTGTTTTAGTATAATACTTGTTGTTTTATGTATAATAAATTAATAATGCGTCTAATTTCGAACAGCGCTCCTTGATGAGCAAGTCCTATTACTGGTTTGACGTACGACGCGTTACGTGAGCTCAGCACAGAACACGCAAGCTGACCACTCAAGGTCGTTCGCAGTTAATAGCGCCTTAAGTTGTCGGAAGAACTAGGAGCGCATTTTCAATGAATCGCCAATACTGAATCTCTTTAAAGAACCTGCCTACTGAGATGACTAATAGAGATGTACGAAAGTCAAACACATACATCACACAACAACAACCCCAACCAACCGCCTTGGACGCGTCTGTAAGGGTGTTATAGTGGTATTTAATAAATAAATGTCGCGCCAACCCCAAATGAATTGGGATAAAGGCAAGAGGCTACTTACTAAATGATGACTAGCCTACGCATGTAAGCCAGACAGCACCGTCCCACACTAGTGTTCTCTTCTGGATAAAAGACAGGATAGTTCATACTGCAGGGAAACGGAAATCGCGGGAGAGTTTAAGAGAGTCACCGCGGACCTGCAGGTGTATTCGCTAACTCAGTTGACATCAATTTGATAGGCACTTTGCAGTACATTGCTCGGTGGACATCGATTATAATAGGCACTACGTGGTACATTTTTGTTTTCCTATACGTCAAAGCAGCAATGTACTTCAAAGTGCCTATCAAATTGATGTCAAATGAGTTAGCGAAATCACCTGCTGGACGCACAGGCAATACAAGAAACATGGGTGGGTTTTAGTCAGTAAGAGTCTGACAGGCCCGGTACCCGCTCTACCCAAAGCGGTTGAAGTTATTTTTGATGAATTTGATGATTTCATGACTGTAGGAAAAAAAATGGGTGGTTACTTAAGATACTGCTTCTGTTATGTCCATACAAATTAACAACTTTCTTCAAGAAAGACATTGTAAATTCCCAAAAAAAAAAAAAAAAAACTTTCCGTACAAAGTCAACGTCAGCTGATCAAAATTTGTATGTGAGGTTAAATTTTTATTCGGGATCGACTAAATTACTTTCTTCAGTTCGTTACAAGTTAAACCCTGAATAAGTCACAAACACAAGTTCCTGTGTAGAGATAAAGGAATACCTAACAAAAAAGAATAAAGCACAATCAGTATTGAAGAGACTAATGAACGTCGAAGGATGAACAACTCGTTTGATTGCCCTCAATAGCGAAAACGTTGCCCCTAGCAATTGTACGCCATTCCTCTTCAACTACCAGACTGCAGTTACACTATAAAACATTATTTATTAGTTGCTATTCGTGACTTATTGGCTAACAAACCGCAAGCCATTGTTGACCAATTCAAGAACTGAGTTTGAAAACCCACAAGTATGTAGATATACTCATGTAGATGTGTCCGTCTGGGAGTACCGGAGTGTTGTATCGAGACTCAAAACTCCAGTCTTTCACCTCTTACTAATAGTGCAGAGATAATTTTCATCACACACACACACACACACAGTTAATGCCTAAAGACGGGCATCGTTGCCGAGACAGGCTTATAAAATTGAATATTTTCAAAAAACCCGACTGCAAAAAACAACTAAGTACCTAAAAAGTTCCAAACAAGACACTTTTCAGTTTATTTTAGTTCATTAATTGATTTTTGATTTCATGCCACCATCTGCATCAGACGACTGTTTGAAAAGTGACTTGTTTGGCAATTTTTAGTTGTTTTTAACAGTTGGGGTATTTAATTTTTTTTTTCTTCTACATTTTAGTGAGTTATATTTTTGGAATCGCCTCCTCCTAGTTCGTCGACTTATATTATTTTCTTTTCCACAATATGGCGTCTGGTAGTAGTGGTGGTCGACATATCGTATTATGATTACTGTCAAGTCTTTAGTAACACTCGCAAGACGAATCAATTGACGTAAGAGACCAACAGACAGAAAGTCGTTGTCAAAATTGGCCCACGCGTTTGGTATCTAAAGCGCCACAAAGGAACAAACATACATGCATACACTGTCGCACAGTCGGATAAAAGAGAACGTGACTATTTAGACCCTATCTGTCTCGATCGCATTGGTGAAGGCAAAACACAAATAATACGAGAAAAGACTGGGGGAGACGGAAGGAACAATCCTACTAATATTCTAAATGCGAAAGTTTGTATGTTTGTGTTTCGCGTCTCAAAAACGGCTGAAGGGATTTGAATAAAATTTTGCACACAGATTAGCTACAACCTGGGAGTCTTTAAGTCAAGAGTGAATAGGTTACTTCTAGGCAAGCGTGTTCCATCTTCGACCACATCATCGCTTACCATCAGGTGAGA
Source organism: Polia nebulosa (assembly GCA_951329385.1). Classification (NCBI taxonomy): domain Eukaryota; kingdom Metazoa; phylum Arthropoda; class Insecta; order Lepidoptera; family Noctuidae; genus Polia; species Polia nebulosa. Next base: position 11,919,811 of record OX589613.1, on the reverse strand, counting down.
TGGTGGTCAAACGCGTGCCTATCAATAATAATAATAAAAAAAAAAGATTATAACCTGGATTAAAACATAGGTTACTTTTTACCATTCGGGCGAAGAGCTAGAGACAGAAGCTAATATTATAAATGCGGGATTTTGGATGGACGTATGTTTGTTACTCAATCACGCCAGAACGGCTGAACGGATCTGGATGAAATTTGGCACGGAGGTAGATTATAGTCTGGAATAGCACATAAGCTATAATTTATAATGGAGGAAGTACTAATTCCACGCGGGCGAAGCCGCTGGCATAAACTAGTATCAGTGTTAAGCTACGCTTGCCGGGGCTGGTCCGTGGATGGATGATCATCTTTACATACCGAGACTCCTCCGTGCCTCGGAAAGCACGTTAAGCCGTTGGTCCCAGCTGTTAATCCTGTATCTTTGACAGTCGTTACGGGTCGTCAGAAGCCCGAAAGTCTGACAACCAGTCTTACCAAGGGGTATCGTATTACCTAGTAAGTTAACTGGGTTGTGGAGGTCAGATAGGCAGTCGCTCCATGTAAAATACTGGTATTCAGCTGCATCCGGTTATACTGAATGCCGACCCCAAGATAGTTGGGAAAAGGCTAGGCAGATTGAGTTGATTTTGTCTGTCAGTCAATCAATCAGTCTCAGAACTAATTCATCCGAACAAATATCTAAAACACGGCTCGATTCGATTTCCCTTTTCAGTTTAACGTTAACATTTGACACTTTAAAACAATAGCTAATTGGAATTACGTGTCTTTGTCCGTAACTGCGATTAACGCACGATCGCCTGCGATTAGTCGCGGTGTTCGGTTACAGACTTACAGAATAAAGTGAGCAGCCAACAAAACGGTGTAGTCCCTGCTGCTTACGACTTGTCGTGATCATAATCAATTACGACATAGCGTTTAGTAGCAATGTCCGAAGAATAAATTGATATTTAGTGGGTTTGCTGTAAATTATAATTCGCGTTATTTTTTTTTTTTAGGTGTGTTGGAAATCATCCAATGACTTTTCCCGCTCTGGATGGAGCGGGAGGGCATGTCAGACTCTTACTGACTAAAACCCACCCCTGTTCCTTCCCTGCCTGAGTGCCCAGGGGTGTGGTAACTCATTTTCAGAATTTATCCGCTACCCCTAGGCATGCAGGCACCGGCCACGATGGGCTCCGTCAGTGGTGGCTGATAACATCTCTTTGAGGCGCGCGTGGAACACTACGCGCCGTCGTCGACTCACGGGCCTCGTCCTGATCGGACGGCGAGCTACCCACTGCTCGCCGTCCGCAGGAAATTATAATACGCTAAGCTTCTGCCAGCGGCGTCGCCGGCGTGGAATTAGTACTTTCCCCCACTATAAATTACAGCCTAAGTGCTATTCCAGACTATTATCTATCTCTGTGCCAAATTTCATCCAGATCCGTTCAGCTGTTCTGGCGTGATTGACGAACAAACATTAACCTTAATAGTAGGAAAAGTGTTCAGTGAGTTACAGGGATTTAGAATAAGATACCCTTTGGCAACTTTACAATGGCGAATTATAATGTAAACCATGCTAGCTACAAAACAGCGTTAAACCCCACCACAAAAAAATAAAAAACAAGGTAAAGCTCAGAAAAAAAAAACTCAGTTTAGATAAAATATGCAGATATATAGAATAATTGATTGTACACCAAAATTAAAACACAACTCCTTTACAATATTCATAATAATTGTATCGGTTCAACCATGGTATTATTACGAAGCATTATTTTTTAATGCAAAATCTTGTCTCTAAAGAGCCTGTATGATGAAATTTGTCAAACCCATGGTAGGGTACAGGGATGGCATCCCAAAGGGGTCTTACAAAGGTCGACACAATCTTTAGAACGGTACCTAAATGTCACGAGCGTCTGTCGATATCACTATAAATAAATGGCTATCAAATAAGTAATATTATAACATAACCTTATGGCCGTCCACTGTCTCTTAAGATACAGGCATACCCTACTTTAAGAGTACTATATATTTAACAGATGTACCATGTACTTACACCAGCATGTTCTATCATATAATGTTTGTTACATAACTTTGTATAACTTACTTGTAACTAGTTTTCATACCGTCTGTACCTTCTTGATCAATAAACAATTATTATTATTATCTGATAAGTTGTTTGTCTTGCTGTTTGTATGTCATTATTATTTATTTTCAACCTCGAATCCCCTCTGTTTTCCGGTAGGCAGTCACTAAGCTCCCTATTATCTACATCATCATTACTACCATAAGACGTCCACTGCTGGACACAGGCCTATCAAGTGTAGCCAACATCAACGGGCCCTGTGCTCCAGTGGACTTCCGCGGCTCACAAGCTCCCATTAGTATAAGGAAAAAGCACGGAATCAGGGTTTGGATATTACGAATCCCCACTGGGCCCGTGATCCGCTTGCTTCTCACATATATGAGGCGCAGTTCCAAACACTGGAAAAGTTACCGGCTGATTAAGTTTGTTTTTGGGGTGATAGTGCCTCATTCTGGCGTCATAGGCACAGATTATCGCCCACTTGACTGCGTACATAGAAAACGTGTCATAGATAAATGTTTTATTGCGTTTTGTTTTTAGTTGATTCATTAACATGCCATAATGCAGATAGTCTTTTTTTAAATATTAAATGGCTCGCGCTTGACCACTATCTCGCCTGATGGTAAGCGATGATGTGGTCGACGATGGACCACGCTTGTCTAGAGGTAACTTCTTGTCTCAGATTGAAGCTGATTCAACTCTTTAGCTGTACGCACAATGAATGTGTTCCCTAGACGTTTTATGCGTGTGGGTGGGATGTCCAATATGATATTGATATTTGCTGCCTGTCTCTCACTTACGATCCATGTAAATCATGCATTCTTCTGTGAACTATTTACGTCTCTCATTCATAGTTACAGTATATCTTAGACATCTCTTTCAGTCTGTCTGTCTGCACGCATGTCTTTATCACATATCTTAACACCGTTCCATCCAGGCCACTTTTGCGCAATATTCTAAGGTTGTGCGCATAAATCGCAAATTTCAGTCTTATTAAATTATTCGTTATGCCATTAAAATCATTGAATTATATTGCAGTGTTCCCGTTTTTTAATTAATCACCATCACTGTAAATTACAAATACTTAGTTTTGTTGCAATTTCCACTACGGTTGACTAATTAGTCAGGATTTTATGTAAGTTATAGCAACATTGTGTTAACGAAACACGTTCGTCGGTGTAATTAATCAAATCTGTTAATGCATTCGACTGATATCGATTCATTAATTAATCTGCACGCGAGTATTTTCATGAACGCTCGAATTGAAAGTTCATGTGATGTGGTGATAATTTTAATCCTGAATCATTCTGAAAATTATTGTCACTATTGGAAAAAATAAATATACTAAATATTTTCATTACTTACTGTAAAGTCACGACTCACTTACTGAATACTTTATCCTCTTTGTAACAAACGTGACGTTGGATTCTTTAATATTTATTTTCTATGCCATGCTACGATTTTTTTATTCAATGAGGGCGCCACTTGGCCGGTAGTAGGGCCTTAATATATTCGAGCTTACAAGTAAAGTTTGCTTGTATACATATTTTTGCTCTTAACTGTACATCTTCACTCCGTTAAAATTCAATATTATGATATACGTAGGTAACATTCTGTGATCCAATATAGTTCCCTTATAAATAATGTTACACGATTTGATTTACCAATATCTGTGGCAAATGAAGCCCACGTGCAAAAACTGGTAACAAACCGGTGTTTGACGACCCAATAAAACTCTAGCACCAGCCGAACAGAGCCAATACTAAAGAAACATTTTATTGTTTATACAGAGTCCTTGCAACAAGATTGCGACAGATATCACTTGAACAAGACAGGTCAGACCAGTTAGCCATAACTCAAAATAGAAAGAGAATGGGTCTTGAGGGACGCCAACGACTTGCTAACACGCGACGCTGATGGCTGTCCCCCACTTACATACACCCTAAATTTTGGGATGAAGGTATAGCTCCTTTGCAAAATTACGGGCTTTGGAACGGTTAGAAAGATGTGTGGTCGTATAAGTACCCCTCATTAGCTTCTAAAGGTGTTATAAGAACAGTTTAAGGGATTATTATTAAGCTGGCAAGAATATAACACTTTAAACTGTCATAATAACATGCTTAACACACAAATTTCGCTATTTCTGTCCAAGAACGTTCATAAATTCAGTAAGTAGTGGATATTTTAAGAGAGACGGTTTTCAAGATATCCAGGTCGTGAAATTAGTGAGTGACAGCCCATTGATATATGATTTCACCTTTGTACATTTCACATAATCTGGCAACCCTGTATACCAAATAAATAGGCCGTAGTCGCACTATTTCTGTACTCGAAAATGTCGCACAGTGCTTGCGCAATGGTGGTTACGTCCATCTATAAATAAGCACGTTTATAGTACTTAGCAAAAGCGGTACATTTCACAATAGTTTAGTCTAATCGATACTAAGATAATGCTAAAATGTAGAGCAAGCAATGTTCTAGACTGGCATAAATTATTTGCTACATTAATTATTTCGGTAATAAATATTGATAAAATTACTTGGCACAATTCTCTACATTATATTTAAGTAAAATATGGACGTGGGACGAAATATGATTTATATAAAACCTACAAACAAATAAAGCATTTCAAATCTACAACAGACTACGCTAAAGCTAATTGACGTAATCATATTTGCTTACTTAGATAAATATCAAACATCATGTTAATGCAGAAACCTTAGTAACAAAATGTAACTATTAAATTGTTAACCTCGAACTCGATAGATGGCGTTGGCGTCAAATTAAAAGTCGCTATGGTTTCGTTACCACGATTTGGTTGGGCTCGAGTAAACTTTAAGCAAATATATAACCAGCTTAGATCAGGACACAATTTGGTTTTATTTCAAATCTCAACCCTATTAGTGTTCCCACAAGTGTTAGTACAAAAGTTACCAGCTCGGTAATAAACATTGGTCCATCGACCCTGGATCAGACCCAGAAAGTCTGAATTTTTTGAAGTTAGCGGTGCCAGCTTTGGACCGCTCCCCAGTGTACTCGCAGTGGATCGCTGCGGCAGGAGTACCGGGCATCCCGCAGAGGCAGCAACAGCTTTGTCCAGCAAGTGGACGAGCTCAGCCGCTGTGGAATTGTTAGTTCAACGTGTCGCGGCAGAGGGCGCCACCAGTAGTTCAACAGAAGATCAGTAATCGAGTTCAGGCGACAACTTCGTTCAGCAAGGTGAACGAAATCGACGTCAACAACCGGCAGTTGAAGTTCCAAGTGACGCCACAGAGGGCGCCACCAGTGATACACTACGAAACCGACTTGGAAGTGTGAGTGAAGTGCAAACGTGAGTACAATTTAATAAAATATACTAATAGCAGTGATTTTAAGAAGATTTTGCCAAGCAATTTTGAACTTTATTTTGAAGAAGATTTTTACTTTAACATTTAGATAATAATTTAACTTAGCTTTAAAATTGTGCATGTTTGTTAGACTTAGAATAGTTTTATAAAAAACGACGGAACGGGGAATCTATGCCCGATTTCTACCAGTCTTCGTTTTTAAAAAAAACACTTGTAAAATTTTTCGCGGTCAATAAGACTTAGAAAAAATCAGTACGTGTTGTTTAGAACCAAATTTGTAAGTTTTAAGTCTCAATCTAGGTTTTCTTTTATTAGGTTTTGTTGAATTTTATATAGTTTATTAAATTATACTTTTTAATCAATTTCAAAACTTATTTGAATATTTTTATTGTTGTTCATGATGGAAGGTCAAGTAAATATATTGAAAGACCTCCAAAATGTTATACAAAAGGCTTTTACTAATTTTAAAAAGAGTCCTAAAGATAGATTGACAATAGAATATATCGAGACAAGGCTCGAATTACTAGAAAAGGATTGGTCTTCATTTAAGGAAACCAAATCTCAACTTTATGGTCGTTATAAGATAGAAGACATAGGTCAAAAGGTTGTCGATTTATATGATTCTACCGAAGATACTTATATATCTTGTAAATGTCTGATGAAAGCAACGTTTAATAAGATTAATACTAGAGAACCGGTACCACAAAATAGTGGCTCTAACAATCATAATTCTTCTAAGGCATCCAATTCGTTGGTAAAGTTGCCCAAGATCACAATTCCCAATTTTTCTGGCAAATACAGTGAATGGACAGCCTTTCACGATCTTTTTAAGTCGCTTATACACAATAACGCATCTTTAGATAATGTGCAAAAACTGCACTATCTTAAAAGCCATCTTACTGGGGAAGCCGAACAGTTGATTAGGCATACACCCATTACAGATGCCAACTACAGCGAATGTTGGTCTCAGTTGGAAAAGCGCTATGCTAATAAAAAGTATCTAGTCAATTGTATTTTGAAAAGGTTGTTTAGCCAGAAGCGATTAAATGTAGAATCAGCTGCCGCATTAAAGGAGCTGTTAGATACCACAAGTGACTGTCTTCATGCGCTTACAAATTTAAACATCAATGTGAGTACATGGGACGTTATCATCATCCATATAGTAACATTCAAACTAGATAATGAAACGCGAAAACAATGGGAGTTAAACAGTTCTAACGATTTAAGCAACAAGTTGCCCACCTTTGAGGAACTTAAAATATTTATTGAAAGTCGTTTTCGCGCTTTAGAATGTATAGAGCCAAGAAAAGCCGTGGCTCACCAGGTCAGTAATAGTCCGAAAGCGATGCTAGCCACAAAGCCGTCCAATATGCGTTGCGAATACTGCTCGGAAGTCCACAAGCTGTGTTTCTGCAAGCAATTTGCAAAACAACCCACAGAAAATAGACGCGAATTCGTAGCAAAAAATAAAATCTGTTTTAATTGTTTGGGCAGCAATCATAGAGTATCCGACTGTAAAAAGCAGACCGTCTGTAAAGTTTGCAACAAGCGCCACCATTCATTGTTGCACCCGAATGGAGAGCCTAACGGAGAGAATGAAGGCCGAGATGTTACCGTAAACCCGGCTACAGATAACACAAGTTCTTCAACTAGTGTTAATCCGATAGTCGCATGCTTGTCTACGGGCAAGATCTCTAAACCCAGACAGGTTTTATTAGCCACAGCGTTAATAAAAGCCGAGTCCAAAACGGGTGAATTTCAAACAGTTCGAGCATTATTAGACCAAGGTTCACAGGCTTGTTTTATTACAGAGGCCACAGTCCAACTTCTTAGACTGAAGAAAATTCCAGTCAGAGGTCTCGTGTCAGGCTTAGGTGACGATAGATCGACCATTGCAAGGCACATGGTAAATCTGACAATTGAGTCAACAATTGATCGCGATTTCCAACTCAAAATAAACGCCTACGTTTTGAGTAAGATCACCTCATACTTGCCTGAGAGAAGTGTAAACACAAGTTCATTGGATTGGATTGCCATAAACAATCTGTGTCTAGCAGATCCTAATTTCAACACACCCAATAGAATAGATATTCTTTTGGGTGCAGATGCTTACTGCTACATTTTGAAGGAAGGTATAGTTAAGAGTCCATCCGGCACTCTCATCGCACAGAGCACCACCTTAGGGTGGGTCCTTTCAGGTGTAGCCAGTCCAAATAGTGAGAGTTCAAAACTTCATAGAAAAAATATAAAGGTACATTGTGCACAGTTCAATGAAGATGACATTTTAAAGAAATTTTGGGAGATCGAAGAACAAACTAGTACAAAGAGATTACTTAATCCAGAAGAGCAACGGTGTGAAGAATTCTATATTAAAACAACTAAGAGAGATGATACAGGCAGATATATTGTACGACTGCCATTCCGAGACGAAGAACCTGCTTGTAAAGGCGGACGTTCACGTGATATAGCTGAAACAAGATTTAAATCATTAAAAAAAAGATTAAGTAAGGATACAGATTTAAAAGAAAAATATACAGAGGTAATTAAGGAATACTTACAATTAGGACACATGAGACCTGTAAAAGCTGAGGATAGTAATAAAGACAAAGCCGTTTATTTACCACACCACGCGGTAATAAGAAACGACAAGATCACGACGAAGGTTCGTGTTGTTTTTAACGCCTCAGAAAAGAATAAGAACGGAGTGTCACTAAACGACACTCTAATGGTAGGACCAACTCTTCAAGCAGATTTAAGACACACTGTTTTAAGATGGAGAATGCATGCTATTGGTATAGTGGCGAAAAAGACACAGAAATTAAACTAGATACTACTACAAAAATCTTGGGACTTACCTGGAACCGCTACGAAGACTCCTTTCAGTATGCGGTAAATCTCCCACCGTTGACGACGGCACCTGTAACAAAAAGATCTATAATATCAGACATAGCTCGTTTGTTCGACCCATTAGGATGGTTAGCTCCTAGTGTGGTTGTAGCAAAGGTGTTCATCCAGAAGTTATGACTCGCAGGTGTTAGTTGGGATGAGGAGTTAACTACGGAACTAATAACAGAGTGGAGTACCTACCGCGAAGAGTTAAACTTGCTTACCAAGGTTCGAATCCGTCGTTGGCTTGGGACTAGTTCAACTGATGATCTGGAATTGCAAGGTTTTAGTGACGCCTCAAAAGTTGCATACTCAGCCGTCGTTTACTTACGGGTAATTGATACCACAGGCAACGTTCATGTTTCATTGTTAGTTGCAAAAACAAGAGTTGCCCCAATTAAACAAGCCAGCATTCCTCGATTGGAGTTATGTGGAGCAGTACTCTTAGCAAAGCTATTGACAGAGTCCGCAGATGTCTTAAATATACCAAAGGAAAAGATTTCAGCGTGGACTGATTCTACAGTAGTGCTATCATGGCTTAACAGCCATCCTAGCCGGTGGAAAACGTTTGTTGCGAATCGGACTGCTGAAATATTGGGTGCAATGAGTTCGTCTCAATGGTTTCATGTGTCGACCAAAGATAATCCAGCAGACTGCGCTTCAAGGGGAATACTACCCAGTTCATTGGTTAATAATGAGTTGTGGTTTTCTGGACCTCCATTCCTGAAAAACAAAATAATTAAGTACAAAAGGCCAAAGGATTTAAAAATAGATTTAGAGCAAACAATAAAGGCTCATGCAGCCGTAATGCCAGACCACGTAGTTCTCGAAAATTATTCTAGTCTACGAAAATTGGTTAGAGTAATTGCGTATTGCCGACGATTTTTAAAGAAGGACAAATACAATAGTAAATATTTAGAGAATCAAGAAATAGAAGCAGCATTAGAAACCTGTATAAAGAAGACACAAACAGAGATATTTACAACAGAATATACACAGTTAAAAGAAAAAGGATATTTAAATATCAAATCTAGCAAACTGAAGTCACTTTGCCCGTTTCTTGACACAAAGGGTATCATAAGAGTTCGAGGACGACTTGCAAAGTCGGAACTGGATGAAGATTCAAAACATCCGATAGTCCTACCACATTCTAGCCATCTGACTCACCTTATAGTTGCAGATGCGCATGAGAAAACACTGCATGGTGGTCCTCAGTTGCTGTCAAACTTTTTAAGGTCAGCCTATTGGATAATAGGTGCTAGATCTCTAATCCAACAACATGTTCGCAAATGTGTTATTTGTGCAAAACAAAGGGCTAGCGTCAGAAATCAATTAATGGGTGATCTTCCATCAGTCCGGTGTAGACCAGCAAGACCATTTTTGCATAGCGGAGTGGATTATGCTGGACCGATAAACCTAAGAACGACAAAAGGCCGTGGTCATCGGTCATACAAAGGCTATATATGCCTTTTCGTTTGTATGTCCACACGCGCCCTTCACTTAGAGGTCGCCAGTGATATGAGCACACAGGCATTTTTAGCTGCCTTTCGGCGATTTGTGTCGAGACGAGGTCACTGTGCTAAATTGTGGAGCGATAATGGCACCAATTTCGTAGGTGCCTCCAGAGAATTACAGCAGTTGGCCTCTATACAGCCAGAAATAGCAGAACACCTGGAAGCAAACCATACTGAGTGGCATTTTATACCACCTCATGCTCCCAATTTCGGTGGTCTTTGGGAAGCAGGTGTAAAATCCACAAAGTTTCACCTTAAAAGGGTAATCGGCGACTCTACACTTACGTACGAGGAAATGTCTACACTCCTCAACCAAGTGGAAGCATGCTTAAATTCGCGGCCGATAAGCGTTATTAACTTTGCTGATCCTGGTGAACCCCTGCCGTTAACCCCTGGACATTTTCTGATCGGCGAACCGATAGTTAATGTGCCAGATAAAAATTATGAAAGCTCAAATGTAAATTACTTGACTCGGTGGCAATTAGTTCAACGAATGATGCAGTCTTTTTGGAAACGATGGTCCCAAGAGTATTTGTCAAATCTCATGAACAGATACAAATGGTCTTCACAAGTTGCGGAGCCTAATATCGGGGACATTGTTTTGATTAAGGAAGATGATTTACCACCAAGTCGTTGGTTGTTGGGACGGGTTGTGGAGAAGCATCCCGGTGATGATAACATCACCCGTGTGGTCACATTGCGCACTAAATCTTCTACAATTAAGAGACCAACTTCCAAATTATGCGTTTTACCAATAGCTCAATGAATTGTTTATTTTTTTTTATCAAGTTTATATAAAACTTCTGCAGATCAAGTCATTAATGATAATTTTAAGATCAAATGTTTATTTACAACATGTTTTATTTTATACATTTTAGAGGTTAATTTTTACTTTGTATAAATCTATAGCGGATATTTTAAACATACACAAAGTGCAACTTTTATAATTTAAACAATTATGATAAGATATTTTGAACTGTTGAAGACTGTTTTGTTATTTTTCTCCTAGATTTACGTAGTATTATTATTATAATTATGATAAAAGTGAAAAATTTTAGACTTATAAATAATTTAAGAAGGACATTCCGTCACTAAATGTCCTTGGTGGGCGGTATGTTAATGCAGAAACCTTAGTAACAAAATGTAACTATTAAATTGTTAACCTCGAACTCGATAGATGGCGTTGGCGTCAAATTAAAAGTCGCTATGGTTTCGTTACCACGATTTGGTTGGGCTCGAGTAAACTTTAAGCAAATATATAACCAGCTTAGATCAGGACACAATTTGGTTTTATTTCAAATCTCAACCCTATTAGTGTTCCCACAAGTGTTAGTACAAAAGTTACCAGCTCGGTAATAAACACATCAAGTTAATATTTATTCACAAATTCAAAGTTAAACGATTTGTAGAGACAACACAAAAAGCTAATGCTTACAACAAATATGGTAGGACAATATTTTGATTGGAATTATAATTTATAAATGAACATAATTATTATGTTTTACAAGTACGTGCTGATAAATAATTTGTTTTAAAAATGGTAATATGGTGAAAGCTCCAGGGTAGCCCGCGAAATTCAAATTTTCTTAGTTTTTTGCAATATGCAGGTCAGTGTCAGGTTGTATCTTGGTCAAAACTTGATTTACGCCCGTGGCAAGTACGTATTTACAGAACTGTAATCATTAAAATCATCAATACAACTGTCTCACTTAGAATTGTTGCCAAATGTCATGATTTCATGAAATACTTACATTTGGTATCAATTCTAACTGAGAGAGATGTATTGGTGATTATAATGACTATAATTCTATAAATACATACTTGCTACGGCCGCGAATCAAATTTTGACCAAGATACAACCTGACACTGACCTGCAAATTGCAAAAAACGTAAGAAAATTTGAATTTCGCGGGCTACCCTGGCGCATCTACCTTAAGCCTCTTACATAATGAAATCAGAAGTAGACTACTTCTCTACTTCTGATTTCATTTCAGTGACACATATGTGGTGTCCCGATTTACGTATAACCAACTCGGGACACAGACCTGCCCATGTTGCCGAGTACCATAACTCTGTGAAGACTATGGAGGTATTACAAAGGTGTGAAGGGACATTCTTTGTCACTACATACATATTATAACACAAACAAAGTCACATCAGTCTGTCTGATCGCGATAAACTCAAAAATTACTAAACGGATCTTTATGCATTTTTGACCAATAGACAGTGATTCATGAGGAAGGTTTCGGTGTATAATTTGTACCCGTACGAAACTGCGGCAGGTCGCTAGTAAGTTTATTATAATATTTAGCACTAGTATTATTATCTCTCTCTCAATTTCTAAATAAGCATAAAGGGTCTTTTATTTTTTTAGAAGCGTTCAGTTATATGTATAAAAATTGGCTCCACATTTTTTTAGACAGATTTATTTGCATGGACAGAGTCGCCGAGACCTAGACGAGGCCATCTAGACGCCTACCACAAGAGTTGGTTCGAGGTGGCTCAGGAAAAGAATAGTTGTTAGGATTTGGGAAAGGCTTTTGCCCAACACACTGATCCACTGGTCAGTGTAGGCAAAACAGAAAGGCATTCGTAGTCTTCTCAGTCCTGAGGAAACATTACAGTATAAAGTTAGATGCTAAACTAATGAGAACCAACACCAACTCACCATCTTCTGCCAATAACAAAGTGAACAGAGTAGCTCATTGTGAAACCGGCATTGTAAGACAACTTCAATCTAGATCCCAGACCGTGGCGACGAACCAGTCTAGACTGAATGCGGGTACTCGTCTTCATAATACGTATGGCCTATTTCTATGTATATTACATCTATGCGGCAAAAGGATACTCGGAAACTTGCTTGTAAATTATGTAACGTCAAATTTTACTTACGTCATATTAATTTAGCAGTGTGTATTTGAAGAAGGAAACGTAATTTACCTGCAACAAACGAAATAAAAATAAATAATGACTTAATTTTATTATCATAAAAACACGATAAAGAAAATGCATTGGTAGTAAACAATATCAATAAGACTGATTACTTATTGATTTTGTTCACTACCAATGCACTACTAACAATGTACAAGATAATCAGCCTTTTTTAAAACTTGCAAACTATATAATAAATTTATTTTATGTATTACTAACACACGGATTACTGTCCGAAATAAACGCTATTTTAAAATTTAATTTAAAATATGCTTTATTAGCGGATCAAATTCTCCTTAGAACATTTTGAATTAAGAACCCGCTAATCACTGTTTAAGCTAATCACATACTGATTATATTTCTTTAATAAGACCTGATGAATCTAGCGAAATAAGGATGTACTATTATTGCTACTGCATAATACTGGCGTATTAATGAACTCGTAGAACTTATCAAAATATCCTTTACAAAAAGCTCTCCAGAAAATCCTTGTCCCATCTGACAGTGTAGGATGAACAAAGGACAATACAACATTCTTTGTTCTTCCCAAAGGCCATCTGAATCTGACCCTCTCGTTACATACCATCACAATTATTATTGAGGAACTCATTCTCCTGATAAATTAAGTGCAGAGATAAGGTAAAAATCCGCAATATGTGAGGTCATTTACAATAAGAGGGCTCCCTATATTACCCTAGTCAGATAACCCGACGACTTTGTCAATAATACAATGTGAGGTAGCACTTCTATTCTTATCTAATGTCGATCTTAATTACAGTAAAGCATATTTAGGTTGCGTTACCTGTAATGACGTCAGTCTTTTGTCTGTTCGAGCGATACAGTCGTTTTGTTTTGTTTAGATACTGACTGTTATGCGGGTGCAAAGGCAAGCATTTTCTAATATAGAGTATGTATTGTTTTGAAGATTATTGAGACAAATTTTTTTAATGTCATTAACGGAAAGTCTTTTTTTTTTGTGTTTGGGAAATCATCAGATGACGACTCCCGCTCTTTTGTGTCAGACTCTTACAAACTAAACCCCACCCGTGTTCCTTCAGTTCCCCCCAGTAACTCTCTCTTTTAGAGTCAAGTTTGAGTCTAGGACGACACGATATTGCAGTTATAAATAACTTTTTACAAAAAAAAAAACAACCGACTTCCAAAAAAGAAAATAACATTAAAAATTAAAAAATAACTTTAATTTCGGAAGTCGGTGTTAGTATTTTATTTCTTCGTTTTTTGATACCGACTTCCGAAATTAAAGTTATTTTTTAATTTTTAGTGTAATAATTTCTTTTTTGGAAGTCGGTTGTTTTTTTGTAAAAATGTTTTTTATTTTTCACTTTTGAGTTGTTATACCCCAATAACTAAAAACCCCAATAACATGGAATGCGGAATTTAAACATACTCGTAATTGGAGAAAACCAAAACGTCATCTATGTATACGTATTTATAGTTTTTGTTCAGTTTTCAAAAAGCGCTGAAGCTGCTGCTGCTGTGTTCCGAGCTGTTCTTCAGCTCGGGAGTATATTCTTCCGGATAAACAAGAATTTTGAAAATCGGTCCACAACTGACAGAGAAATCGGTGGACATACATAAAAAAAACATACATACAGTTGAACATAGAATCTCCTCCTTTTTCGAAGTCGGTTAAAAATAAACTTAATTGAAAGAACATTTATCTCACAACAAAACTATTTCATACAACAATTTCCTTAACAATTTTCTCAGCGAAAATGCATTGTGAAGCGGCAAGCGTAGTTCACAAGTCGAGCGAAGCTAGTCCAGTCATGTTTTACAAGTAACGTAAGCTAGACATGTTAACTGTCTCCGTGTCTGGTCTAGACAATTTAGTGGGCTTAGCTGATTCTCTATTAAACGTAGTTTTAACGAGTTTGGCCTTTACGAAAGGGGGTCAAGCGCAAATCTGTCATCTTCGTCGATAATGGCTTCTGAGATTATATTATTTTGTGTATCTTGGAAGTAGTTGAAAGTTAAAAGGCTGACGACAGGCACGACTAGAAATTACTACATCGCGTTTTCATAGAAATACCTGGGTAATTGTTCCACTGACTCGATTATCGATATCGATATTAGATTCATAGTCCTGACTGACTGACTGATATATCTACGCACAGCCTAAACCGCTAATCCTAGAGACATGAAATTTGGAGGGCGTTTTCTTTGTGAAGAGTAGTAGGTACTTATCCACCAAGAAAGGGTTTTTCGGAATTCAACTCTTAAGGAGGTGAAAAAACCGGCCAAGTGCGACTCGGACTCGTGCACGAAGGGTTCCGACTTCCGTACCATCCTACTAATATTATAAATGTGAAAGTTTGTGAGTGTGTGTTTGTTACTTCTTCACGCTCAAACAACTGAACCGATTTGGATGAAATTTAGTATGTAGATAGCTTATAGCCTGGATTAACATATAGGCTACCTTTTATTCCGGTCTAGGCGGGTAAAACCGCGGGGCGCAGCTAGTTATTTATAAAAACGGCAAAAAATCACGTTTGTTTTATGGGAGGCCCTCAAATATTAACTTTATTCTGTTTTTTAGTATTTGTTGTTATAGCGGCAATAGAAATACATCATCTGTGAAAATTTCAACTGACTAACTATCTAGGTTAATGAGATACAGCCTGGTGACAGACGGACAGCGGAGTCTTAGTAAGGCGGGTCCTGTTTTACCCTTTGGGTACGGAACCCTAAAAAGGGTTGAAAAGTTATAACGGAAGTACTAGTTCCACGAGGGCGGAGCCGCTGGCAGAAGCTAGTTTCCCTCTATAAATAAAAATCAATTGCCGAATGTATGAAAGCGCATCGCTTCAGAACAGATGCACCTATTTGACTAATTCTTTTCTTTCTCTTTTTTTGTTGTATCTGTAATTGTCAGGACCAGGTTAATATGAAAGAAAATCTTGGGAAAGGATAAAAAATTGCGAAGCCCGAGCATGTCGCTACTTTAACATGAAAAATCGCTGTCGCATTGTCGCGTCGCTAAAATCGAAACAGAAAATCGCTGTCTGCGGTCTGTTTGTACTTTCTGCAAATCCATACAAAAAAAACTATTTCAATTTAAATCTCCAATTTCTAATACCAAATACTTTCATTTGAAACACAAAACTTGATAGCTTGTCAAACATAATTCAAGTAGTCAACCGCATCAATCATGATTGCAAACTATCGGAAATCGTCAACTACCTACCGATGTACTTATGTATATTCATATTGGAAACAATTTCGGACGTACATGATAATTGGCCCACTAGCTAAAAACACTTTCCCTAAGGCCGACGGTAAATGTCGGTTCTACGTGCCACGGTCTAGATTCAGAATTTCACATACATTTAGCTACCGAAATGCGCTGTCATTTGAGAGAAATTGCTAAGTTATTAGACGGAACAGTACAACTGTCTAGACACGTTTGAGTGCAATTTTAAAATGAATAGATTGTGAGGTTGGTCATCAGTAAGTTTTTGTAACAGACTAAGAATCGTGTCGAATACTCAGTAGTACCGACTTTAATAAAAGAAACATTGTATGATATTATTCCCCGTCATCTGAATAAAGAATTTGATGCTAAGAATTTGTCCAACTCAACTTTATTAATAACTAGCACTTTGCCAGCGGCTTCGTCCCGTGACCTACCCTGCGGGAACTGTTATTTTTTCCAGGATAAAAAGTAGTCTATGTTACTTCTTGATAATTTAGCTTTCCATTAGTAAAACAATGGTTAAAATCGGCGCAGTAGTTTCGGAGCTTATTCGGTACAAACAAAAAAATCGTTCCTCTTAATAATATAAAACTATAGATAAAATTATTAATTGAACTAATACATTTGTACAATCAAAAACTTACGGAAAACTTTATACATTATAGTAACAATAGTTTCGGTAGTATTTACATTAAATTCTGGTATCTACCCAAGAAAAAATTTAACTTGTGCTATGGGTACAACCGTACGAGTATTCTCATAACATTGTTTCATACCAAAAGTTACATCAGAAGTTCAACACAGAACAGTCCTATCATGTGTTTTGTATAGTGAATGTGGAGTTATGACTTTCTGAAGTGGTGACATTAGCTTGAAAACCAGTCAAACTCGAAATACTCAATTCAGAAACTGGTCCTTTTAAATTTATACTAGCGACCCGCCTCAGCTTTGCACGGGTACAAATTACACACCTAAACCTTTCACATGAATCACTATAATGATGAAAACCGCATGAAAATTCGTTTAGTAGTTTTTGAGTTATTGCGAACAGACAGAAACAGACAGACGCGGGGGAAGACTTTGATTATATGTGATCATGAAACAGTAACACTCGACAAACGCACGTCGTGACTGTGAAAGAGTCCGTTAAACAACCTTGGAGCACATGACGTTATCTCAGTACCAAATCAATCTAATTACCCCTGACGTGTCACTAAACAGTGCAATCTACGTTATCCTTATCAACAAACAACATGGTGTGAACTATGGCAGGCCAACGACCTCGCGGTGTCAGAAGCGTTCAGTTCAATAACATTGTTTTCAGTTCGAAGTCAGAAGTATGAGGTAGTCAACGACTTGCGTGACGAAAGCTTTCGAGCCTTGGATTAACGACCCCTGGTCAGGTGTTACGGTTTGAGAGCAACTTACATTTTGCCACAGAACTCGGAAAAGCCACGCTGGCAGCCATTACAACAATATTAAACTTTTAAACAGTATTCTATTTACGCCTTTTACAGGCATTTTTGAATCGTGATCAGTTCAGTTAGAAAGATGAAGCTAATCATAACATATTCAGCCTTATAATGTTCCCTGTGCTGGCACTCTCTCTAGGAGAGGGAATGGGTAATCCACCACGCGGACCCAGTGCGGGTTGTTGAAAGTCACATGTCTTCGATAATGGTCTAGGACATGCCGGTTTCCTCACGATGTTTTCCATCGCCGTTTTGAGAGCAGTGGTGATGAAATAAATTACACACAGTTGGAAAGTGTATATCTCTATGGAGAAGAACGTGCAAAAACAATAAAATCGATAGAAAAATTGAGAAATTAGGTACACACTCTAATCTACTTATGAAGTTTTTATTCTATCCTTGGCACGCAA
The DNA here is from genome assembly GCA_951329385.1 of Polia nebulosa. NCBI lineage: Eukaryota > Metazoa > Arthropoda > Insecta > Lepidoptera > Noctuidae > Polia > Polia nebulosa. The sequence goes on along the minus strand of OX589613.1, from coordinate 11,901,970 downwards.
AACGTCATTTGTACTGTGATGATGCGAATTTACTACGGCGTCTACGAGTTTCTGTCTTGTGACGACAGAAGATAGCTGTGCTGTTTCTGTTTAGCATCGATTTTAAAATTATTTGAGATACGTATTTAAACATTTTTTTGACTGTGGATAAGTAAATATCTTGTTAGAAAATGGTGCGGATTCAGTTGTGCACCAACTAAACTTAATTTAGGCTATTTCTATCTTTTTCTCTCTAATAAAACAAGAAAGAGACGGAGGTAAATTAGACTGCTGTCAAATTTAGTTGAACTAATATTTTCATACAAATTAAGGGTACACGTAAAAACGTCGATTAAAAACACGGTGAAACGCAAGGCGTAAACTAGTTTGACATCTCTAATTTAGTTCATAGCTATAGCCGCTTTTTTCTTACACTGCCTTTAGTAAAAGATAGCGATTCTCTTAATTTTAGTTTAGTTATTGAACAAGAGAATCGGCACCAGTGTCGAGAAATTAATTTACAAACTCCAGTCAAAGAGTTTTCAAGCTGTTACGGTAGACGGTGTAGACAGGCCATGCGTGTAATTGCTAGAACGATACACCTTTTGTGGGGTGTTTACGTAAATTTGACGGTAGTAGATTAGCCTAAAATAGCAGTGTTCTGTCTCGTGTCCGTAGCCTGATTAGTCTTTGGTGCGGAACGAACCACACCACATGACGATGATGGTTCGATCTCCACCATCACTTATGCAAGAGCCTCTAGACAAATGCAATTGATCAGCGATATGAATGATGGTTTTCAAGAAAATTTACGCAGTTGTTGGTAACACCTAGATGTCAATACTTAAAAAAAAAAAAAACAATAGCCAAGTTTATTTTTATCATAGTGAATTTAGTTTTAATTTATGATTTTTTTTCTAGACTGCGATAGGTCTTAAGCTTGATTTTATAAAACTTAGTAAATTATTTTGTCGATATCTATGTATATTGGTGTCATATGCAGTTGCTTAAGAATTCCATCAAAAACTACAACATTGTTCTTTGGACTTCTCGACAATCGATATCACAGATTCAATATAATTTTGTCTAGAGCCCAAGGAATCGCGTTTTTTTATCTATGATAAGCTCGCGAATCGTCCACTATCTCATCTGATGACAATTGAGCACGCTTATCTAGAAGTAGCCTCACGTTCACTCTTGCCTGAATGCTGAAGCATTCCTGATGAATCAGGACTTACAGATACGTCATCATCTGCAGCAGATCAGTATGCTTTCTAAAAGCATGACTTGGATTTTATCAAAACAAAGATTTATTTTGCTTTGAAAGTTCCGCTTTCTCGGAAAGAAGTGAAATTGAACTGTGTAATGCAAGCATCTTCAGCACACGTACAAGTTTAATACTTATGATTCCGAAAGAATAATCATTTTTATTGCGAACCGTATAAAATGAATAAAAGATACTTGCAGACTTCATAAAATAAAGTGAGATCAAAATAAAATTAATGGACTAACACAGTACACTGTGACTAAAGACTGAAAAGGTCATACAGTAAAACCTAAGTGCATATTACTGTTAAGACCATGAACAAAAAATCTTCAAATACTAAGTTACGTCACTGATATTCGCGAATATTATTTCCTTTTTAATTGTTAAAGTAAAGTCACGATTTAAAAAAAAGCAGTATTATCTAAAGGATCTTACACACGCTGTGGGAACGGACATACGTACGTCCATAAAAGTTTAAAAATAAATATTTTTATGAGTAATAACTTCATATATGTAAATGTCGATCGATCGATCAATGTCTCGAAGACGAGTAAGGAAAGAACGACATCCGTTTCCTCTGTAACAGAACAGCTAACAATGACCTCTGCTGTCAAACAAACGTCAAATTGTTTTTGTGACGGTCGTCCATTAATTTAATTACGAGGTTTTATTGGTCGGGGGCAAATTACCGTCTAATACAACCCAAATAAAAATTTTATGTTTCATGGGTTCAAATTTCCTTGGCTTTTGGCCTTGGTTATTATGGTGAAATATTAACAGGAAACTGAACCTATAAGAAACTACGCAAAATGAGAACCGTTAAGTTTGCTGTACTAAGTAATGGTCAAAATGACGCAATTACTAAACTCAACAAAAGCGATTAATGATCTAAGCAACGGTCCTCGTGACACATCGACAAACGTAAACTCGTGAATCTGATAAAGTGAGCCATACATTTTACTGCAATAGGGACTATAAATCAAACAAAACAGGAATAAAACGAACATTACTATACATATCACACTATACTAATATTATAAATGTGAAAGCTTGTGTGTGTGTGTTTGTTACTTCTTCACGATCAAACAGCTGAACCGATTTGGTATAAAGGTATGTAGATGGCTTATACCCTTGATTAACACAGGCTACTTTTTATCCCGGTCTACGCGGGTGAAACCGCGAGACGCAACTAGTTATTTAATAAAATAAGTCCTCCGCCGCGTCTGTCTATCTGTTCGCGATAAACTCAAAAACTACTGAACGGATTTTCATGCGGTTTTCACCAATAGACAGAGTGATTCATGAGGAAGGTTAAGGTGTATAATTTGTACCCGTGCAAAGCTGGGGCGGGTCGCTAGTAATTCTGAAACAAAGGAATATTAAGAAGACAAAATAAATAAGAAGAAAACAATTACTGTTTCAAATGCCATCATTTAACAACTTCCTTCCCAAAATAGTGTATCATTAAAGCTCACTAAACGTATGTCACTAGCAGGATATCTAAACAATAGCAAACAAATTATCTGAATGCTAAGACAATCCGGTGATTGTCGTGTCCGGCACATTCCGGCAAGACCGCGGACAATCGCCGGAAGAGCGGTTTTGTTCCAATACGAGTTAGCCTAAGCTCCCTCATATCATTTAGGCTTAAACAACTTGTGTTAAGAGATGGCTATATCCTATAAGGGTTCCGTTTTTTCATTCGGACTTTCGGAACCCTTAAAAATACCATATATGGGTGGCTGGGGCCTGTGGTTACCTGCTGAGGAGTATTTTGGAACCATTCCCTCGGCGAATTTGCGGTCGAAAGGATCCAATGATCTTATCTTTGTAAAATCTACCACATAGGCTCATATAGCAGTGGTGGCGGTCGCGACTTACAGGTTGTAAGTCGCGGCACGAACCAAGGCAGCCCGCTTCACTTTGTGTAATTTATTTAATCATCACTTGTCTCAAAACGGTGAAGGAAAAGATCGTGAGGAATTGGCATTTCCTAGAACTAAAACTTCGAAGATAATTATGTGACATCCACCAATCTGCATTAGACCCGCGTGGTAGTATACGGCCCGCATTCTCACAGAGAAGAGGCCTGTTTCCCAGCAGTGGGAACATTATAGGCTGATTCTGATTATGCTTTTATGCTAAGTTCACATTGTTGAATGCAATCATTGTCTGAATTTTGTTTAGGGCTACAGATTCGGTTGTATTCAGTTGTTTGAAGCTGACACAAACATTATTGGGAGAACAGCCAGGTCATGATTAGAGGAAAACAGAATCTTCCAAGAGAATAAATGCCAGCCACTAATTGTAGGATTCCTTGATGCATTTATTGGAAATTGCATACTACGGTTATTACGCGGTTCGTTAAGACTTTATAGTGATAATTATAATTACGTATGTCAATGGACTAGAGAGGAATAAGGATGGAATATATCGTTGAATAGGTAGATGTTTCCACAGAACTACTCACATAAAATTACAAATTCTATTGAATAGGAAAAAATGATGACCTTTAAAATATTTTCAATAGCCGAATTATTGATTCTGAGACAAGTTTTCCAAACTACCTACTCCGCTATGTCAAGACCGTCTTACACAACAAAATAATTTCGTGAACAGCTGATATTGACAGCCCTTCAAAAGTTTATCTTTTTGAAATCATTACGCATTGTCTGAGCTTCGACAACGAGACAAGAGACTCGATCAAGTTTTCGTAATCGATTCTGATTAAATATTACTCTTTTACCCGGGTCGTGACTTGTACTCAATACTGCGAGGCGTTTCATCACTGAGAGACGTCATTCGAGAATATTACCCTTTATTAACGAAGAGTTACGGTTTAAAATCAAACAGCAGTGGTTTTATATTGAGATGGTACAGCCTGAATGTTCCCTGATTTGAGCTGACGGACAGCAAGTGCTCAATTGAGTAGTGAATGAAACTATTGTGATTGGAATAACGTATCGTTTGAGGACCATTTGAGTTATTATGTGAACGTTGGACTCTTAGAATTGATATGACTCGCTTGTGATTGAATTTAAAGATAACGGCTGTAGAGGTCATTATAGTTTAAAGTTTTTGCGGGCTTCTTGATTATCTTTTTTGTTAGACAAGGAGGACCCTTGGAAGTAGGTGCCGCAAAAAAGCAATGAGTAGTTCACGACACTTAATTTCAGAACAAAGGAGACTCTCAACGTCAAGATGTGAATATTTAGTGAACAATTTTTATATTAGCACTAGATATTCTCTATTACTTTTTTGCCATTCAACGTGGCAAGTGCCCAGAACGCTGGCAGCATTTGCCAGCGTTCTGGGCACTTTTCCCATTGACAGCGATGTGGACGAATTTTTTGATGCCTAATGAGCTCTACTCCTACCGGATCTTTTATGCCGCTTGTACATATTTTATTTATTAAGTTATTTATTAGTTTAGTATAATATATATTGTAGATATAGTCTGTTGAAAATAAATTCTTAGAGATACATGAATAATTACTTTTTTATCAAGTTAGGTAATCATAATTTTATAGATTAAATTAAAATAACTACAATATACACCTAAACACAACTAAATAACTACAAAATAACAATATAATATTATATACTACTTAACGTTTATTTTGTACGTTTTAATTAAAATTAGTACCTTAGAGGTAATCTAAACTACGCTTAAAACCTAAAAGTTATGACAAAAACAAGGTATATTTAAACCAAAACTTCGCAGTCAAGTCTAAGACTACTAACTCCGTAATTCGTTTAATTTTCCAAACTCAATTGTTGCCTTCAAGCAAGCTTTAAGTAACTGGCTGTAATCAAAGAAATTACCTTTTGCCTCCATGTTTTTTGCTTCGTACTAACTATAATTACATTTCTGGTTACCCATTTAGTATTAAGAACCTTGAATGATCGTGACTGAACGGATACGTATAATAAATAATCATGACTGAAATGGTGGTTTTCAATTATTGACGCTCCGAACACTTCGAACCTATTTTAGTAGCGAAATATAGACAAGGAAATGTGTATCCTACTTCCTACTTATATTATAAACTAGCTGCGCTCTGCAGCCTATGTTAATCCAGGTATAAGCTATCTACATAACAAATTTCATCCAAATCGGTTCAGCCGTTTGAGTGTGAAGTAGGAACAAACATACAAACACACACACTCAAACTTTCGCCTTTATAATATTAGTGAGATGCGAAAGTTTGGATGGATGGATGTTTGTTACTCAATCACGCTTGAACGGCTGAATGGATCTGGATGAAATTTGGCAATTAGATAGATTATAGTCTGAAATAGCCCATAGGCTATAATTTATAGTAGGTAAAGTACTAATTTCACGCGGGCGAAGCCGCCGGCAGAAACTAGTGGGTAACTAAAACAAAGATGCCTAAGAATCAATAATTAATCTTCAGATTTCATGGTCAAAAATTCTAAAGAGATGCCTTGAACAGAAAAATCAGTCTCACGCGGAGATAACAGAGCAAAATTAAGACGTACTGGAAGCAATTACTATTATAATAATGATTAATAATTTACTGTTGATACACAACCATCTATCTTCTTAAGATAACCTCTTAGTTTCACCCCAGAATATACTCAGACTCAACCGAGCATTCACACTTCGGATCCTGTCATTAATTTTAATTAACGTGACCCACAAACGGAAAAACCTTTGGAAATGGTAAGCAGCCACTTAAGGCCCGCAGTGAGCAATATTGAAAAAGGTAGTAAACGTAAATCCCCTTCCCTACATAGAATAAATCAAAGTAGCTTCCCCAGTCTGTCTCAATCAATCAACTCAGCCTATCGCAGTCCACTGCTGGACAATGGCCTCTCCCAGGCTGCGCCACAACACCCTGTCCTCCGCCTTTCGCATCCAGTCTATCCCAGCCACCTTCTTACGGTCGTCGGTCCATATAGCTGGGGGGCGTCCCACACTACGCTTGCCGATACGCGGTCTCCACTCTAGGACTCGTCTGCTCCATCGGCCATCGGTCCTTCGACAAACATGACCAGCCTACTGCCACTTCAGTTTGCTTATTCTGCAAGCTACGTCGGTTAATCCGGTTCTTTTCCGGACAATTTCATTCCTGATTTTATCCTTCAAAGAAACTCCTAACATAGCCCGCTCCATAGCGCGCTGAGCGACCGTATGTCATAACGGGCAGGACGCACTGGTTGAAAACCTTAATCTTCAAACATTGTGGGATAGGGGACGAGAAGACCTGACGAAGTTTTCCAAACGCTGCCCAACCCAGTCAGATCCTTCTGTCAACTTCTTTCTCAAAATTGTGTCTACCGAGCTGGATGACTTCCCTGCTGCTTCGACTTGTCTGTCTGTTTCTCCCCAAATTCCTCCTAAACCACGCAACGGATTTTAATGCGGTTTTCACTAATAGAAAGAGCGATAAACGAGAAAGGTTTGTGTATGATTCGTACCCGTGCGAAGCCGGGGCGAGTAGCTAGTTCAATATATACAACTAATTCTCACTGAATACAATAGCTAACGGACAAGTTTCAAAGTGGTCGATTCAAATGTATTGATTGAAAATCAATGAAACGTGGCGACGTGGAATGGGATCAGAGCAATTAACGGCTTTTATAATGCTCGCATTTTGTGAACGAGCATGTCTATTAGAATTGCCGCTTTATTACTAATTTCATTTGTTCTTTACTTGCGAATCTGAGATGAGAATGCTAAGAGCGATGTGTGGTGTTACGCGCATGGATAGAATTAGGAATGAGTATACATATAAGAGAAAGTCTGAAAGTGGCACCGCTGACTGAAAAGTTGTGTGGAAATCGGTTGTCGTGGTATGGGCATGTGATGCAGAGGAATGAAGAAAATGTCGTGAGGAAAGTCTTGTGTATGGATGTGGATGGCTATAAGAGTAGAGGAAGGCCAAAGAAACGATGGTTGGACTGTGTGAAAGAGGATATGGGTAAAAAGGGGGTGACTACAGAGATGACGACTAAAAGAGGAGTATGGAGGAAAAAGACATGTTGCGCCGACCCGAAAAATAAATTGGGATAAGGGCAGGAGAATGATGAATGACTTGTGAATCGGGAATGGGGAAAAAAATCTAATTAGTCCATCAGCTGAATAACCAAAAAATATTGGACTCGTATAGTTTGCTTTACCAAACCAATAAAAATGACAAAGATAAAACTCATCAAAGTTCAGGAGTGTGGGCTTGTTACGTCACTTTGGTCGTAGATAATATAATACTAGCGTACAGATGCCTCATCCCATACAAAGAAACGGTACCGCCGTAAGTACGGGCTTTCGACTTGCACAAGCAAATTTTGTTCTTCGTTCGGACCCGTCCTCTACACCTTGCTAGATGGTTTTAGCAGCGACGGCTTGCAAGTTGAATGAATTTACATAAAGTCTTACCAATATTTTCTCACACATTGAGGAATGACTATATAGTATTTTTGGCACTTCATAAGTTTTACTGTTTCAAAATGTTTCACTACATAAATTTTAAAGAGGCGAATTGATAAACTCTAAAACTTCAAACAGCGCCACCTATTGGTACAAGAAATTCTAATGATTCGTTCCAATAATCGTCTAAATTTGAATTACAAGCCCTATATTCCACAATTTTATGCTTAGGGTAGTTTTAAGAAACTACAGGTTTTACCATTTATTTTTCAAAATATGAATGTTACTTAAGGCCCTACTAACGGTCCAGTGGCGCCCTCATTGAATAAAAAATCTTAGCATAGCACAGAAAATAAATATTAAATGTTTCGTATCCAAAGTAGTAGGCAAAAGTACCAAAAACGGCCGTTTCTGACACTTTTGCCTACTACTTTGGATACGAAACATTTTGAGACCTGTTTTAACAACGTAAAAATGCTTTATCCTCTTTGTAACAAACGTGAAGTTGGATTTTTTTATATTTATTTTCTGTGCTATGCTACGATTTTTTATTCAAGGCGCCACTGGACCGTTAGTCGACCCTTAAACTTCAATAAGAAATCGATGCATACTACGCCATCTATTGTTTGCTTGGTTCAACAAAATTTTCTTTGTTCGAGATTAGACCGCGTGCTTTGGTGGTAAAACGTGTTGCGCCGCGTAACGTCACGCTACATTTCAACGCACTGTATCGCCCTTATTTCTTTGTTTACGTGACAAAAAAAAAAATGCGTGTCGAATATTTTTTGGTTATTTAACTGACGGACTAATTAAAGTTAGATTTTTTTAGTAAAATACCCCATTGAGTGTCTATCTTCATGTAAATGTATGGACGGAGAAGAATGGTTGAGGATCGACCTCAGTGACTTGCAATAGGGTAGAAGACTAAAAAAATCTATTTGTTCAGTCAGTTACGATTACCAAAAAAATTTTGGGCACATGTTATTTATTTTGTCACGTAAATAAAAACAGAGGACAAAAAAATTGCGTTAAAATTTCGCGTAACCTCACAGCTACGTCAAAAAATGTAGCACTTTTTACCTAGAAGTGACGTAACAAGCCCCCACTCCTGATCTTTGATGCGTTTTATCTTTGTCATGTTTTAGGGTTCCGTACCCGAAGGGTAACCAACGGGACTACTACTATTACTAAGCCTCCGCTGTCCGTCCGGCTTTCTGTCAGCGGGCTGTATCTCAGGATCCGTAATAGGTAGCAATTAAATTTTCACTTAATGTGTATTTCTGTTGCCGCCATAACAACAAGTAATAAAAAAACAACAGACTTCCAAAAAAAATACACCAAAAATTAAAAAATAACTTTTAAATTCGGAAGTCGGTGTTTGTATTTTATTTCTTCGTTATTTGACACCGACTGCCGAATTTAAAGTTATTTTTTAATTTTTGGTGTATTTTTTTTTGAAGTCGGTTGTTTTTTTTTTGTAAAAGAGTTCATTTTATTTTACACTTTTTAGTTGTTATACCTCAGAACTAAAAACCCTAATAACATGGAACTTGGAATTTAAACATAGTCGTAATTGCAGAAAACCAAAACGTCATCTAGGCATACGTATTTTTCGTTTTTGTTCAGTTTTTCAAAAAGCGCTAAAGCTATTTCGATAAAATTTATATGGGACCACCTCGGGAGTAAATTCTATCGGATAAAAAAAGAATTTTGAAAATCGGTCCTCAATTGACATAGAAACGGGCGGACATACATAAAAAAAAAACATACAGCCGAACATAGAACCTCCTCCTTTTTCGAAGTCGGTTAAAAATTAATTGGAGCTCCCCTACTAGAAACGTGTTTTTTTACTCGATCTTAATAATGGCAACAAGTAGACGCGTATAGTCTTGTAAGATTGTACGGAATCCTTCATGCGCGAGTCCGACTCGCACTTGGTCGGTTTTTATTGGTTTAACAAAGCAAAAAATACATGTCTAATATTTTTTAACCGACTTCGAAAAAGGAGGAGGTTATCAATATGTATGTTCGGGCATAACTCCGTCATATATTGACGGATTTGCAAAATTCTTTTTTTGTTCGAAAGGGGTTTATTCCGAAATGGTCCCATTTAAATTTCAAAAAGATCTGATGATGGGTTTCGGACACAGACAACAGAACTCTTCAAAAATTGACAGCAAATCAACCGCGGTTGCTGCTATCGTGTCTATGAATTGTTAACACTTTTTAATGGGGAACCACAACTAAAAAGTGAAAAATAAAAAACTTTTTTACAAAAAATAGAACCGACTTCCAAAAAAAGTGCAAAATAACTTTAATTTCGGAAGTCGGTGTCAAAAAACGAAGACACAAAACAGGAACACCGACTTCCGAAATTAAAGTTATTTTGCACTTTTTTTGGAAGTCGGTTCTATTTTTTTGTAAAAAAAATTTTTATTTTTTTTTATAATATAACTTACAGATTTATTACTTTTGTATCTAGAAATCATCCCCATTAAAGAGACTTACGTCCAGTAGTGGACAGTCACAGCTGGACTTAGACCTCTTTAGCTGTCTAACTAATACTGAAGATGATAAAGTAAGAATCTTAAACAAACAAGACACTGTCACGGCGATGTTTACAGAGTGGTTATTCATGTTAAATCAAGACTGTCTTTAATTAAAACATGTTAAGTGTTGGCGTAATTATATAGCTGTCTATTAAATTATATAGCTGTCTATTAAATGAAGATTTCTAATACTGCGAAACTTTACAGCATGAAGAGCCTCAAGCAGCAAGTCAATGAATCAAATTGTTTTAGCCAACCCACGCCCAGAAGCTAACGGTTCTTTTCAATACGCTGATTTCTCTGTTATTAATTGCATTAAATGTAGATGTTATCTCTGGGTTATGGAGTTATTACTGTTCTACTTAGGTGGTAGAAACTGGTGACCTCCTTGGCCTTTAGGTCAATGGGTTCTGGGTGTATTTTATTTAAGTTTTTCGGTGACAAAATGATTAACAGTCGTAGATGGAGGGATGACCTATAAAGGAATGCGGGTATAACCAAAACGAGACACGCACAGACAAGAGTAGCATAGGGCATAGAAAACCAGCCTACACTCTGTGCTGGTGGAGTAAAAGTGAGCTGGCACTACTCTTCAGTGGGTGGAACAAGGTAGGCAATGTTTGGAACAGCTCTAGAATCTGACAGCTTCATTGCATTAATTGCCCAACAGTGGCCAAGGCTCAATTGATATATATGAAAGACCACAAGAGATCGATATTCTAACACAGTCTTCGCCCAAGGTGTAAATTTACGTGTACTGGATCAAACTCTATAGTTTTATATATACTGCAGTCGCCTGTATCTGATGGAAGACCACAATAGAAAAATTTATATATAGTGACACGTGTATGTGTTATGTAAGCAGATGGTACCGTTTGGTACGCTCGGTGGCCTGTAAGACAAATAGGGCGAAACGACAAGTAATTCATAGATCGAACATGGAGCTACTGTACAGTTGATTTTGGGAACGGATAGATATGGGAGAATGGGCATTGTGAAAAGTATTTTTTTTACTGAAATGACGCAGTATTTAATATAGTGCTAGGGATTGGCGAAATCTAACACATAGAAGGGCATCAGATAAAAAGTAGCATATAGATACAAAAAACTCCAGAAAACACGGTTGGTTTGAAGAAACGTTTAAACACACAGTCATTTTTGTAGAACGTTATCAAATCAATAAACAGGCACGTTCTACTATCAGCATTTTTCTAAGAAGTCATACACGACAAGTTACAGAATGCTGTTCCATGTAATCAGTGTTAAATAACTCTGAACGACACACATTGAAACGTTAGCAGACAGACTAATGAAGACCGACATTCGATCTTTGCCAATGGCCTCGATTCGGCTTCCGGCCACAGACTCTTCACTCTTACTTTTTTAATTTACTTCGGATAAAGAGCAAAGACAATAAGGTTACGGTGTAAGGAGAGACATGTCAGTCAACCGGGACACAGGTCGTGTGGGCTTGGCATTAACCTACTTTCTTTAGCCCGTGGGAGGCCGTTCTAAAATTAAAAAGAGATAAAAAAAATCCGCCAACGTTTTGTTTGCTTGCGCATACGCAATCAGTGTTACCGCAACAGTTTAAGAATAAACTGCTAACATTGAATCAGAGTTGTTGTAACATGACAAAGAAACTGTTGGTTTTACTGTGGTTCATGAAAGATTTAGGAAATCTAAACAATAAAGAAAATAAAGAATATCAGCAATATTACCGATTTCTGTCGAAATTTAAACAGATTGATTCAATTTGCAAGCGATCGAATTCAGCCTCTCCAAGCGGATCTAATATTTAACGTACTTTTTTCTATGAGTCATACTTTTTTGTTCCTTGATCCAAAGAGCGCACATCTGATTGTTCTAGCAGTTTTATTGTGAAATAGAAAGTTAGTAATAACTGGCATTAGCTATATGAGTAAAGTAGGTGACATTTTTCCTCGAAAGCATTCCAATGGCAGCGTTTTAAAAGAATGATTTTAATGAAGGAAAATTAAAACCATTCTACCGCGTTTTGAGTCGCTTATAATAAACTGCTGTTAAATCTAACATTAGCTGAAATGTGCAGCTGCCGTAAAATCTGAACTATTCCCATTTATTACGGTTAAATCTCTTCTAGCTATTCCCATTAGAAACTTAAGTTAACAAATACTGTGATGTAAGGCCGGATCTCTAGTTATTTGAGTAGAGCTTTGAAGCGGGCTGAAAGTTCTAGATTTATAACAATGCCCTGGATTCCATATTACTACCTGATCATTATTATTGTGCTTTAAATTAACTTGGCATTAAATCACGTAAGTACATTCAACTAGCCATAAAAAGGAGGTCGTCAATAGATGTTCATCCTACTTGTTCGACATTCATTAAAGTTTCTATTGAGTTCACGATCACGGCCACGCAGGCGGCGTGTATGGAGTTTCACATCTCTCATTATTGTAACAAATGATCGCTTTCTATTGTTGGATTTTAAATAATAATTGTTTCGTATTTAGTCGCTGTGAGCATTGTGAGGCTTGGCGTCCCTCCAACCGCCCTAGGTGTTGGTGCAATGCATCGGAGCGAGAACAATATCCGTTGCATAACTACTACTGAAACTACACATCAGTATGAATAACTTAAGAATAAAGTTATTCATACTGATGTGTAGTTAAAATTTAAATTTCTGCAACGTTGATTTGGAGAATAAAATTTATCACAATATCTCTAGAGACTCGTTCAACGTTTCATACATTTTATGGCAAATCAGCTCTATCTGGCGCAGTCATTTTTATTTCTCTTCTAATATTTTTCAGATAGCCTGTAACTAACTATGTATTAGTAATAACGCAGCAACAATTTACGGTCTGATCGCTGACAGTAATAAATGCCTGGCTCACTCACACTTGGTATTCGAAGCGCAATGCGTATCTTGCACGTAGGCATTATTCAAGAGTGATTCAACTCTCTTCGACAGCAAGTGACTAAGACAAAACGAATAAAGACAACCCGATTATTTAACCACTTTTTCTCAGAAAAATTACACGAAGTCACGCCAATGCAAATATAGATTTTTCGGTGATCGGGAATATCCGCTTCAGTTCTCATCTCGGACCACAAGTTAACAGTTAGTGTGCGAGTCGGGAAGAGCACTCAAGAGCACTTGCGCCTGAAGACAGCTAGTCTAAACTACCCCTTAACAGAACACCGTGGATACCTGACCAGTCACCGCGATTGGCTGCCCGGTAAACATTCACGAATCAACAACGAGCCAATCTCGATATTTGGGAACTGGGTTATCAAGCAGATAACGTTTTTTGTTAACAATATGTGGCTCGAACATTTTTATCGATCTCGATTTGGCAATTATCTGACATAATCACGACAAGCCCAGACGATGGAACGATGAGATGGATTAGGTTCCTTATGGAACCACAGTACGGTAACAGGAAAAAGATGCGAAAAATGGCGAGAGCAGATAAAACCTACTCAGCACTTAAAATGAGCCGACACAATAATAAAAAACATAAAAGATCTTGTTTAAGAAGTCCTATTGATAGTTTCTACATCAAACATAGTCCCTAAAAGGTTTAGACAAATAATCCAGGGGATGTAAATAAACAACATTACCTGAATGGATAATGTCGACCTTTGTTTTTGTTTTCATTGGAAAATGATAGGCCGTTGTAGACTCAAAATTTTTGCTAATACAATACACATGTGAAAACATCCAACTAAAATCTATAATTGAATCGTTGACGTTTTCTATCAAAACCTATTTGACGCGTCCCATTTCCTTAACAAAGTCCACACAAAATTATTTATGACGAAGAGAACGTCCTATTTTCTTGGAAGGTAGCGCAGAAAACTGAAATTTCAGTATTCAAAACTCGAGTATACGTGACACAGTTAACAGTTACCTTCAAGAATCCGTACATACTCGGTGTAACATACGTTGCGAAATATTCCCGGTGGCACAGAGTAAAAAATACAGTGTCAGTGCAGGACACTCGACTCGATATCTGGTTGCGTAGCTGGTGCAATCGATCGCTCCTGTTCCCGTCTGTGACCTACTTACGCTCCACTCGTGTCTGCCCAACGTAATGGCTACGCATTTTGACAAGTACCTTATTATGACGACCGTTACGTCCGCTTGTGCACTGATATTCTCGTCGAAAATGAACTCTCGAAAAGCTCCCTTAATTGAGATACTGGAGTCAACAAGTTAACTGAATATTTAATCCGAGACTGAATATTTCATTCTTCTCTGTTGGCATTCTTTTTCGTCTTGCGTTTTATGAAAAAAAATATTCACATTTTGGTTTCAAATCTATGAATCCTTCTGTACAAAGCATAACGTAATTTTCTCCAATGTTGAGAGCCGAGCCTGAATCTTGAGAGTTCCCTATAGACTAGTTAGAGAGCGGTCTGGTTATGTGTGTGACCTCTTTGCAACGTTACATTTTTTTGTCATTTACATTTAGAACGTCTACGACTGTCCAGATTTCACAATACATATTTTTCGTTTCAGCTATCTTTGTAGCTAGTCACATTCAAAATTCTATGACTGATAAACTAATCTATGTAGCTCAGACTTTATCGTTCAATATCTATAGATACTGCGTCTTCAATTCGACCATTTGTTGTAAAGTTAGACTTGTATTTCATTTCTCACGGTTCGACAGCTAACTGTGAGCTCTAATTGGCTCGTTAAACTTTAGTTGCGAGCACTTGACACTCAGTGTCAGGTGTAGCTAGAGCAAATTATCAGTGTCATCGTGACTGCTCCGTGCTTTATGGCTATTAATTAAGTTCCACTATATTACAGTGCGGAATCCAGTATTTTTTCATCGTGTCGCGTCTCCTTCATAATTCACGGTTTGTTGCTTCATTAGTTTCAAATTAATTTTAGCAAGACAACAATAATATACATACATACAGTTTTCATTCTAAAACGGTTATCTACAGGCACGACAAATCTCATTAAACTAATGAATCGGTGGAACAATTCAATTAAGGCAAGTTATCTCCTGCACTTTAGATACGTAGGTACAACTATATCTATCTACCCACTTGCCTACTTAATTAAAACGAAAAGAGGTCGTGTGAAATTATGTAGTATCTAATCTACCTACCTAAATACAAACGGCTTCGCTAATGATCAACAGGAATTTTCGATGTATATTTTAGAAAGAAAAGTTAACAAAGTTAATGGGTGAGAATTTAAAAATGCTGCTCAGACGTCTGGTGACGAGCCCCGGGGTAATGGCGGCGGTAGCACTTCAACTCTTTGAAACTCCGTCGAGGGAGCTAGTTGCGACTTATACATGAAACTCAGTTAAACTGATTCTGAAAGAAGCTCAAGTTCTATTTCGCTGATAGTTTTTGCTTTTACTAACAAATTGTGCAGTATATAATTTTCTTTCAGACATTTATTTTGGGTTCTTCTTTTCCTTTCGTGTAAATTCTGACTCACATTTTTTCCAACCAGTATGTAGCTTTTGGGTTAAATAAACCCACTATTTCCAAGATCGAACGGCGTTTACAGCAAAGTCGCGATCCAGTTCAAACTTAATCATTTCTTGATGACATTACAAAATCCATTTCCAATCCGTTATTAGCGTTATATTCGATTGATAAGTGGTATATTAATAGTCACTTTGTGTCGGTCAACTCTGACCTAATTTCAGTGAATTCCCCACTCCGTTGCCGTGTGCCTGTGACGCATTTAGAAAGGAATCTATTACGACTACCTATATGTAATTGCAACGATCTATATCGTGAAATCACGCCGGTATCCCCATAGGAGTAGGTAGGCGTGGATTGTAGACTCTTATTTCGCCAATTATGCTTAGGTCTCAAGTTATAGATCATCCAACCTCAGGGCTCCAACAGAGGATTTCCAAAGAAAACATTGAAATCTTTTTGTCTTGTTTGAAATCCAGCCCAGCGCCTTATTCGCTAACTCAGTTGACATCAATTTGATAAGCACTTTGCCGTACATTGCTGCTTTGACGTAAAGGAAAACCGTAGTGCCTATTATAATCGATGTCCACCGAGCAATGTACTGCGTAGTGCTAATCAGATTGATGTCAACTGAGTTAGCGAATACACCTGCTGGACCTCTCACTCGATGCGAGATTGTTCAAAAGAGTTGCCGCGACCCTGAAACGCAAAGGGAAATGAAGGAACACGGGTGGATTTTTGTCAATAAGAATCGGACACTCCCTCCCGCTCCACCCTGAGCAGGAAAAGATATGATGACATGAGAACATCAAAAAAAAAATTACCTCTCACTCAGTTGATACCTAAATCGCCGATCTATTACAAGTATAGGTAAATTTGATATGAATAGGAACCCACGTCTATTGTGTATTTCAAATATCATTACATTAGATACTAATATGAACACTTTACCCTTTGTGTGGTTTCCATAAAGTAATGACATAACACAATGATTTATGACTATGGACAAAGATGGGTATAATATAAACGTTTTTGCTTATTCTCAATAGATAGAACTGTAGTGGAGCCTAATGTTATTAATGTTTCATCGAAGATTCGAAGGCTACGTTGTTCTGTTTCATATTAAATTCTTAATTTGAAGTTCATCGGCAGTTATAACTAATCGCAAAATGTGTCACAGTTGATATTGTCATGTAAAATTGGTGTAGTTTTGTGTCTCAAGTGTCTACTCAACTGGACAATATTAATCAATAGTAGAATCATTGAAACAGGCGCGATCTCGGTAAAATAAAGCTGAGAATTTTATCGTGGTTATTGACTGGCACACAGGTTTTTGTCAAAAACCTATATCAGGCGCCAGTCTCTCACAAAGGTGGAATACAGCTGAGACATTTTTTGACCACATTAACTTCAAGTCAGCTTTGTGAAGAGAGAATAAATGATTGACCACCCCAGCGGAGCTTGCCGAGAATGTTGACTCGACACATTTGCTGCCAAATACTGCAAAAACATTAGAATGTGTTACATCCGCATTCTAATAGAAAATGAATTTACTGTATTCTGTATCTAAAAACTAAATACTTTCTTAATATGGCATTGGCTTAATGCACAAACCAAGTGAAGCAAAAAAAAATTGTCAGAGTCCAATATTCACAAGATTGGCACTACAGATGTTTCTTTTGTTCAAATTTGACGAATTGGTTTACAGTATTCATACAGCCGAAATAATGCCATTTGTGTAGATCATGGGCGCCCAACTGGGACAACTAAATATGGGCGCCATTTGGGACCACACTGAGTTTGTTTAAATTATATTAATTATAAACTTAAAGACTGCACGACAAGGATTTCATGGCCATCTCAATGTGTTATTGACAGTTCAGATTAATCTTCAAAGGTTAAAAGATAACCTTTCATTGCGATTCTGTGCAAAATATCTTGTCCAGACAAAAAACTATTAACAATAAATGTAATAGGTATTCAGTACAACAAGTATAGCTGAAACGTAATAGTTTTACTTGCCTACAAGTACGTTCTCGATCTCAATACATATTTTTCCATATACTGCATTTTAAATGAACTGTATCTTTAGAAATACTGCAACTGATTACGTCTTCAGAATATATTTGCTTTTTTCTTGATGACATCATAATATGTCAATTTGTCAGTTTAATCAAAATAATGCATTTATTACCTACTTGAATTACAATATCATGTTTTGTGTAATAGATCTTTTTATTATTTTATAAATACATTTACAGGTAAAAGGAAACTATTACATATGTAGGTATACAACATTTATACAAGCTAATAAAAAATAAATAAAATATCATTTTATTTTTATTGTACATACTATGTAGGTACAAGCGGCATAAAAAGGGAAGGCGTGCAACTCATTGGGCAAGAATCATTTGTACTAGAACTATACAAACAGGTTTTACTATGTTAGATGAGTTACATTAGGTTTAATTATTATATTTTTTCCAGCATCAAAATCATCAGAAGCGGGAAAGCAAAAAAGATTTTTCAATTTCTTTACCTGTATAAAATAATGTTCAAGTGCTTACATCTTTCTTCTCACTTTCTACCAAAATGTTTTGAAATGGCAAAATCGATTACAGATGTCTCGACCGAATGACCCAATTTTATCTCAGTTATTGTAAGGACTTGTACACAACGATCCAATCTCAATGGCAAACCACAATAACAACCTTTTTATAATAAAGCCTGCTTTTTCCCACTCACTACTGCGCAAAAACCCTCCTTTTCCCACTTATCTATTTCGGCTTCAAATGGAGGACAAAAACGCAGTTCACAAACTAATAGATATCACAGGAAAATATGTTGAAAATAATGATATTCTATAGAATACAGTAGCACGCAAAATGCGGTAAATTATTAATTCGCTAATTATAAACTAGGAACTAATTTGCCTGTCACATTGAATTTGCTTGTGAACTAGAAAGGCGATGTTCTATAGTACTTGTACAACCCAGACAATTATTATAGGTACAATGTAAACACTGTATACACTGTAAAACTATAAAGCACAATTCATTATGTCCTTATATTGCTTTAAATGGATATGCAAACATAAAAAAAACAATAACTATCGACGATAATACTGTAGAACAATAAACAAGGTAAGTTGATGAAGATATTATTTAAAAACATTTGACGAAGTTTCATTTGTGGTATAATTAAAGATATAAAAACGAGAGCGCCTACAATTAAAAGCGGGTAATTTTTCCCAACAAAGGACGCCGTAAACGACAAAAATGACCATAGAGAACAGAACTCTCCGGCTTAAAAGGCGCAATTGTAATATCAGTGAGCGATCAAATGTGAAAATTATACGTCTACTAACAGTCGTAAACGTTTTACTTTTAAGTGCTGATTGGCCATTTCTGAGTCCTTTAACCTTACTCAGTCTTCCGCCACATAATGCCATTGTTACTACACAATAATGTTATAAAACATGTTAATACATATGTGACATCGTTAAGATTGTTCTGTTTATGCAAATATCATAATACCACTTCTCTTTGTCACACAAACCTACTTGTAATGTAACCGATACTCGCATGCGTCACCGTTGAAACAAAGACTATTGGGGATAAAGATTTATGCTAATAATTCGGCTCAGAAGCAGTAATCCTCTTTTCATTAAGACGCATGTTAACCGTCTATGTTAATGCCTCTTTATTTAGGGCATGTCATTCGACTTGTTGGCGCCAAAGCCCTAATGTCAGGGGAGCAAAGTTCATAAAATTGTGACTGTCATTTATAAAGCGTTAAGGAAGAATTGCTTGAATGAATTCAGGTCACCGTCCCAGAGTAAACTCTAGTAATGAGTAAGACAAACATCCTGACCACTTATCTCATGGGGCGATGACCACCTACGATCTATTTGCAGTCTTCAACCTTGCTCTAATACTCATAATTACGCTGTTTAGTAGATTCAAACGACGTTGTCCTCCAGATAGCAGAAAATGTCAATCAGATTCAGCTTATGTGGTGTTATGTACAATGATGAAGCAAATACTCATTAAAATTGTAAAGACTGTTTGTTTGTTATGCTAACTGGAGACGAGGAAGCCCTTGGAATACCAATCAGTCGCCAAGTCATTACGGCCATAATGCATGAGCTTCAATTGTAATGTCCACACGTGTGTCTGAGCCTAATATGGTGGCTAACGAACACGGATTAAACACGTGTTGGTATATGTGGACTTTAAGTTTGTCAGTTCGTGCATTCTTGCCTTTAGTTTCCTTTAAAGGTCGCTCAACAACTGAGGCTATCGCAGTCCATTGCTGGGCATCAGCCTCCGGTTACCCGCCTTCTGCATCCAGTCTGTCTCAGCCGCCATCATTAAGGCCGCACATATAAACCAAATATTTCAGTTGCAGACTCAGAAATGCTCATTCTTTAAGTCCACCTGTCCAAATAATGATATAATTCGCTCGAAAGCTGCATCCGTGTAAAATTGCCTCAGCATCGACACACATAAATAAAATTTAAAAACCTGCCAGCACGCCATCTTCTCTGAATATTGCCAGTTATGAAAAGTTCAGGGATGTTTTTGAAGCCCCACTGAACTCGGAAAGAAGTCTGAGTACCAATAAAATGTTATTTTATTCCTTTGTTTACCCAACAAACGTCAAAACTGGAGCGAAAATCTTTATCTAGTTCTTTACCAATATGAAAACCGTAATATTCAGAGCGAATGATAAAATATTAAGTCTTCTGTGCCTACTGCCGGCTGTCTGCGTCGTGACGAGTCAAGTGATCCATACAATGCAATGCAATATTCACTGCGATGGGCAGAATATACGCCTTGCTCTTTATGGAACCTGCTCCAGTTAGGCAGGTTTTATTTTTAAATCTACCTGGCACAGGTGTTCCTTTGTAAGGTCGCTGTGCATCCCGGGCTGTTTGTTTGGAGAAACACATGTTTTTTGTGTCGCCAGCTCCCATTTTGTCGCAGCAGTGTTAAGGTGAAACTCGTTTTGGGTTTATTATGTTTCGAAAGATCGGTCTCGTCTTGTCTTAAAGATTTAAGATGCGAAAAATTAGCTTGACTCCAAACTCGTCACAATTTTCTTTGCAAAGAATATTTAGATTTTTGGGTTGATCAATTTGTCAGTAATTAAAAGGAAATCGTCGTCCCCAAAATTGGTTAATACCAATCAAGGACTGTCTCATTAATTGTTGCGGCTTTCTGATCACGCGCACGAATTCTTAATTCAAATGTAAGAATGCCAGTAGAAAAGAATTTGAGTTTAGCTGTCGACACGGTTTGCTCGAAGGATTAGTTTCAACGTCGCGTGACTGGCAGACCGCAGAGTTGCAACGACAAAACGCCGCCATGTCAGAAATATCTGGCATTGGACGCGGTCGTGATGCGAGCGGCGAGCCTGCCGCACTAAACTGAGTGGAAAATTCGCAAAACCGACTCGCGGTGCAGTGAAAACCGCTTTTGTTTTAAATAAAAAATATTCTAGAACATCTGTTTGAAGTTTTTTTGCGGCTTTGTGTAATAAAACCGCTCACTCCAGTATAGAATATTATATTTACAGCTTTATCAATAATACAATATTATAGAGCTATTACTTCTACTAGCTTTAATATAAAATTATGCTAACTGTACACCAATAAGGCAATAGACCAATTGTGTGACCGATCTCGACGAGCGCCAAGGGAACAAGGCCTTTCTTCAAGCCGTTGCCCGCCATAACGCTACACCGACAACTTTCCACAGACAATCACAAATTCAACGTTTCGGTGCTGCCAGCACAATTAGTCGATTGCAATAAATAGTCAAATATAAACAATTAATATTCAGATTAAATAACAAAACCTAACACTCGTCCATCCTGACAACGTGTATGTCCTCATATACGGTATCAAGTAAAGACTAAAACCTAACACTCGGCTCAACACACATATTTCAAAATGTATACACTAGTGTAAATACAAATAGTGAAGTTAATTACAAATCAATCAATTATAAAGGCTTAATACGAGTACATCTCTTTTTTTATAATTTAAAGTCCCCAACTTTTGGAGTTACCCATTATCTCCTGAAGTTACTGAAGTTGTGCAATTTTTGGAGCTACCCAAACTACTCTGATGTTCCCATACGTCTCCAACTTTTGGAGTCCTCCAACATTTACATGGAGTTCCCTAAGCTTCAGTCACCCATAAGTCTCCAACTTTTGCAGTCCTCCAACATTTGCATGGAGTTCCCTAAGCTTCAGTCATCCCATAAGTCTCCAACTTTTGGAGTTCTCCAACATTTGCATGGAGTTCCCTAAGCGCCAGTCACCCCATAAGTCTCCAACTTTTGGAGTCCTCCAACATTTGCATGGAGTTCCCTAAGCACCAGTCACCCCATAAGTCTCCAACTTTTGGAGTTCTCCAACATTTGCATGGAGTTCCCTAAGCACCAGTCACCCCATAAGTCTCCAACTTTTGGAGTCCTCCAACATTTGCATGGAGTTCCCTAAGCACCAGTCACCCCATATGTCTCCAACTTTTGGAGTCCTCCAACATTTGCATGGAGTTCCCTAAGCACCAGTCACCCCATATGTCTCCAACTTTTGGAGTCCTCCAACATTTGCATGGAGTTCCCTAAGCACCAGTCACCCCATATGTCTCCAACTTTTGGAGTCCTCCAACATTTGCATGGAGTTCCCTAAGCACCAGTCACCCCATATGTCTCCAACTTTTGGAGTCCTCCAACATTTGCATGGAGTTCCCTAAGCACCAGTCACCCCATAAGTCTCCAACTTTTGGAGTCCTCCAACATTTGCATGGAGTTCCCTAAGCGCCAGTCACCCCATAAGTCTCCAGCCCACAAGTCATTCCCACAAGTCATGCCCACAAGTCATGCCCACAAGTCATTCCCACAAGTCATTCCCACAAGTCATTCCCACAAGTCATTCCCACAAGTCATTCCCGCAAGTCATTCCCACAAGTCATTCCCACAAGTCATTCCCACCAGTCAACTCATTATCACTCAAAACAACAACAAACAACTTAACAGTTTACAATCTCTTCTCCATTTTCTTTTTATAACAAACTCAGAAATCACGCAACCTTAATAAACTTCAACCAATTAATTCAATAAACAGGAAATTGACATTGTACAACCAATAACTTGAATATTTTATCTACTTATTTGTTCTAATTTTCTTTACAATCATCAAATTTATCATCAGTACATTCACAATTACTACTACTCTCATTAAAAATCTAAAGCAGCCACATGAACCCATGGTAAGATTCTTTTGTTTTTCGAGCTCCTTAATCCGGGAATCGCGGCTAACTTCTGTCTATCATTTCCGAGCGACGCAACTACCCGCTAAGACCCTACATAGGCCCATAGTTTTTTCTTTTTTAAATGTAGTTTTTGTAATCTTTACTAATTTTCCTACTTACGAGCTGGATGTCTATTACTATCATAACTATCCTTTTATCTGCTCGCAAATGGTAACAAGATTAGTCGCGTCTCTATAGTAGCTTTTCATATGTCATTCAAACGTGGATCATTTTTACTATTCATGTGAGTACCGAACGTTACCTCCGCTGGGGTTTCGCGTCATCTTCTGGACGGTATAGTTTAAACCTCATTGAATTTTGCCAACTTTGGTATCCCCAACCCTTTGTCGTCCCCGAGATTCTGAGCTATCTAAGAACTTAGAATAGTCCGGTTGTACCGTTCTACTTACTCTTTCGATTGTGGGCTAGCGACAGCATTCAACGCATGCTTGATGCCCTTTTCGGTACCATATTTCAGAAAATACAAAATTCTGACACTACAAGCTTTGTATATATGTATTTGAAACTTATTTGTAAGATTAAATCCAAAGATGCCTTATCATCTGATACTGTTTAACGTAACAGGAGAAACAACAAGCTACGCTGATGCAAAGCCAGTACAGCTCTAATGTGAAAAAAAAGCATAATTATTATGCCGATCCCCGCAAATATATATAAATAAAAATAAATCGCCGAAATGTATGTACGCGCATAACTTCCGAACGACTGCAACAAATTTGATCATTCTTTTTCTTTGTTCGTGTTTGTCAGGACAAGGTCTGTATCAAAGAAAATTATGGGAAATCAAATAAACAAAATTGCAACCGTGCGAAGCCGGGGCGGGTCGCTAGTTTATAATAAAATTTTAAAAATATACGATTAGATTGAAAAAGAAATGAAAAAAAGTAATGTTGCTATAATTTAAATTACTACTTAAATGACTCTTTGACATCTTAATTTATTCAATTATTATTTACATAATACCTATCACACTAATATTATAAAGGCGAAAGTTTGTGAGTGTGTGTGTTTGTTACTTCTTCACGCGCAAACGGCTAGACCGATTTGAATGAAATTTGGTAAGTAGATAGCTTATACCCCGGATTAACACATAGGCAACTTTTATCACGGTCTACGCGAGTGAAACCGCGGGACGCAGCTAGTATGATTATATATCTTACTGACATCCCTAATTTGAACTATAATTAATAATAGCTGTTTATCACCAATGTAAAAGACTTAACATTTCTACGTCTATGATTGTGATAGAAAGTAGATTAAGACCATGTATCTATTCAACTTGGAATCACCTATACTTGAGTGTAAGCCACCAATTAGCACTACCTACTTAACAGCATAACCATTGAATATTGTGCTTCACTAAACTGAATATCAGTTATGGAATTAGTCCTAAACCTAATTTTTTTTGAAGTAGAAAAACATTCTGCAGCACTATGACCAACTTTAAATACACTTTGTACACGTTATGAGGGGCTTTGGGTATCTAGAGAAACTATGTTCCTTTTCCTTACATTTAGGTAGTTGACTCTAATTTATTTTATTAGGTATTTGTATCAAAAGAAACAAACTGAAATCGCAAACAGAAAAAACTTTTGAAATGCATTAAAAATAAGTAAGTTAGAAACCTTTCAAATCTAGTGCAGGGGAAACTATCAGTAACAGAAAATACCCAATTGAAGCAGTTAAAAACTGAGGAATCATTGATTTTAGTTGTTGGCACATTTGTTTTATCTGAATCATTCCTGGATTTAAACCGAGAATCAGCTATGCTTTCGCCTACATTGAAACTAAAATACTAAAAGATAAATAATTAAATTAT
Source organism: Polia nebulosa (assembly GCA_951329385.1). Lineage (NCBI taxonomy): Eukaryota > Metazoa > Arthropoda > Insecta > Lepidoptera > Noctuidae > Polia > Polia nebulosa. The sequence goes on along the minus strand of OX589613.1, from coordinate 11,877,172 downwards.
GTTCAATATGGTGAAAGTTTCATAAACATACGCTTAATGTTTTTTTTTTTGCGTGATTCTATTTTTTTTTTTTTATCCGCGTTAGACATAACTTTACAAATTAATTACACTATGATAAAACACTACAATTTCAAATATTCACATATCAAATTACGAATAAAATTGTCTAGAGTAACATATTTTTTCAAAGAAATAAAACTAGTCGTTTAGACGTGATGTTCAATTTTACAATCATCAGAAGTCGTAGGCGCCTAAACGTGACGACTTAATTTCGTAAAGTTTTCACGATGTACAGACGATTCACGAGAATGTGGACGAAAACGGCGCTTTGACGATAAACGACTAAGTGCACTGCTCACCCCGCTTTCCATGACTCTGAGACGCTCTCGTTCTCGTCCCAGCTCCTCCTTCTCGCGTAGACTCAACGACGTAGGGTGCCGGCGAAGACTGCAACTTCGACTTCGGAGACGCCTGAGACCGCTTTGCCTCGCATTGCCTCCGCTACGAGCTCTTGATCTGGCTTGAGCTGTATGCCGACTTCGAATCCGAGGGCGCCTGTTACTGCTTGGCCTCGCACTGCCGTCGTTAGTTGCTATCGATCTGGCTTCAGTTGTATGGTGCGATTGACCCCTCGTCGGCGTCGATAAGCGCCACGAGCTAGTCCCTTCATCGCGTGGCATGGTGCGAAGTTCATAAAACAGAAATAATAAAAAGGGTTTAAAACAAAACACACACAATAAAAGTCACGAAAAGTTTTGCAAGGTATTTTGACAATATCTCTGAAACGGTGCGTCTGAGCTCAAATATAAGCAAAATTTTCACCCCCTTTAATAAACGCTGTAGAAGGATCCATCCATTTTTTTTTGTCGGTTAAAAACCTAAATTTTTAAAAGATCATTTCGTTCTACCCTCACGATTTCTTTGTAAAAAAAACAAGCAATAAACGTTGCGAAAAGTTTTGCAGGGTATTTTGACAATATCTTTGAAACCATCAGCTCTAAAATAACCAAAATCTTCACCCATAAACCCCGTAGAAAGAACCATAAAACCTAAATTCATATGAAACGTAGTTATAACACGACATTTTGTTAGTGTAATCTAATAGAATCGTAACCATGATTCTAAAGCGAAATTCAAGCACTTATAAATAGGCGTGTACTTACCACTTCTGAACTGTAATAAAACCGCTCACTCCAGTATAGAATATTATATTTACAGCTTTATCAATAATACAATATTATAGAGCTATTACTTCTACTAGCTTTAATATAAAATTATGCTAACTGTACACCAATAAGGCAATAGACCAATTGTGTGACCGATCTCGACGAGCGCCAAGGGAACAAGGCCTTTCTTCAAGCCGTTGCCCGCCATAACGCTACACCGACAACTTTCCACAGACAATCACAAATTCAACGTTTCGGTGCTGCCAGCACAATTAGTCGATTGCAATAAATAGTCAAATATAAACAATTAATATTCAGATTAAATAACAAAACCTAACATTTGTTTATGTACATCCAGTAGCAACCAAATTCTATTTTCAAATTTCTACTTAATACTACGATAATTTCCTTTTAGCTAGATTTTGTATGTGGTTTGGCAAGCCGAGTATTTTTTTTTTTGTTTAACCGGACATTCATTGTGCGTACAGCTAAGGAGTGGCATTCCCTGCCAGAGTCTGTGTTTCCTGATAGCTACAACCTCGACGCTCGTCACCTTGTCTTTAAGTCAAGAGTGAATAGGTTACCTTTAGACAAGCGTGCTCCATCTTTGACCATATCATCGCTTATCATCAGGTGAGATAGTGGTCAAACGCAAGCTTATCTATGATAGTAAAAAAAGGTTCCGAGACGATCAAACGGTTTTTTTTTTATATCTACTAAAAATCCCGACAGCAAAGGATTCAAAACTCAGCAGGTACTTTTTGAGCTACATATTAGAAGACCAACACGTTATCACTTTTTCATAACATTATTATATCTGCATCTCTGGGCGCAAAACGATGCTTGTATCACAGTGGGTTTAGCGAATACGTGCGAAAATCTCCCGAAGAACAATCTTCTATTAAAATTAATACAGCATAGAAGCAAGATGTTGTATTATGCCTGGAATCATAATTAGTTCAAGCTCCAGTGAGTAATCAGAAGGCAGCAAATTAACGCTCTGTGCTTTACATGTTTTTAGAACAGCCAAGATCAATCTGCACGACCATTCATTATATTGATGTAGCGCAGATAAAAATAATTAATTTCAGTAATTAATGCATTTATTTCAAACAAATGAGCAATTAATCAGATTACTGAGGCAGTAGGAAACAGTTACACGACGAAGAAAATTATGTGAAAAGTTTTCATTGTCTCTGCTCCGATGACGCAGATAAATGAAGGAAAATATTTTGCGGACGAATCTTCATCCTTTATTCACTGATTAAAAACTTTAATTGACACAAACTTTTACGGTAACTTCTGCCAAATAAGCAACTTATAAAACCGGTTTCGTATTAAAAATTACCGCTATATGGACAAAAAATATGACGGTTAGCCATATTCATCTGTTTTATAATGAGGACATGTTATTTTTAGCGGCTGTTAGCTAATGCTTATGAATTTTTGTGAAACTAAAACAATGGATGAAAACCGTGCTGAGTTTCAATGACGTGCGTTGCGCGTGCGCGTGTACCGTTCAACGCGCGTAGAAACAATATGCTCCAATAGAGCATTTATCTTATCGGCAACCTGCATATCAGTTATATCTAGGTCTCACCTGAATAAACACTGTTAAATGTTCAATTTCATATTGGGAAGACTGGAATTGATCATGCAAGACTGTTCGTGTCCTTATCATTGTTAAATTTGATCTACCAACAAAATAATTATAATGTAGTTGCATTCAAGTAGAACATAATATTACCTGACTGTATGTGCGTCATTGACACTGTATGCAACCTAGATAAATTAATTACGCAAGCAAATGTGGCTGATAAAACATTCACCAGCTTTCCTGTTTAATGTTCCATACAAATAACATTAAACAGTACTTCTTTACACAGATAATAAAGCCGTTAACTTTAAGATTCACAAGAAAATTTCGTCAGTGGCAACTCCAAGCAGCTCAATCATCAACTTGTAGGTCAGTGTTTTTGTTAACAGTGAACGGTCGAAGGTTTTCATGTGATTTTAACCAGTTTATTTTTTAGCCAATGCAATGTCGCGGTGACATTGGTTCGTATTTCATTGGTTACAAGTCTTAACCGTGTTTTGGATATACGCGGATGCGTGTTGACGTAAATAACCACAGTGTAACATCACATGGCGGGAGACCGACTTACTGAATGTATCGGGAAGTTTAAAAATAGAACGCGATCGGGTGAGCGACTCGAGACGCGGTCCACAGATAACGTTTATCGTCCGAACTGCTGCAAGTAATAACGCATCTTATTATCAGAAACCGGACGCCTTTCCACGAACGCTTAATCCGTTTACGAATAATAAATATACAGTCATAAATGCACAGGGTTTTAACTAACCGTGTAATAGCACCGTTATCGCGAGTGGTGTTACAGTGGGTAGGTAAATAGGGGTGCGGGTGTGGCCAGCTGATCGGGTCGCACGCACACAGCTGCAAATGTTTACGAAAAATGTTCCACAGACTGCTTATTGATTTTATCCGCCGTCGAATGAGCGATAGAAACAGGTGTTCGCGATCTGTGATTGTTTTTCGAATGATAAAAATGAGTTTCTAAACCGACCTGGCACGATGCAAGGCATGTATACACAATTTGTTGTTATGTCTCCGGGAGAGGAATGCATTTCTAGGTTCAACGAGTTCAGTCTGTCTGTTTGTTTCGTTACATTATCAACTAATTTATTTTACACTGACAATCAGCGTCAGTGGCCCAGCCAAACTTGTCAGAGAGTGTGAATGTTCCAAAACAATGGAAAGCTCTGTGCAGAGCTTTGCAATGTTTTGGTTATAGGAAACAAAATAAGATATAATAAGGGGTGTTAGTTGAATAAATGTCGTTACAATACCTTGATTCCGGAGCGTCCCTGTTGCTTGAGCAGCACGTTCTCCGGCTTCATGTCGCAGTGTATGATCCTGTTCTTGTTGAGCGCGTGCAGGCACTGCAGCAGGCTGTGCGAGAACTTGCGAACGAGCTGCAGCGAGAACCCTTGAAACTTGTTCTTCTTTATCAGCTCGTACAAGTTGATCGACAGCAGCTCGAATGTGATGCATGTGTGGTTCCTGAACGTGAACGAGTCGAACATGTGGATCACGTTCATCGTGTTGTCCTTGTCTTGCTCGCGGAGGTGCTCCAGGATGCGGATCTCCTCCTGCGCCTGGCGGTGGAACCGCTTCTCGTTACGCACCATCTTGAGCGCGACGTTCTCGCGCTTCTTGTGGTCGTACGCCTTCACTACCTGACCGAAACTACCCTTGCCGATCACCTTCAACACCTCGTACCGATATGCTATGTGATCGTGGGGTATGTGGATGTACGAGCCTTGCTCGTTGTCGTAGTCGCAATTGTTCGGGAAACCGACCAGCCCGGGCCGTTTCTTAGCGTTCGCGCCTATAAAGTACACTTGGGGGTAGTCGAATATTTCACGGTGTTCGTAGGGGGTAAGTTTGCTCATGTAGAGCTTCATGACCTGCTCGGGGCTCGCGGCCGCCGCGGGAGGCCGCTTGTCGGGCGGCTGCGCGTTGTTGGCCGGTGGCGCGGGCGGGCCGGGCTCGAGCGGCGGCAGCGCCCCGTCCCGGAGCAACGCGCGCCCGAACGCGTGCGCGCTCCCTAGAGGCATATCGCCGGTCATGGCCGCGCGGCCGCCGCCACCTCCGCGCACTTCGCTCGCCGTGGCCGAGTCGACCCACGCGCGCTCGCACACACCACTGCACCTCACTGCACTTGCACTAGATGACGGCGCCAGTCTGGCACACTGCACGACATTTCACATCGACCGGGAGGAGCGAGACCCACGCTTCCACTTATGCGGGCACATTCCGTCTCGGTAACGATACGATAGAGCCACGGTCGCAGATGATACCGTGCGACGCGAACGTGAAACGCAAACAAAGACCCCTTCCTTGCGGGCTGACCCGACGACAAAACCAGAGAGAAAATAGAAACGGTCGCCAAAGTCATTGAACCGTTCGGTCGCACGGAATCCACGAGTGCAAGTGAGATAGAATGAGTTTCGGAAGTATGATAGTCTCCCGCTAGATGTCGCTTATGTAGCTGTAGCAGTCGATGGATGGTCCTTATTACGGACCCAATAAAATTAACAACAAGTTTACATTCTGAATATGGATAATAAAATATATTACACAGCTGACATCATTTGTTACAATTATAAACAAAACAATTTAGTAGACAAACTTATTCAGACCACACCTAGATTTTTTTGTGATGAAACCTCCAAGTTTACTTCAGTTAAAATAAATAATCCAAACTCAATGTTTGAATATTTGACCACAAAAAAAAAAAAAATTAGATATCTTGTCAAGCATCAAGCATTGTACTTTTTTACATTATTACATGAGAATTATTTGAGTTACTGTTTAATTGTTAACTAAGTAATGGGTTATTAAGTATATTAATGGTTAATTATGTTTTGAGTACCTACCTGCTGTACTTTGTAGTAAATATTAGACTTTGAATTGAATGCCTGGTTTGATGGCTTTTTGTTTTTTTGCGTCTTCCGGGATGCATTAATTCTAATTGAATTATCTAATATGTCAAAGTTGAACTTACATTATCTCAATTGTTTTCATTAACAATTTTACTCAAACTTTCTTATTAATAGGTGCAAACAAAGCATGGCAATCTTTTTATTATTTTCGGTCTTTCATAATACTCCTCCGTCGTCTATGGTTAAAATCGAATGGGACGCCATCTATTGAAAAATTATAGAAGAACAGCTCATCCATCCAACCATACCACACGTCTTTTTCTATTCCGTTGTTTTCTGTCATTTACTACAATCGCAATCTGAATTATTAGATACTGTGGTGTATAATTTGTGGAAAATACCGTAAATATTAATAAGTGTAACAAAGAAATGTAATTCAAACTTACAAGAAGATCCTGGTGTTAAGAAATTGTAAGTAAAGTGTTCCTCAATATTCAAGCAATCATTTGCTGTGATTTCTTTTTCTTCTAAATAAATGATTAATAATTACGGCTGCAGGCTGCCTGGATAATTCGAGTTTTCATGTGCCAAAGTTGAAAGGCCAAAGCATAATATTGCCAAATGCCGACTTCAATTCGCAACATTCGTTATCTGAATTTAGACCGAAAAAATTACTCCTTTTTTTCGGGTCTTGGTTGTAGTATAGATATTAATTTCATTGTCACAAGTACGTGATATCAAGCGCTCTAATAACGTATACGTCATACAAACATGAACCTTTCAAGGTAATGTTAGGGTACTAGTATGGGCTGCTTATTGTGATGGTGTTCATGTACTTCCTTGTTCGACGACTTACCGAGTCAAGGCCTGAGAATGTGTGCGTATCATCTGCGTGATGCTTGGCTTGGCCGGCTGCCAGTGCATCAAACAACTGCTGCACTTAAGTGTGCTGAAATGAGATAAAATACATAATCTTATTTCTTTGTTTTTTTATTCCTCTGTAAGGTGAATCAGTAGCTTCATTTGTATCAGGTAAAAGCTTAAAATGTTTGAATTTTAAATATCAATAATCTGATACTTTTTATAATGCTGGCTTAACAGAAATCTCTGGTAAATTCTTATTTTAAATTCACACTGGTTTTATTAGATTTGTAGATCATTTTGCGAATGCTATAAATATAAAGAGCATAACAACATGATATCTTGTATCTAAGCTATAATACAAGAGTATCAATTTACTAAAACATCTTCAGTGTCATTGCACAAACTTTACGATGGCCACATTTTATAATTATCATTCATTCATCCACCCTACATTGTTCACTGCCAGACTCACAAAAAAGAGAACAAAACCTTTACAGCTAATTACAGACCTCCTTGTTACTTGAACTCTTTAGATGAATCATGGTACTGTGTTTATCTGTGGTATTCTAAGCATGTGCAAGTAATCTGTACTGTTTTGTTGCTATCTCTATAGGTACTTAGTTTGTGTTGTGATTAGAAATCTGTTAAACCAATCTAAGTCACTGCGGGTGTAGTCATGAGCAAGTAATGCACTCAATAATATTTTTTAAATTACTTTTTATAAATATGTATGCACACCAACAACTTGTTCACAAAAAATATGACAAGCATACAACACATAAGGGTCCTGTGCGAACTAGCCATTTACAGGCATGCACATCAACTTAAGTATTTATGTGAAATGAAATGTCACAATATGGAAAATATGTCTTGTATACCAGTTTACTACATGCTATTAACTCTTATGCTATTTTGTACAGCCATTCACTAGACTCAAGTCAGAGTAAGATTTTTATAAATTATTCTCTTTCCAAACCTCTCTTTTTTTACACGATCTCTGGCAAAAACTGAAATTATTTACTCAATGTCTTGAGAATGATAAAAACTGGATAGTTTTTAACCTTGAATAAATAAATATTGCATACGCTACACAGTTTTTTGTTCTCTAAAAAACTTTTTACAAAAATCCAGTAATATTATTTTATGTTCATTTGTACTTGGCAGTCTTTTAAGAGGTCCCGTATCTTCATGTGCTGATGGTGATTACTGGTTTTAGTAAGGTAAAAATCTCACACTCTGTGATCTTTTCCCTAAAAGTTCAGGCGCTTTTTGAAAGATTCCACCCAATAATAAGAAAAAGGTCTGCAAAGACTTGCCATTACTGTCACGAAGGCTAGTATAATGTTTTCTCAGTAAGTCATATTAATATGGTATAAGTAACTTGTGAAACTAACCCACCACTAAACATAAAATCTACTGTGAATGGACTCTAGTCTAATATGGTAAAGGTTACCAAAGTATTTTGTGAGTCATAAAACTGGTTTCATTAGTTATAACTTATAATGAATTCATAATATTATTATCATTTTCTCATTGTGTGTTTCAAGAAGTTTTTATGTTTAGAATGAGACTATAGCCTTGACAAAAAAAATATAGAATAATTACTCTTTAGTTTACTGAAATAATGTATTTGCTAACTTTTTAGGTTTTAAGATGTTGATTAACGATTACTTAGTTTACTGTATTTTCTTAAGATCACTTAAGTAGGAATAATAAAAACCTAGCCTGAAATCCAGCATTTTTTTGCTATAATAACTGCAATTAGACTGGTGAATGAGGGATTGGGCCACAGCAGCAAACAGTCATAGAAGTGGAAAGAGTAGAGGTAGGCCTTATCCCAGCTGTGGGACAGTATGGACTGATTTATAATAATAATAAATGCACTATACAATTCTTTGTCAGCTTTTAACTCTAGCAAAATCATTATTTTGCTAAAATTATAAGCAAAAAATCGTGTACGGAAGAATTTGGCTCACATCCATTTTGAATTCCATCATGTTTCATTTCTATAATTTCTTTTATTATAAAATTGAGTGCTGGGACGTGGGCATAATACATTTAATTGAACACTTCCCCTTTGTAATCTGGTTTATACATGGTGGTTAATTTTGTATTGCTGCCCTGCACAATGGACAATGGCCAATGTTGACGCGGTATGACGCACTTTGGCAGGTTCTTGACTCTGCCTTGACGGAGCGTCTTCGATTCGACATATGAACAGAGAAAGATAGAGGAACTAAAGTCGTCATATTTACCTATCTCAGAAACGTCAATTTTTTTTAGCCTGTTTTGTGTCCCAATTGCTAGTAAAGTCCCCTTTCTTCTCCCAAACCTCTGTTTCCTGCGTGATTTATGGCAAAGTTTGACCCGCAAACATGATGAGATCGTCATCGTCACACCACCTTCGCCGCGATCGACCTCGACGGCAATGTCTCCTTCAGGCGTCCAGTGAGTGGCTTTTAATTTCTAGCTTTTCATTGATGATGAATCTGATGACTGGAATATCATAGCATATCCTAGTCATTCAATGCCAGGTATCGGCTGGATAAGATTAACTGCTGTAGCCACTGGATTAGCAGCCATCAAACAGCTTACTGCCATCGGGTCGTGGTACGTGGTAGAACCGGGTGTTAATCCCAGGATTAAACCTATGCCCATTAGTGCAGCTGCAATAGCCCTAGGCTTAGATTAAACAAATGCTGAAGTGAAATAAATGGAACATTGGAGTGAGAGGCAGACACAAAAAAACAACCGACTTCCAAAAAAAAAAAATACACTAAAAATTAAAAAATAACTTTAATTTCGGAAGTCGGTGTTTGTATTTTATTTCTTCGTTATTTAACGCCGACTTCCGAAATTAAAGTAATTTTTTAATTTTTAGTGTATTTTTTTTTTGGAAATCGGTTGTTTTTTATTTTTCACTTTCTTGTTGTTATACCCCAGAACTAAAAACCCCAATAACATGGAACGTGGAATTTAAACATACCTAGTCGTAATTGGAGAACACCAAAACGTCATCTAAGTATACGTATTTTTCGTTTTTGTTCAGTTTTTCAAAAAGCGCTGAAGCAATTTCGATAAAATTTATAGTATGTGGTCCCATATAAATTTTATCGAAATTGCTTCAGCGCCTCGGGAGTATATTTATAGGATAAAAAATATTTTTTTTGAAAATCGGTCCTCCATTGACAGAGATATCAGCGGACATACATAAAATAAAAAGAAAAAACATATATACAGTCGAACATAGAACATCCTCCTTTTTCGAAGTCGGTTAAAAATAAGTAAACAAAATCGTCTCTACAATCAAATCAAATATCTTTATTTGGGCACACTCTGGTACAATTTTGTATTTTTACTTCTTCGTTATTTGACACCGACTTCCGAAATTAAAGTTGTTTATAAATTTTTAGTGTATTTTTTTTTTGGAAGTCGGTTGTTTTTTTTGTAAAAAAGTTTTTTATTTATCACTTTTTAGTTGTTATACCCCAGAACTAAAAACCCCAATATAATGGAACGTGGAATTTAAACATTTGGAGAACACCAAAACGTCATCGAGGTACACGTATTTTCCGTTTTTGTTCAGTTTCTCAAAAAGCGCTGAAGCAATTTCGATAAAATTTATATGGGACCACCTCGGGAGTATATTCTTTCAGATGAAAAAAGAATTTTGAAAATTGGTCCACAACTGACGGAGAAATCGGGTAACATACATACAAAAAAAAAAAAAACATAGACGAATTGAGAACCTCCTCTTTTTGGAAGTCGGTTAAAAATAGTATGAGTGTCTCTGTGTTCTGCCAAAGAGACACAAATATTAATAAAAATAAAAGAATAAAGGTACCTACAATAATATGTCTACTTGAACAGTATTAGCTAGGTACACACATTGCTTATGAATAAGTACTTATTACAAAAGTGTTATACCTATATATCTTCTACGCCTGACTCTTCCGTATGATTATAAACATGTACCTGCGTACTCAGTGTACATATTTGCCGTGCCCTTCCTAGAATCGAGGATAAAACCGCATTGCAACTAATTGTAAAGTTGGATAAGATAAAAAAATACCAATAGTCACCAGTAAGTACAAATTTATCTTATTCGAATAAACGAACTGATAAAACTTGATAAGGTATTGTATTGTAAAAGGTTTTAACTAGTAACACATAGAACTAGGTCAAACATAGTCGTTTTAAATAATCTAGAGAAAGTAACAAAGAACTAAAAAGTAGTTTAATACTAATTTCTATTCTTTCAGGCTCGGTTTAAAGTAATTCAAATTACAGTACAAGCGTTTTCATTTTCAATTAACCATTTTTAATTTACGTATAATAAGTACAACTCTTAATTATGAATGCTGTTGCTTGCCGCGATTATATGAAGTATGAACAATAATGTATGATGGATGGATCCTGCCAGGGTCGCGGGAGTGTACGAAAGTGTCACCGCGACCCTGGAACGCAAGGGCAACTGAAGGACACGGGTGGGAGTCAGTAAGAGACATGCCCTGCCGCTCCACCCAGAGCGGGAGAAGTTTTTGATAAATTCCCACAAAAAAAAAACCCAGCAAAGTGCGAGTCGGACTCGCGCATGAAGGGTTCCGTACCATCGTGCAAGACTTTACGCGTCAATGTTGCCATTATTAATTTCGAGCAAAAAAAGACAAAAAAACACGTTTCTAGTAGGGGAGCCCCCTTTAATTTTGAATTTATTATTATTTTTATTATTTGTTGTTTTAGCGGCAACAGAAATACACATTCTGTGAAAATTTAAACTGTGTAGCTATTACGGATCATTATTTATTACAGATTTATTACGGATCTATTACCTATTATTTTGTTGCAGAAATACACATTTTGTGAAAATTTCTACTGTCTACCTATCGTCATTATTAAAGATCGAGCAAAAAAGCCAAAAAAACACGTTTCTAGTAGGGGAGCCCCCCTAATTTTATTTTTTATTAATTGTTGTTATAGCGGCAACAGAAATACACATTCTGTGTAAATTTCAACTATGTAGCTAATACGGATCCTTTTTTTTTTTTTTTTGTGGGTTGGGAAATCATCCAATGACTTCTCCCGCTCTGGGTGGAGCGGGAGGGCGTGTCAGACTCTTACTGACTAAATCCCACCCCTGTTCCTTCCCTGCCTGAGTGCCCAGGGGTGCGATAACTCATTTTCAGAATTTATCCGCTACCCCTAGGCATAATACGGATCCTGAGATACAGCCCGCTGATATCGGACGGACAGCGGAGGTATAGTAATAGGGTTCCGTTGGTTACCCTTCGGGTACGGAACCCTGAATAAATTATGAACGGTTGCATTCAATACAAAATTATCGAAACAGAATGATACATTGAGTTTAATACAAAAATTTTCACTGCATTGTGAAAACGATAACTACTCGTATTATAACTACTGATATCAATTCACGTGTATTCGTTGAGGTTGAGGGAAAATTATCAAGATATACTAGAATTCCAGGTACGGTCCGAGAGACGAACATCCAAAAAAAAAAAAAGGGATACTGAGCCGTGGCAAACGCCGCCGAAACTTTGACGTTTACGTTTTCCAGAAAGCTGCTAAGCTAAGCGTAGTTGGGCCTGAAATATCTGGCGCAATTCAGATCAGAAATTGGCTAAAAGAACCACCAAATGGTTTCTACTTTCCACTAAACAGACATCGCGGCAGACCGAGGCGAAGATGGCGGGTAGACTCGTACCGAAACGCCTGGTACTAGCAGTAAACATAATTGTGAAGGAAAGGGTGAGGGAGACCTTGCCCTGCAGTGGGATTATATGGCGGCTGATTAGATTAGAACAACATGGCTTTACAGATTAAATTTTTTAATGATGGCGGGTCTGATTGCCAAGGTGTGCCAGGCGTTCACTAAAATATCGCCAGTCGTGCAGTAAAACCCCATTTGCTTGAAGCATTTCCAAGCAGAACAGCAAAGCAATGAGCCCAAAAACCGAAACAAAACCGTGAACGTCAAGGTTTACTGTCGGTACAAAAATAAATTCTATTCCGGAACTGAATTTATCAACAGGAAAAGTACAATTAGCATCTAGAACTGTATAGTGCAGCATTCACTTATTAACTGATGTTATTATAGAGCAGCGGGCGCGGCCACGCGAAACCCCAGGTGTTCAGTTGAGCAATGCCCTGATACGATTAATTTATATGACTCTACAAGTCAGTCCGTTAAAGAATTTTAAACAACAGCTAGAGGAATGATTTAACGATATACTGGCTTAGTAGCTAGCGGCGGATAATTAAGGTACCGAGTATAAAATCGATTTTGCTATACACGAGTAGCATTGAGCTATATGTGGATTTCTTTGAAACTTCGAAGCATTATAGCCGTGTATCTACCTACTATCCTTTTCAGGTCATTAGCTTGGATGTATTCTCAAACAAATACAGTTGAACGACTCCTAAATTCCTAGATAAAGCATACAACCTGGCCTCAAGCTATGTCATCCAAAAAACTTTGCCGACAATAGATACGTGTAGTTATCTCACATCGCAGAAAAAAAAACAAGGTTACCGCAGCCCATCCAACCACTGACCCGTGTAATGAAACTTGGAATTCCCGCTGGAGCTTTGTTCTATGATATAATACCTATTAAAATTCTCTCTTGACAAAGCCACCATCATCGTTGACAACAAGACATTTAATAATTCATTTAACTTACTAAGAAACGGTAACCAAAGAGCTGGTAATGTTTAATTGTTTGACCGCAGAGAACCTTTAACAATATCAATTCACAGAAAATTTTGTTCCCTCTGCTGTAATATTACACAAAGTTTCGTGATTATGTAAGTGATATCACGCTCCGTGGAACCCTGAAAGGTTCTTGGGGACAAACTTTACAAACTTCTACTTCGTATGGTAGGTATACGTGAACAATACAAAAATGTACAGGCATTTCGAAATCGAATTTTCCCAGGATACTCTTTCAGGGAGGGTCCAATGTTTTATGTAACTCGGGGAACCATTTTTAAAGGCGACAGGCCTTTACCGTAGTCCAGTATCTGATTTATTCATAACGTTATGTTTGAGCTTTTTTGACTCTCCTTGACATGTCATATTAAGCCCGTCCGGTTATGTGGGTCTGTGTTTGCGGTCCAGCATTAAAATTTTGTTATTCACAGAAAAAATGTGAAGGAAAACATTGCAGCTCCGCGATCCGGTCTGAAGCTGCGGTAGACAGATTTACATTATGAATGTATTGCGTGGATTAGGAATGTTATTACTGGAGTGAGTGGCTACGTGGCAAGAGACATAAATAATAGTAGATTGTGCACCAAGGGGGTAAAGCAGTGTCTTACGTCACGGGCGGTATATTGAACCCTGAGCGTAACGAGGGATTCAATTAACTCTCGAGCGAAGCTAGGGTGTTATGCAGAGTTCTGAGTAAAGCGAGGGGTTCAAGCTGCCCAAGACGAAGACAGGCTTTATCCCAGAGGAGCATACTCTATTTCTCACACCTGCGAGACAGTAAAAAGCCAGGGCTGAAAATCACAGCACCAAACACCGTTTTTTGTTTCACGTTATTTGAAATCGCGCCCTTTTTGTTTTTGTTTTGAGTTCTGCTTATGATGGCCAGTTCGATTTTCGAACAAACCTCTGTACAATGCCTTGAGGGCATTTTTTTACTTAGTTTTCCACGAATTTGACGTTCACTTAGCTCCCTCGTAAGTTTCATACAACTTTATCTCCCTTGGGAGGTAATGCTTTACTTTACGTTGAGATTGCATGATGTGTAATTGGACATTGTCGAGCAGGTGGTGTGAAATCTATAATTAATAGGTACTCGTCGAGCTTCATTGCCTCGGCGTTTTTCTGGTCACCACTGTGATTCTAGCTTTCAGGAGTTGCAGTGGTTGGGAATAGTGTGGTGGGCTTATCCCAAAAAAAGAGACATAAAGTAGGTACTGTAAAATCAGAGTACTCCATCAAAAAGAACGTCGTCAGCCGTAAAATATGAATAGATCGGCGCCAATTTTTTGTAGAATGTCCAACTTGCAAGACGTCCAATAGAACTAACGGCCAATTGGCAGAAGCTTCGCATCGCTCATTAGTTAATTCATATTCACAGCCCTACTAATACTGAATGATATATTGTTGAAACAGTTTCGAGAGAGAGCTAGCAAAAAAACCATTATGAATATAAAACTCAGCAGCAGTGAGCATTATAATGTATGCAATTAACTTTCCATCAGCTCATGTATCCAACAATACAAAAATACTGTTATCTCTCCATTTCGTCTGTATTGTGTCTCTGATTAGGGTACAGTCTCCCACGCAAACTAGATTACTGTACGCGGGATAATTTTAGCTGTTTTGGACTTCGTACTCTAGACATAAAGTTGGTAGTTGTTTGTTTCAGTTTACCTAGATTACGCTGAAATATTTTAGAGGACCACGTAAAAGGCACGACTACATTATCATGGCTAACAAGCCATGAATATTTTATTTATATGTCTGGTTAATGGGGTGTTTGTTGCTGTATATTGACATTACGACAGCCCCTTTTTTTAACCGACTTTCGAAAAAGGAGGAGGTTCTATGTTCGACTGTATGTATGTTTTTTTTTTATTATGTCCGCGCATTTCTCCGTCAGTTGTGGACCGATTTTCAAAATTCTTTCTCTTTTTTATCCGAACGAATATACTCCCGAGGTGGTCCCATAAATTTTTTATCGAAATTGCTTTACCGCTTTTTGAGAAACTGAACAAAAACGAAAAATACGCATATCTTGATGACGTTTTTGTGTTCTCCAAATGTTTAAATTACACGTTCCATGTTATTGGGGTTTTTAGTTCTGGGGTATAACAACTAAAAAGCGAAAAATAAAAAAAAATTTAACAAAAAAAACAACCGACTTTCAAAAAAAATAAATACACTAAAAATTTAAAAATAACTTTAATTTCGCAAGTCGGTGTCAAATATCGAAGAAATAAAATACAAACACCGACTTCCGAAATTAAAGTTATTTTTAAATTTTTAGTGTAAGTATTTATTTTTTTTGAAAGTCGGTTGTTTTTTTGTTAAAAAGTTTTTTATTTTTTGTGGGGTTGGAAATCATCCAAAGACATCTCTCGCTCTAGGGTGGAGCAAGAGGGCGTGTCAGACTCTTACTGACTAAAATCCACCCCTGTTCCTTCCCTGCCCTGAGTGCCCAGGGAACTCTGTTTCGAATTTATCCACAACGCCTGGGCTGGCATCAGCCATGACGGGCCCCGTCATTATTTCTGACAACTCTTTGGACAGCCCTTTATTTGAGGAGCGACTTCTAATGATTTTTAATTGAAAATCACGTCTAAACGACTAGTCTTATTTCTTTGAAAAAAATATATGTTACTCTAGACAATTTCTTTAGTAATTTGATATGTGATTATTTGAAATTATATTTTTATTACATAGTGTAATTAATTTGTAAAGTTATGTCTAACGTGGATAAAAAATTGAGAATCACGCAAAAACTATTGAGCGTATTTTTATGAAACATTCAACATTTTAAAGATAATTTAAAAGTGAGCAGTGGTGGCCCAATGGTCACGGCCGCGACTTATAAGTTGTAGGTCGTGAGTTCAAACCCAGGCAGGTGCATTACTTTGTGTAAATTATTTCATCACCACTGCTCTCAAAACGGCGAAGGAAAACAGCGTGAGGAAACCGGCATGTTCTAGAACCAAAAATTCGAAGACATGTGATATCCACCAACCCGCACTGGGCCCGCGTGGTGACTTACGGCCCACACCCTCTCACAGAGAGGAGGCCTGTGCCCCAGCAGTGGGGACATTAAAAGGCTGATGATGATGATGATAAGTGTTTTAGTATAATACCTGTTGTTTTATGTATAGTAAATCATAATGCGTCTAATTTCAGACAGCGCTCCATGATGGGCGAGTCCTATTACTGAGTGGACGTACGACGCGTTACGTGAATTCAGCCTAGAACACGCAAGATAACCACTCTAGGTCGTTGGCAGTTAATAGCGCCTTAAACGATAATCAAATATATTGATTTAAAAAATGACGTGCGTGTTGGCAGTAGTTTTTAAAAAGCTCTTATATAATTTATTGCTTGCTAATAAATAATAGCGTAATCACTGCACATAAAACGCAGTATTAAGAAAACTCAAGCCGGGTAGAATGGGAAAGTCATTATTTTCTTTTTCCAATATTATTTTTAATTCGCAAGAAGAATTTCCTGTTGAGTCAATCTCTCAAAAAATCCCAATCTAATTCCGTCTTCAGATTGACGCAACTTTAAACTATGAAGCGACCTGATTATTTTACAGTATCATAATCAAAAACTCGAAATATATCATCAATAATAATGTAAGTATAAGACTATCCTAATATTATTACTACCCGCCAAGATAGGCCACGAGTTATTACCTGATAAGAATGGGTCAAACGTTTTTTTTCTGTGGTTACAGTTCATTATGTCAATACGTTGGGGTTATCTAAACATGGCTGGTACTAATTTTTATTTTGATAAGTAACTAGGGAAGGGTGCGAACGATTGCTGGTTATGATGTGATACTAATATGTAATAAACATTACCCTCCTTGTGGAGGAGTTGGGTAAAAAAGGGAACTTCTGCGTCAGAACATCCAAAATATAAAATATGCGGTCTAGAGTTGAAACTTGAGTCAAATAATAGTTTATAGATCTTATCGCCAATCATTTCCGGTGTTAGTCTATAGATAGACTGATTCACTGCTTACCTATTCAAATACCTATGCTCTAAAACAGAGAGTTGACGAATGAATGGAATTCACGCCAACATGAATCTTCATTTCAGCCATCAGCCACATACAGAAATACCTAAGTGTCGTTTATTTGTTTTTGTGAACATTCGACTACGTTGCCAATAATTGTAAATGCCTAGAGCCCATGGTTATATTGCTTGTCTTCGTAAGATTTCAGGCCTTTTTGCTTTATTCATAAAATATTATTTTCATACGTGAATGTCACAATATTTTATGTGCTGCCTATTTTACAGCAGACTGGAGGTTGGCAAATATTTTTATTGCCTGAACCCCTTCTGCACGTAGACATCTTATTTAAGTTCCATTTGGTTTCCGACATTAGTTTGGGAGACTTGAGAATTGGTTCTTCGCCACAAATATTAGAATTGGGACAGTTGAACGTTTCGCTGACGTTACACTGAATTTTTGTATCGTACCACAGAAAAATACGTCGTGTAAAAACATTGCGGCTATGTCTATGCATAACAAACTGTCTCAGAAGCAGAATTAACGCAGTAGAAATGCGAGCAATCACGAAAATGCGACGAGGTATGCACGCAAACGGCACACACCATAAAGAATGATGAAGAGAAAGTACGTGCTACCATGGAAAATGAGAAAGGGCATCGTTTGAAGTGGGCCTTCCTTTTGTAGCATTCACATGAAGATGTGTATGCTTAGAAGAAAAAACATTGTAATGCACGCCATTTTCTTCCAGTTTCTGCATCTACCGCAGGAAATGGACGGAATCAGGTCAATAATAGCCAATAAACTATTAATCATCTTACTCCGGTCATTATAACAGATGTACTGTTATAATTGACTATCCACACAGGAAATTATACTTTGCTCGAGTATTGACTCGTCTTCGTCGCGATATCTCAGCATTCGAACGAGGACTGTAACTCGAATGAATTGAAAGTACGATTATTCGTTCGATTGGCATTGATTTCGCGATACTTCTCGATTTGGATGCTAATAGCCGTGGCTCACGAACAATGTAATGATGTTATGGGTCAGATGTAAATGTAATAGAACTGAATTACGGTGACGGATGTCATTCCTGCGCGATTTAGTTTCTGCGTTAGTCTTTGCGGCACGTACCTATTAGACCTAATGGAACTTTCTGATTTAGTATTAAAGAAAAATATAGCTTTTCCAGTTCTAAATAGACATGAAATCTATAAACATAATATATTTTATTTGCTGTGTGGCCTTTATCAAGACTAATTCCAAGTAACATGCTTGAATTTTTAATAGCGTTTGGGCTTTGATTACCCTGTACGAGGGTTCAGTAGCTTGAGTAATACAAATATGACCTTGCCAACAACACAACGTGTGAAAAGTGCCACATGACAAGGGTTGTTCTTTTTATATCACATGCGATATAAATTATTTTGATAATGCGGGTAGAATGTGTTTCGATATTTGCAAAAACGTGTCGAAGCAACATGATACTTAAAGTCGAACGCGTTTTATCTTGAAAGTACAAACGAAAATCTTACTTTGTGTTCATATATCGATTCAATCTATCTTACAATGTGTAGATTAACATTACATTGTGTAATGAACAAAGATTGCAGTACTCAGGCTGCGGTAATGTATATCTTTTGAAGCTCACCAGTGAATGATATTCGATTATGTGTGTGTGCTGATGATTAAGTATTCTGCGAAGGTTATAGCATAAAGAAGTCTTCGTTCTAAATGAATCATATTAAATAATTAAGTGTAGCCTTTGATAAATTATAAAGTTCTGATCGACCGACGGTCGTGTGCAGTTTATTCTTAGAGGATTGGAGGTTCTGCAAAGATTGAATCATCAGACAGACTCCAAAATACAGCCTTCTCATGAAATTCTTTCCCAATTATCAAAATGTCAAATATTCGATGGCTGAATATCTCTGCCCTGCGAAACTGGTCACGTTTAAAGCCTTTTACCAGCCGCTGATTTATTAGTGTTTAGTCTGCAGAAGATTAGACAATCGCATACTACGAGTACTTACTGAATAGGTACGTGTCTACACTCTACACTCACACACGTGCCAATAGCGGTTATTGATCGTGTTATTTTATTATTAAAAACAATGTTTTGTTTTAAGCTTACTAAGGATGTTGAACAAGGAACATTTGCGCAGTAAACCTTATATTGTCTTAGTCATACCAGCCACACCGCAAAAGGGCGAGTGGTTCACATGTCTTACCTTATATTATTAGAACGTATTGTTTGTAGTTGAACTCAAAATATAACGACGTTAAAGTCGGCCATAAATACTTTAAGGTAAAACTAAAGCAAACAATAAGTATATCTGCCCGACAGCAGTCCCTTGCTCCTGACCTGACCATCTCCGACACTTAGTTTTATACTGCCATTCAGTTGCGGTCTATTGGTAAAGCTTATGGCGGATCGAAATTCGGAACACTCCGCGAATCACTGCGCAGTAGCAAATTCATTCAACAGTGGGAGTTGAGGAATGGGGTACTGCGCAGCGAAACGCGAACTTCACAGAAGTCAATAACTTTGAATCGGAACTATAGCAGGGTGTGTTGATGGGTTATCCTGCCTGTTGTAATTTATTTATTTAGAAGTCATTTTTCAGTTCCGTGTTTTTCCCTTTAGTTATGCGCACCTTCTGAAGTATCACAACACAAACTGTCTTCGAAGATCAGCATCACATCAACGTAGCATTGAAAGAGTGCTGGCTTCCGATCTTCAATTGCATTTGTTCAGAATCGTAGACCACCGTCCTTTAGATCCAATAGGCAATTGATTATAAAACACCAGTATCCAATACATGCTACATCCAATCAGTCAGTCGTAACGATTAACTGCTCCCTCGTAAAGCATCGGCATAGGCATCGGCTATCAAATTTAGGTCAATCGCGGTAATATGTAGTTGGGCAATTTATGGCGGTATTAAAAATTAAGATTGTTTACCTCGATATTTTAATTACAATATTAAGTGATTTTATGGGTTTATTGATTTATGCATCCTGATAGTCAGGGCGGTCTGTCGCAAAAAGTAAGAGATAGAGGTCCTCTAGGGCCAGAAACCATTTCTTCTGCAGTTTAATCCCGGAAAG
This sequence comes from Polia nebulosa, assembly GCA_951329385.1. Taxonomy (NCBI): domain Eukaryota; kingdom Metazoa; phylum Arthropoda; class Insecta; order Lepidoptera; family Noctuidae; genus Polia; species Polia nebulosa. The sequence continues at coordinate 11,856,822 of OX589613.1, read as the reverse complement.
CTGTCGCCATTTTGTCTAATACTTGAAGATTGAAAGCTCTAATGACACTGCCAGCCCTTGATTTGAAGCGCACTACTCGGCAGTGGTGGCTCAGTGGTAACGGCCGCGACCCACAAGTTGTAGATCGTGAGTTCAAACCCAGGCAGGCGCTTTACTTTGTGTAAATTATTTCATCACCAATGCCCTCAAAACGGTGAAGGATCATCGTCAGGAAACAAAAATTCGAAGACGTGACATCCACCGTTGGGCCCCGCGTGGTGGATTACGGCCCACACCCTCTCACAGAGAGGCCTGTGCCCCAGTAGTGGGGACATTAAAAGGCTGATGATGCTGATGACTTATATCAGCAGAAGTAGCACCTTAAGAATTATCATTAGAACTTGAAATAAATTGGCTTTTTCGCACAATGTCACCAAAGTTTGTCTTGTCAGTAGATATATTCGGTTACGGTTTGGGGGACACCTAAGTTGAGCACTCAGACTACATTTTGCGCCGATACGAAATGCCTTAAGAGCAGTATTCAATGTTTGAACAATTTGGCAGCCGGCTAGACTTCCTGGCACCGGCTGATAGCAGTGACGTAGGCGTTCGTCCGGTACCTGTGTTTTTGTTATTGTAATGAATAGTGCAAACGCATCTGATGACCTGATGAAACAATGATTGGTTGAGCTGATTTTTTAAGCAGCTGTACTTGAAAGAAAAAGGGGTTATGAAAGGTACCTGATTTTTCTACGCCTACTTTATTTTTATGAGGGAAACGAAGGGAGCTGCTCTAATGAGTGTTACAAATTTTTGAAGGAGAATACCACAAAGTATATTCTTCTATGTATCTATAACATTCAGTACATAATTATTATCATTATAAATTTTGAGCACATCTGGAGACATTTGCGCCGCTTTGTGAGATTTTTTCTTGTTATCAAAACCCAGCATAATTCAGGAAAAGCTTGTATAATGAATTGATGAATATTGAAAATACTCTGAAGCCCAAAAGTATATTGAGTAACACTCGCCCTCAATAAATCGCCGCCAAATACATATATCGTTTGTTTTAGCGCTTAGCGTTTCATGTGTGCAAATCCAGTTATCGGCTTATCTACAGTCATAACACAGTCTTAAGCCTTCTAGATATAAGCGCCGAAATATACGTATACATAGTTTATCGTTTGTTTGGAGTTCTTTGATCTAGGAAATCGGTGTCACGTTTTAAAATATAAGAAATCTAGCATCTGGAAGGTTGACTAGTGAATAGGTCTGTTTTTTCTGTTCTGTGGACTAGGCAGTGCTGCCGCCCACAAGTCACAATGCCGTTATCTGACAAAATCACATTTTTAGTTATGCACTAAGATGCAGCGTTGAATTTCATAGAAATTAAGGGATCTTAGCGGTGATTTTAGTTTTTTTATCTCGGCATCTATTGACAGGAGAAAAAACAATACTGCTTAGGGTGTTATTACACCAATCGATCGATCGTCGATCGACCATCGATCGATTGTTTTTCGACCGGCATCCGTCAGCCAAAGCTATTACATCAATCGATCAACGATCGATCGATTGGTGTTATCAGTACACCCTTAGAAAGATCGATAGAGAAGTTTTGGCTGATTACCGTGGCATGAAAAAACGAAAACCCGCAAAAAATTCCAGATAATGGCACTATAGCTTAAGGCGCTATTAGCTGACAATGACCTTGAGTGGTTAGATTGCGTGTTCTGCGCTGAGCTCACGTAACGCGTCGTATCTCCACCCAGTAATAGGACTCGCCCATCAAAGAACGCTGTCCGAAATTGAACGCATTATTAATTTATTACACATAAAACAACAGGTATTAAACTAAAACACTGAAACTAAATTATACATAATTAAATGATCTTCAAAATGGTGAAGATTTCATAAAAATACGCTTTATAGGTTTTGCGTGATTCTCAATTTTTTATCCGCGTTAGATATAACTTTAAAAATTAATTACACTATGTTATAAAAATTAATTTCAAATATTCTGAGATCAAATTACGACGGAAATTGTCTAGAGTAACATATTTTTTTTTCAAAGAAATAAGACTAGTCGTTCAGCCGTGATGTTCAATTAAAAACCATTCAAAGTCGTATAATTGCGCCTTAAGGACAGCAGAGTGGGTTAGTCGAGAAGTCAAAAAATCATGGATGTCTGAACTGTAGCTTGAGCCCTGTTTCCGTTCCTTTGCACATCCTCCGATCTCGTGCATGCTAAAACTGATGAAGCTGTCTTTGACGAATCGAAGAAGATCCCAGTATTTCTGGTGTATTGTGAGATGAAGCACAGAATTAACACTGGATGGATGAAATGGCGGCAGGTCACCGGGACTATCTGTGACTCCCGCATTCCCCTAAAACTTAAGGGGAAGATTTATAAAACAATGGTCAGACCTGCTGTCTTGTATGGTTCAGAATGTTGGGCAACAAAAGGGATGAATGAAAAGCAATTGCATGTAGCTGAGATGAGAATGCTAAGAGCGATGTGTGGTGTTACGCGCATGGATAAAATTAGGAATGAGTATATAAGAGGAAGTCTGAAAGTGGCACCGCTGACTGAAAAATTGTGTGGAAATCGGTTGTCGTGGTATGGGCATGTGATGCGGAGGAATGAAGAAAATGTCGTGAGGAAAGTCTTGTGTATGAATGTGGATGGCTATAAGAGTAGGGGAAGGCCAAAGAAAAGATGGTTGGACTGTGTGAAAGAGGATATGGGTAAAAAGGGGGTGACTACAGAGATGACGACTAATAGAGGAGTATGGAAGAAAAAGACATGTTGCGCCGACCCCAAATAAAATTGGGATAAGGGCAGGAGAATGATGATGTGAGATGAGCATATGAATCTAGTGTAGTAATATTTAATTTATATTCGATCTACTAAAGTCTTAAACTAATGTAATTGACCTATGTATGTCGTATTATGTTAAAGAAAATGAAATGGTTGTAAAACCATACACTAAAAACCCAGAATCCACAGCAATGGTGACCAACGGTTTAGCTACAATAGACTCATTTAAATAAACCCCTCAAGTACAGACTAAACAGCGGAGAGAGAGTCTGTTTAACATTCTTAGACATATTTTTTAAAACAATGAATGCCCTTTATATATTCGCAGTCAGGGAAACAGTAGAAGCATCTACGCATTGATACATATCACAGTTTACACACATTTGCACACGCGCCTGTTCTGTTGCTTTTCTTCACACGAGTGCGGGATCTAACATGAATTTGTATGCTATTCTGTCTTTGTGTAAAGATTTGCACGCATACTTCATGTTTATTATTGTCCATTCAAGATTATAGTCGGTATTGCCTATTGAATAAAATAAAATACGGAGTTTTTCTTTTAATGTGATCTTTATTGACCAGAAAGGTTTTTAGCATAAACCAATAAAACTGTGGTAGAAAAAATCTAATGTCAAAAACTGACACTATATATTATTGTAGTCTTTGCACACAGTTTTGAATTCGTTTATTTCAGTGGATAGGTCACAGTTGTAATAATTGTCTCGTATTAATTTTTCAGATAAAACAGGGCGATGGCGAGATCACTGACCGACCTATCACGGTTATGAACTAGCACAGCAATAAATAGATAACCGCAAGTTCCTAATGTGCGTGGTTCCCATGTGAGGGTCTCTCCAGGAGATGGACACACTCCACGTTGGCCACGGGCATAGCAAGGGGTCCAGTCGAAGCCAGTCGCCTTCTACTGCCGACCTGGCGAGAGATCCTGCTGTGGTGACAGACGATGCCGTCATCAGGTCCAGGGTGCAGTCACCTTCGACTGTACATCATGTTGTCAGTGTGAGTAATCATTTTAAGGTTTTTTTAACCACCCACTTTATTACAGCGGATTTGGCAACGAATGATAGATTAGTGCGAATGATTTGAAAGGAAGTGTTTAGATAACGTTTAGTCGTTCGCAAATTGGAAAATCCAATGATTTGTGGGATAGTCCCGTTTAGTGACTAAAGCCACTTCCGAATAGCATTAAAATCCACTCAATAGCCACTGGATGACTCTAGGGTAAAAATAATAATAATAATAATAATTATCATCAGCCCCCAAGATGTAGCTCGTGCAGTCCGTCCGTTAGCTAACTGGAAATCTCCAGGGCCGGACGGGCTGCACAACTTCTGGATAAAATGGTTAACAAGGTCGCATACCCGCTTGGCATCTCAGATCCAGTCTGCCTTAGAGTCAGGGTCGCTACCCCAATTTCTAACCACAGGAATAACCCACCTGCTCCATAAATCAGGTAGTACTGCGGAACCTAAAAATTATAGACCGATCACGTGCTTACCGACGGTCTATAAGGTTCTTACATCCATTTTGAGAGCTAAGATTAATACACATATAAATAGTAACTGTATCATGTCTGCCTCTCAAAATGGATGTAGGAATGGGTCCCGCGGTACTAAGGAGCTTCTCCTCATAGATATGACCATTAGCCAACAGGTTCGGCGCTTCCGAAAGGATCTGTCGACATGTTGGATAGACTATAAGAAGGCCTATGACTCAGTTCCTCATACATGGCTCATGAGGGTGCTAGAATTGTATAAAGTTGATGCAACGATACGCACCTTCCTGATGTCATGTATGGGGCAATGGAGGACGGTCCTTCGCTATCCAGGATGTCGACAAATCCAGAGGAATAGTGAACCGATAAGGATCGAGCGGGGTATATTCCAGGGTGATAGTTTGAGTCCGCTTTGGTTTTGCCTAGCTTTGAATCCTCTAAGCACACTGCTGGAGAATTCAGGGCTAGGCTATCGGTTGAAGAGAGGTGGTCAGGTTATATCTCACCTCCTTTACATGGATGACTTGAAACTCTTTGCCCCCAGCAATCTGCAACTGATGGAGCTACTGAAGGTAACTGAAACCTTCAGTAGTGCCATCAGGATGGAGTTTGGTGTAGACAAATGTGCGGTCATGCATGTAAAGCGAGGGGAGATTGTGGAATCCGTGGGAACTCAACTCTCGGATTTCATAAACCTGAGATCCCTCTCTCCAACCGAAACCTATAAGTATTTGGGTATGTCGGAAGCGTTAGGTATCAATGTTGCTGACATGAAGCAATCGTTGAAGGAGCGCTTCTTTGGCCGCCTGAAGAAGGTATTTAATAGCCTTCTATCAGGCGGAAACAAGGTGCGCGCCTTCAACGGTTGGGTCATGCCGGTATTGATGTACTCTTTCGGCGTACTCAAATGGACTCAAACAGAACTTGACGCCCTGGATAGGCGTGTTCGTACACTGCTGACTGCATTTCGAATGCATCACCCACGTTCGTCGGTGATGAGACTGTATATCCCGCGGAAGTGTGGAGGCCGAGGCTTTTTAAATGCTAAGACCCTCCACAACCGCGAGGTATGCAGTCTAAGGGAATATTTCCTAGCTGCTGACGTGGGTATGCATCGAGATGTAGTGGCAGTAGACAAGGGCCTTACTCCACTCTCCTTGGCTAACGAGAACTGGCGCAAACCTCTAGTGCTTGACACTAACGATCGCAGAGAAGTATGGCAGAGTAAGGAACTTCACGGACGCTTTTTCCGGGCCCTACATGGGCCCGATGTAGACCAACTAGCGTCCGTAGCCTGGCTGCGTGTCGGTGACCTCTTTGGGGAAACCGAAGGTTTTGTCTGTGCAATTATGGACGAAGTTATCATGACGAAAAACTACCGGAGATTTATTGTGAAGGACGGCACGGTTGACATATGTCGGGCATGTCATCGTCCGGGAGAATCAATCCGCCACATAATCTCTGGTTGTTCTCGTCTAGCTAACGGTGAATACTTGCATAGGCACAACCTTGTAGCCAGGATTATCCATCAGCAACTTGCTCTGAAGTACTCTCTTGTGGAATCGGAAGTGCCGTACTACAGATATGCGCCCGACCCAGTTCTCGATAATGGTCATATCTCATTGTACTGGGATCGGTCCATCATCACTGACAGGACTATTGTAGCCAATAAGCCTTATATAGTGGTGGTGGACCGAATCGAGAGGCGTGCAATGATTGTTGACATTACCGTCCCACATGACGAGAACCTCGTGAAAGCCGAGAAAGATAAACAAATCAAGTATATTGACTTGGCTCGCGAGGTTGTCGACATGTGGGATGTGGACTCAGCGATCATTGTACCGATAGTCGTGTCAGCCAATGGCTTAATAGCCACGAGCCTCGATCAACACCTCAGGAGGCTCTCGTTAGGCGGCTGGATCAAGGGCTTGATTCAGAAAGCAGTACTTCTGGACACGGCTCGCATTGTCAGGCGGTTCCTCTCTCTGGAGCCCTGACCGCCGGTAGCTTGGACCCTGTTCCCGATACCGGTGGGCTACTATTTTTTATATTTTTAAATGTTTTATATTCTTTTTTAAGAAATATTTAAAAATGTATTTAATATGTTTAAAAAATTAATAAACGAAATAATAATAATAGTAAATCTTTATTGATCATTATCAAGTATTGCAGTACATGGGTATTTGGTTTATACATGGTAAAATTACAGATTTGCTACAATTGTAGTGGGCGCAATTCTGATCTCCTAACTAGGTTACAGTATAACCTGTATGAAGGAGTAACAGTTCCAATCCCCCATAGATTACAAGAATATGTATCTTTATTATTTTGTACATATATTTTTTTACTGCTACAAAAATATGTTATAAGTAATTGTAAGCGAAAAAGAGAAAAACAAAAAAAAAAAAACAAATGTATATGTAAATTTGAGAAAATTTTGAAAATAAGATGTGACAAAAAAAAAAAACAATTTCAAGTGTGTGTGTGTGTGTGGTGGATGAGTTTGAGTGTGTGTGCGTGCGAGTGTATGTGTAGGTGATGGTGTGTGTGGTTGTGTATGTTTGTTTGTGTGTATAAGCGTATGAGTCGAGTGTGTGTGAGTGTGTTTGTTGTGTTAGATATTATGTTGAGAGTGCTATGCTCCATTTTACTTACCCTTAAATAAGCATTTGTTCTGTTTCGTCATATGTATAGTCACAGATAATATAATACTAGCGTACAGATGCCTCATCCCATACAAAGAAACGATACCGCCGTAACTACGGGTTTTCGACTTGCACAAGCAACTTTTGATCTTCGTTCGGGCCCGTCCTCTACACCTCGCTAGATGGTGTTAGCAGCAACGGCTTGCAAGTTGAATGAATTTACATAAAGTCATACCAATATTTTCTCACACATTGAGGAATTACTATATAGTATTTTTGGCACTTCATAACAGTTTTACTGTTTCAAAATGTTTCACTACACAAATTTTAAAGAGGCGAACGGATAAACTCTAAAGCTTGAAACAGCGCCATCTATTGGTGCAAGAAATAAAAATGGCTAAGGATTCGTTCCAATAAACCTCTAAATTTTAATTAGGAGCCAATCATTCCACAATGTTATGCTTAGGGTAGTTTATTAAATAATAAAATACAGTTTTTACCATACTTTTTTCAAAATATTAATGGTACTTAAACTTCAATATGAAATCGATGCATGTTACGCCATCTATTGTTTGTTTGTTTGAACTAAATTTTCTTTGTTCGAGATGAGACCCCGTGGTATAGTTTAGAAGAAAAGAGTAAATCAATTTCTTACAGTTATGATGTGTTAAGCCGTATACTGGACAATATTTATTTATTTTATTACATAACGAAAATAAAATCTCTTTAGTCTGTAAGTTAGATTATCAAAAAATATTACACACGTATTTTTTGCTTTATCAAATCAATGAAAAATTACAAAGATAAAATGCATCAATGTTCCGTAGTGGAGGCTTTTTACGTAACTTTTGAGTAAAATGTGGTACAATTTTAACTCAAGTGTAACGTCATGCGAAATTTCAACGCACTGTATCGTCTTCATCTTTTGTTTACGTGACAAAAGAAAAATACGTGTCGAATATGTTTTGGTAATCTAACTGACGGACTTATTAGATTTTTTTAGTCATTAATTTTTCTTTTTCCCTTTTTCCCATTTTTCTTTTTTTGTCATTAATTTTTCTTTTTTCCTTTTTCCCATTTTTCTTTTTTTTGACCTACTTCTTGCATTAAATCTTCATTGGGTTGATAAAATGGCGAGTAAACGTTTTTCACACGTCTGAAAGATATTATTATAATGGCTTGATTGGGATAGCTATACAGGGTGTAACGGAAAGGTGTGGTCATATTTTAGGAGCCGGTTGATCCCATGGAAATGAACAACTTTCTCTAAGAAAAAATTGAAAATTCCCAAAAAAAAAAATTGGACTTTCCATACAAAGTTATCATCAGCTGATCAATATTTGTATGGGGAGTAAAAATTTTTTTTTAGAATTTCCTCGAATTTTCTTGAAAAAAGTTATTCATATCGATGGACAGATGCAGTTCTTAAAATATGACCACACCTTTCCGTTACATTCTGTATAAAAAAATAAGTAATAAATAACGTAACTATAAAAAAAAAATTAAATAAAATTTGACCAACTTCCCGGTTTTCGACTGAGCTAAAATTTTCCATACATGTTATTATTGCTCAATTATATTGCACGTGCCTCAAGTATTGGCTATTAGTTCCCATTTAAACTGATCTTCATCTAATCTAGATAAGGCATACGATAAGAGAAGTTCATTCATGCAGTAACATTGTTCTAATCGATGTGCGAAGCAGCATCAATTGTTCTACAATGTTAGGTCTAGTGTGTCCTCGGCAGTTAATTGGTACCTCGTTGCTAATATGAGTATAATAATAGCCGTAATGTGATAATTAATAGATAAGCCGGATAATTTATGTAACGGGTTGTAGACGTCAGATGAACGTACAAACGGAGCCCTATTCGTCTGTCTGTCCGTTCGTCGTCTGTCACACAGGTTTTACAGCTAAACGGTTGGAGCTACAGTCTCCAAATTTTCACGGTATACGCATCTTGTTGACCCAAAGCCATACAAATTGACATTCGTATGTGTCGTACGTTCAAATCCGTTCAGTAGTTTTTGAGTTTATCGCAAACATACAGATAGACACGCGGTCGGGGACTTTGTTTTATAATATATACTGATAGATAAAAAATCTCTTGGTAGTTTATACCTTCAATTTAGAGAACAGGATGAAATAGTATTAAATTCCCCGGTACAATTCTAGCCGGTAACAAATTTAATTACAACTTAATAGTTAATTATCTGCCCAAATACTGGTAATCCTGTAATGTGTCAAACGAATGCTTCCCAATGGACACATCTCCGAAATGGGAATTTATTAGCTAATTTAACTCCGACAGGCATGCGCAAAGTGGTAGACACTAGTTCAACTTGATCTCAAGGACAGAAATCGAAATCTCTTGTCTCTCAAGTCATAAGTTCATAAACGGTGACCCCTTTTATTTTTTGTGGGGTTGGAAAATCATCCAATGACTTCTCCCACTCTGGGTGGAGCTAGGGCGTGTCAGACTTTTACTGACTAAAGCCCACCTACCACCTACGATACCCCTTGGTAAGACTGGTTGCCAGATTTTCGGGCTTCTGACGACCCTTAACGACTATTAAAGATCCACGATTGACAGCCGGGACCAACGGCTTAACGTGCTTTACGAGGCACGGAGGAGTCTCGGTATGTAAAGATGGTCACCCATCCATGGACCAACACCGGTAAGCGTAGCTTAACCGACCCGTGCGGCTGTTATTACATTGGCTACTAGCTGCTGCTGCTCCTCATGTTTACTTGTTTTCACGAGTTCCTGCTAGTGTTTTATATTTATTTATAATGCGGAATACAGCATCCCAGTGTTGAGTTCGGGATGTTTTTGGGTCGTGATTTCAACTTTTAAAATGGTTCAGTGGTAATTGGTTTATTTGTAGTTTGCAGCTAGTCTCCTTATTATGATTTTAGTTAGATGATGCTGAAATAGGTACTTAACAACAATGATAATTGTCCCACATCACGTCACTGAACTGTTTTAGTCATTATGTGGGTAAACTAAATTGTCCTCAATTTAGATGATGTAGGCACCATCACTCATAAAAATATTTAGTTAAATACAAAACAACAACTTTTCAGGGTTTTCTAACAAACTTTTCTCCACTGTGTTAGTGTAATGTATTACTGCGGTACAGAGTTCTAACTTATTTGCTAGATATATAAACAACTACACTACGTAGAGTAGGTACTAAAATCCTACCTTAAGTATAAGCTAGCTTGTTACCTCGCCCCTGGGCATTCAGGGCAGGGAAGGAACAGGGGTGAGTTTTAGCCAGTAAGAGTCTGACACGCCCTCCCGCTCCACCCTAGAGCGGGAGATGTTATTCGATAATGCCCACACCAAAAAAAAAAAAAGTGTAAGCTAGCTTTTCTGATTCTATACTTCCGTGACCTGTCCCTCAGGGATTGTGCGTATAGAGGCTTGCGGAACAGGGTGTAAAGTCCATTGAAAAGGGAGGCTCCTCCGACCACCACAGAAACGGGTTTTGTCGACGGAAGAATAGACAAAATGACAGATTGTAGAAAGATTTCTACCGTCCTAAGCATGGCGATGTTAAAACTGAAAAGGCGAAATATTTCTATTCTTCAGTCGACAAAAGTCTACAATGTAAAACATGATGCTCGGGCAGAAAAGATGTCAAGTTAGATAAAAAGAACTTTGTCTATTCTTGGTAGTATAGAGATAGAATTGGTCATGCTACACCTGTTGACAGGTGTTGAGTCTGGTCAGGGCAACTGCACGATGGTTATCGGGTTGTTGTATTTGTTCAAACCGCACTAAGAATTAACCTCTTAGGCTCCGCGGACGAACCCGTGTTGTCGAATTGAAGCCCGACGACAACCCGGGTTGTCAGCCGATTTTTTTTTTTTCTCTTATTTTTTTTTTTGTCAAACTCAGGTGAGTTTCAGTGCTTGCGCGATGCAAGATTTATGTGTTTAGTTCGTATGTAGCGATTTTTTTAACTAAAATATTGACTATTACACTCAGCGATAGTGTTCTTTTAGTAAGAGATTTTCGTATTCACATCAGTATTTCCGTCTTCCAGATATTACGTTTATACAAACACTAGCAAGTAGCAATCCACCCCGACTTCGCACGGGTGCAAATTATGTATTTAAACCTTCCTCTTTTATTAACCAACTTCAAAAAGAAGTAGGTTATCAATTCGGATGTTTGTATATTTGTTTTATGTATGTTCAGGCATAACTCCGTCATATAGTATAATATTAACAAAATTATTTTTTTGTTCGAAAGGGCATTATTCCGTAATGGTCCCATTTTAAATTTCATATTGATCTGATGATGAGTTTCGGAGACAGACAACGGAACTCTTCAAAAATGACAGCAAATCAACTGCGGTTGCTGCGATCGTATGTCTATGGAGTGTTAACACAATTAAATGGGGAACCACAAATAAAAAGTGAAAAATAAAAACTTTTTTACAAAAAAAATAGAACCGACTTGCAAAAAAGATTTGGAAATTGGTTCTATTTTTTTTTGTAAAAAGTTTTTTCGCCCTCTCTCATCAGTGAAAACCCTATCAAAATCATCCGTTGCTTGGTTTAAAAGAAGTAAACAGAGGCAGACAGCGATTATGTTTTATACTATTTTGAGAAGAGATAAAAAAAAAACCGGTTAGGTTAGCTTAGCCGGCATGAAGAGTTCCGTACCATCGTACTAGATTATACAAGTCTACTTGTTGCCATTATTAAGATCGAGCAAAAAAAAACCAAACAAACACGTTTCCAGTAGCCCCTATAATTTTAAATTTATTTTTACTATTTGTTGTTATAGCGGCTAAGCGCCTACACAAATACACATTCTGAGAAAATTCCAACTGTCTATATATTACGGATCATGAGATACAGCCCGCTGACAGACAGACGGACTGACGGCCGGACAGCGGAGGCTTAGTAATAGAGTCCTGTTGGCTGTTGGTTACTCTTCGGGTACGGAACCCTAAAAAGCGTCTTCATATTTATACATATAGATGTATTACTGCAGTACAAAGTCCGAACAAATTCACCAGGTATAATAAACAAACATTAGTAAAGTATTATGTACTCAAGTACCGTAAGTGCTAGTCTGTTAATGAGTCCACAAGACACGTGAATGGTCTGGTGACGAGTGTCATTATCACCTTGAAACTTATTATAAGGCTCGGAATGCAGGTAGTTCTGTGTTTTTATGCATATCTATTTTATCAGGGAAGTAAATAATATAAACAAAGACGAGACGCTACTTTGTGAAAGTTGTGTGGAATGTATGAGTCAGATTGATAGTGGGACTTGTTAACAATGAAATAAGGAAGTGCAGATATTATTTAATAGATAATAAGGTTATAGAGGTATGCGGAACAGGGTGTAAAGTCCCGCAAACCTCCGTTGAAAAGGGAGGATCCTCCGACCAGCAAGCGTATTCGCTAACTCAGTTGACATCAACTTGAAAGGCACTTTGCCGTACATTGCTGCTTTGACGTGAGAAAACCGTAGTGCCTATTATAATCGATGTCCACCGAGCAATGTATTGCATAGTGCTTATCAAATTGATGTCAACTGAGTTAGCGAATACACCTGCAGACGGGTGTTGTATCTGGTCTGCGCTTCGTGCAAAATGTATGGCAACGACATTACCTGCGGAAAAAACTGTCACGTGACTCACGCCCAGTAATGTCGTTGCCATACATTTTGCACGAAGCGTTAACGTTAACAGAAAAGTATTTTTTCTAACCTCTCTGGGCAACTGCCCAATGGTTGTTGTCGGGCTGTTGTGTAATTTTTACCAATGAAAGCGGAAAGTGATACGTTTTCAGGCATAGTTTCATCAATATCCATTGATTCATAGCTAAGATTATTTTGTGGGTTTTTAGCTGTTTCGTCTTCTACTGACTGATGGGTTATGTATGTTCAAATCGCGCGGAGAACTCAGCTTGCGTGATGCAAGAATTTGTGTGATTTAGTTCTTATGTGGCGACATAGATGTCGCTAAGTGTTTCTGATTTTTGACGCCAACAGTAACAACGGCCAGATTACCTATTCGATAAACTAAATAAAAAGGTTTATTTGAAAAAGGAGGATAGTGAATAAAAAAAAAATAAAAAAAAACATTTATATCAGGCATAGCCCATAACGATCACAGCAGAATTACAATACAGAACAAAAAAAACACAGCTTAAGGTGAAAGCGCCAGGGTAGCCCGCGAAATTCAAATTTTCTTAAGTTTTTTGCAATTTGCAGGTCAGTATCAGGTTGTATGTTGGTCAAAATACGATTCGCGGCCGTAGCAAGTACTTACGTATTTACAGAACTGTGATTATTAAAATCATCAATACAACTGTCTCTCTTAGAGTTGATGCCAAATGTCATGATGTCATGAAATACTTACACTTGGCATCAATTCTAACTGAGAGAGTTGTATTGATGATTTTAATTATTATAATTCTATAAATACATACTTGCTACGGCCGCGAATTAAATTTAGACCACCCCACATCCTGATACTGACTTGCAAATTGCAAAAATCGCAAGAAAATTTGAATTTCGCGGGCTACCCTGGCGAATCCACCCTAAATAAATACAATTTAAATAAAATTTAAAATTACGGCTCATTTGAATCATTATATCGGGTGTAAAAAGACAGTTTCCGAAGTCAAAAGCCACATACTCTACCCATTATTTGAACCATTTTTTTTTCACTAGACCATACCTGGGAATCCACTGGTTCTGGAGATATTGAAGGTCAAAGTCGCAAACATAACACCTGCTCGCCCTTCAGGTTAAGGCAGAGGTGTATCACATTTAGCCAATAATGTTTAATGATAAGCCGCGTTAAAATACAAGCCTATAAATTAAAACAATTCACAAATATGTAGGTTCATCATCCTACTTAATATTTGCGAAAGTTTGGATGGATGGATGTATGTATGTTTGTTACTCAATCACGCCAGAATGGCTGAACGGATCTGATTGAAAGGCACAGATTCTGGAATAGCACATCAATCTGCCCGCGCCTTTTCCAACTATCTTGGGGTCGGCTTCCAGTCTAACCGGATGCAGCTGAATACCAGTATTTTACATGGAGCGACTGCCTATCTGACCTCCACAACCCAGCACCCTCTCACAGAGAGGAGGCCTGTGCCCCAGCAGTGGGGACATTAAAAGGCTGGTGATGATCATAATGATGGTCAATGGCCTTTATTGCAAATTTATCTGACGCTTACCATAATTCCACGCGGGCGAAGCCGCTGGTAGAACCTAGTAGGTTCATAAGACAGGTAACCATAGTTATATTAATTCGGTGACATTTCGCTCCTTCACTCCAAAACTCCAACTTAAACATTAAAGTTTACGTTCTCAAGACTTAAACTTTAGCTGCATCCGAACAATACGTCTAAAAGATAACACCATTGTTCACTAGTACCGTTTCAATGCACCAGACGATTGACCTACGACATTATGAAATAGAAAGTTCTTTACTCTATAAAAGGCTTACAGTTACAGTACCTACATACAGTCAACTGCATGTACAACTAACAAAGAGTTTAACTACATATAATAGGGAATATGCATGATAAATATACTTTGTTTTCTAACCAGTTTATCGATAAACATACAAAATAGAATAATAGCAGTGGATTCAGAATCAAAATTGATCGAAAAACAAACCAGATAGGATAATTTTAAACAATTAATATATCTATCCCTGTCGCAAAAACGGTATCTATGGCAGCTTTAGGGGCATGATGGACTTTTACCGTCAGTGTCCACGTCGGACTTCTCTTTCTATCAGTTTTGAAGCTTTATATAAAAAAATATTTAACATTTTTTTTTTTACTATTGCTAGGCTCGCGTTCGACCACTATCTCACTTGATGGTAAGCGATGATGTGGTCAACCATGGAGCACGCTTGCCTAGAAGTAACATATTCGCTCTTGACCCAAAGACCCCCAGGTTGTGTCTATCAGAAAACACAGATCCCGGCAGGGAATTCCACTCCTTGGCTGTACGTGGATGATACGAGGTGCATTCAATAAGTACCTAGCTTCATCGCCAGAGGGCGCTGTAGTTTCAAAAGAGTTTTACCACAGTGTAGCACATTCTTTTTTAATTCTTTTTTCAAATTTTCATTCCAATCCCTTCATTTGTTTTAATTTGACAACTTACGGAAGCGAACGTGTCTATCGGTTTTACAAAAATGGAAAAAGAGCAATATCGTTCGGTGATTCGATTCCTATTTTTGGAAGGGAAAACGCGCATCGAAATCAAAGAGCGCTTGGATGCTGTGTACGGCGACTCTTCTCCATCGATGGCCACCGTCAAGAATTGGTTCAACGAGTTTGCACGTGGCCGTACGTCGGTTTTTGATGAACCACGTCCAGGTGCACCGAAAACAGCTGCTACGGAGGAAAACATTAAAAAAATCCATGATCTCGTATTGGCAGATCGCCGATTGAAGGTTCGGGAGCTAGCTGAGACTGTAGGCATTTCAGAAGGAACAGTGCATCATATTCTTCACGAGGAACTCGGCATGAGAAAGCTGTCGGCGCGATGGGTGCCGCGTTTACTTACACCAGAAAACAAGCGCAACCGTGAGACCACATCGGAGACGTGTTTGGCGCTGATTAAGCGGAATCCAGCGGAGTTTTTGCGTCGTTTTGTGACCGTCGATGAAACCTGGATCCACTGGTACACACCAGAGACCAAGGAGCAATCAAAACAATGGATCCAGACCGGGGAACGTGCTGCAAAGAAGGCGAAAACTGTAAAATCGGCCGGAAAAGTTATGGCCACCGTTTTCTGGGATTCACAAGGTGTGATCTACATCGATTACCTCGAGAAGGGTAAAACAATTACAGGGCTTTACTATGCCGATTTATTGGGCCGATTCGACGCCGAATTAAAGAAAAAACGACCCCATCTGGCGAAGAAAAAAGTGCTGTTTCACCACGACAACGCACCGGTTCACACGTCTGCCGTTGCCATGGCCAAATTGGTCGAATTACGCTACGAATTGCTGCCCCATCCACCGTATTCTCCAGATTTGGCCCCTTGTGACTTCTTTCTGTTTCCTAATCTGAAAAAATCACTCGCCGGGAATAGATATGGATCGAATGAGGAGGTTATCGCCGCCACGGAGGCCTATTTTGCAGAGTTTGACAAAAACTATTTTTCGGACAGGTTAAAAAAGCTGGAGCATCGCTGGGCTAAGTGTATCGAACTAAAAGGAGACTATGTTGAAAAATAAATTGCCACTTTTCCAAAATTTTCGTTTACTTTTTGTAGGCTAAGTATTTATTGAATGACCCTCGTATTTATGTTTACTCTATAGCTAAAACGTTTTTATTTATCAAACAAAAAAAAAAACATGCGTGTCTATTGGTACTTCACAGAGCTCGTGGCTATGTAATCCTCTGTGTGTCGAGAAGAATGTAAAGCTGCTGGTGGGGCCCCACTGTCATTTGTAGACCATTGACAGTCTTTACCGGTAATCAGAAACCAAAAAATCTGACACCGGTCTTGCCAGGGAATATTGTGTTAGCCAGTTACGGTTGCGGAGGTCAGATATGAAGTCGCTTGCACTTTTAAAATTGTGTCCGGTCAGACTGGAAGCCGACATAGTTGGCAAAATTCTAAAAAGATTAAGTTATTTTTGCCTAGTACCATAACGGTGTCTCATCTCGAAGAAAAAAAATAGTTCAAATAGATTCCAATAGATGGCGTGTTATGTGTCAATCTCTTATTGAAGTTTATGTAATATTATGTAATACTAGCTGACGGCGAACTTCGTACCGCCTTAGAATAAAAAAAGAAGCCATTCCATACAAAATGTTTGTGAAAATGAATTTTCTTCATATTTATTTATTATTATTTTTCCTGTTTAGTTATTCTGCTATTCGGGGCGGAGACAAATCAAGGATCATTAAAATCGGTCCAGCCGTTCTTGAGTTATAAATGGTGTAACTAACTCGACTTTGTTTTATATAATACATTTTAATCTTTATTTTTTTTTTTTTTTTTTTGGTTTTTGTCCATTATGGATATGCCAACCCCATCATACCTTATAACAAAATAAATTCACGTAGTAACACACAAGAATTAATTATAGTAATACTAAAAAGCAGCCACTCACTGCTGAGCGACTAATATTAAATTACATATTTTTTTAGCTGCCTCCGACTTAGGGTTTGCTAATATGCTTTGAATCAGACCTACATCCAGCCTATTTAACGCATATAATATATAAAAATTAAGATTTGGTCGGCTCGTTTGGCGAAGTGGTTGAGCGATTGGCTGCTGCACTGCGTGTCGCGGGTTCGATTCCTGCACAGAACAAATATTATTTTATATGCCCTACAGATAGTTGTTCCAGGTCTAGGCGTTTCATGTATTCGAGTTTACATGTTTGTGAGCGCACAATACGATACAAGAGTAATTCCTATTTTTTAAGACGGTCGACGCATCTGTACGCTAGTATTATATCTGTGGTTTTTATATTAAGGTCCGTTTTAGTCGATCTAGTGTTAGTATTTTATACGGTTGATAGTATCTACTCTCCTCTCTAATTATGTAGGACGAATATTGATGCGAACGCCCCTTTAACCTAGATACATCACCTACAAAGAAACCTAGGTAATATATAATGTTATATTAATGTCTGTTTGGTAATAAGTTACTGTTGTATGGAATTGAATGCGGTTTGCAATGGTTTATGATTCAGAAAGGTGTTAGAAAGGTATGCGGTATGTAATCCCCCGAGTGTCGTTAGGTTATGGAATCATAGTTACGTTCTTGCAATCTTATAAGTATGATCATGCTAGCCTGTGCGGTAATTAGAAATTGCAGAACCATAATTTTTTTCTTCGACACTTATTTTATCATTTTGATAGTGGATACTGTAAAAAGCCATCGATATTCTCAGTCTATGGTAGGTGGAATATTGTTTGGACTTCTAACTAAAATTAAACGGTGGTTGTCCTCGTTTGAAGGAGCTTTGAAATCTTCGGTAGAATTTAAACCTCATATTCGTCGCTGGTGACTTAGTCTATGGATGATAAATTCATCTAAAATAATATTAAAAGAGGTGGGATGGTTTGTCTATGTTTGAAGAAGGTAATATCTGATGGTAGAAATCCAGTTAAATAAATTCTTTTGCTGATAAAAACCGGACTACTACGGATTGCCAATAGGCTACTTTTTATTTCGGAAAATTTACGGTACCAGCCAGCCGGGGCAAAAAACGTATTTTATAATTTACTAGCATTCCGCATGTCCGCCTGCGACTTTTTTAAAAATATTTACAGCCTATAGCACTCACAAATAATGTAGCTTTCTACTGGTAAAATGATTTTCAAAAACGGTTTAGTAGTTTCGGATATTACCCCCTACATACAAACCTACAAACAAATTTTACCTCTTTATAATATAACTAGCGACCCGCCCTAGCTTCACTCGGGTACAATTATATACCTAGCTATGAAAGGTTAAACCATCCTCATTAATCACTCTGTCTATTGGGAAAAACCGCTTGAAAATTCAGTAGTTTTTGAGTTTATCGCGTACAAACGCGGTGGGGGACTTTGTTTCATAATATGTAGTAATTAAGCATAGACAACACAAGCGAGCAGACCCACAGACGAAGGTTGTCGTAAAATCAATCAATACTTGAATACCTTAGTCATGTCAATCAATGTTTGACATGATACTCGAGCATCAGTCCAGCTATCAATCATCTCCATTGCCATATATAAATCCATTTGTCATGGCTATTGTCTGATAGACACATTACAGGCATGAAGAGGTTTATTAAGAGACTATAAATCAAGGCAGTCTATTGCTGTTCACTGCTGGATATGGGCCTTTCCTAAGTTGTGACTAAAACTGTAATTTAAGTCACTTTGGTGTAGATTAATATTGGAGAGACGTTTTAAAATGTTTTGGTACAATGATGAACGGAACAAAGTAATCCATTGTTTTTCTAATTACGTTTGAACCGGATAGGAAAAATTGAGTAACGGAAATAAAACGTCTAATAAATTAAGATATTTGGCAAATTAATGTCGGTTTATAATTCCTTTTTTGCACTTTGTTTTATTAAAATAATATTTGTGTAACTTATTACTAAGACTCAATATGAATACAAAATATTTTTTCGATCAAGATAAGTGGTGTTGATTCTGTTGTGTACAAACTAAACTTAATTTAGGCTATTGCTATCTTTTTCTCCCTAATAAAACAAGAAAGAGACGGACGTAAATTAGAGCTGTCAAATTTAGTTTGAACTAATATTTCCATACAAATTAAGGCTACACGTAAAAACATGTCTAAGAACACGACGAAGCGCAAGGCGTAAACTAGTTTGACATCTCTAACTTAGTGCATAGCTATAGCCGTCCTTTTCTCGCACTGCCTTTTAGTAAAAGATAGCGATTCTCTAATTTTAATTTAGTTATTGAACAAGAGAATCCGCAACTTTATTTTCACAGAAAATTTATAAGTCAGTGAACAGGCTTCAATTATAAGTAAATATATACAACAAATACCAGTGCATTTATTATCTTTGCAAATGATCTAACTAATAAAACACCACTCCTCTTTATTAACGGTGTGATTTAAGTCATTAATATTATGATTGCATCTTTATGGTGTCTGTGTTTTTAAAGACTAGGTCACACCAAAGATGGATGCAACGTATCTGCATTGCAATTTAAGTGACACTGCTATAGACCACCATAGAAACCAAGATTGTCTCCACAGTGCACATACGAGTACTTACTGCGTTTGTGTCAACCCTAAAATATACTTTCAATCAAGGCCAGCCAGGCCGGGCTTGTTCTTCCACTGACTCCTCATCTTCATACTACAGGAACCATCATCCAGTACGTCGTCTCGGCATGGAGAGAGGGCACATCACGTCAAGTCTCACTCCAGAGATTTGGGCAACAGTCCACTCTCAGCTAACACCACAGGAAACAGTTCTAGAGAGTAAGTAGATAATACCCACTAAATAGGTCATAATAACAGATGGCTCTCTGAGGAGCGCTATTTAGGATTACCATCGTGGTTTACCAGGTAGGCCGTTGCAAACATAACATGGCGAAATAGAGTGTGGAGGGAGGTGCAAATGTTACAGACCCGTCGGAGACCCAATGTGAGTGTTCAGAACATGAGCCACAAATGCACACTAAAGAGAGACAGTCACAAAAGTCAATAGTTACAAGGATTGGCATCGTATCCACTTGGATCACGGGTACGATGACGATTCTAAAAGGAAGTGTTGATGTTTTCCATTGAAAATCCGCTGTAGCAGCTAGGAGGATGTTTTTTTAATGACTGAGTGGGATTGGATAGGTATTAAAATTAAATGGGGGCTTAAAAACGATTCTCAAAATATGTCTGCAATAAAATGATATCATTTGGGGATCATTAACAGAACAAAATTATAAAGACCATCAATGTTATTCTGTCGGGCTTATCTATTCTAAGATATCGTTAATAAACAATGGTGTGTTCACTTCTTGCAAATCAAATCAAAACATAACAATGCTTTATCTGTAAAAGCTTTTTCTTTTATTGCAATGACTAATGTGATCGTGTTTTTGCCATATTGTTTATAAAGTTGTAAGTCGTGCACCAATATCTTAATCCTGAACTCTGAGGTAAGCGAAAGGGCTTCTTCTTCTTTTCGTGTAGTGGTACATTTATACACCTATACTTATACTGTTTGGGCTCAGTAAGTGGCCACGTTTGTAGCGGCGTCGGAGGCCCTGTTCAGATCATCGAGGGTGCAGGTGGAAACACATTTGGGACACTCCAGCAGATGATACCAGTCTACATATAGCCAGACTATAACGTGCCAATGCCATCATGATTCCGTTGTGAGAGAGAGAGAGACGGAGGTATACAGAACGAATAGCAGTGTCCCTTTATCAGGTCTCTGTTCCGGGTTGGTCTTTTGAGAGGTCACGGGACCATGTGCTTGATGGTGATCACCGGGAAGGTCTTAGTGAGGTGTTACACTCCCTGGTATTTTTCCCCATAAGTCCAGGCGCCCTTTAAAGGATTCCTACCGATAAAAAAAAAGTTCAGCAGATCTCGCTAGGTACTTACTACTAGGCGGGCAAAATGTGAGTGGTCGAGAATAAAATTGCGTAGTAAGTTCTATGATACTGGTAATATAGAAAACTTTTAGTCGGTGTAAAAACGAAGAAACAAAACCAGGAACACTTTAGTTTGCATTTTTTGTTTTGTTTTTTTTTTTGTAAAAAAAGTTTTTAGTATTCACTTTTTAGTTGTGGTTCCCCATTCAATTGTGTTAACAATACATAGATAAACGATCGCAGTAATCGCGAATTTGCTGTTAGTTATTGAAGAGTACCACTGCCTATCTCCAAAGGTCTTCACCAGATCCTAATGTAATATACTAAAACCTTCCTTTAAAAAAAAAGTGCATTTGAATAACGAAAACCCTATCCAAATCTAATCAGTAGTTTTCGAAAAAATCGCGGACAAACATACATACGGGTCGAAAACAGAACCTCCTTTTTTGAAATCGGTTAAAAACTGGTAATTACTTTGTTGTTCTCCTTACAGCCTGGAAGACTCGCCACAAAAGAAGATACTACCACTGATAGCGCCGGGCGACTACTCCAGTACGGTGTACAGTCCCAACGTGTCGTACGCGCTCTCGTCCGCCGATGAGTATGGCTCGCCCGCATATAGAGGTACATACATTAATTGGTATACATATACAGGACCAATGGATGAAATGGCGGCAGGTCACCGGGACTATCTGTGATTCCCGCATTCCCCTAAAACTTAAGGGGAAGATTTATAAAACAATGGTCAGACTTGCTGTCTTGTATGGTTCAGAATGTTGGGCCACAAAAGGGATGAATGAAAAGCAATTGCATGTAGCTGAGATGAGAATGCTAAGAGCGATGTGTGGTGTTACGCGCATGGATAGAATTAGGAATGAGTATATAAGAGGAAGTCTGAAAGTGGCACCGCTGACTGAAAAGTTGTGTGGAAATCGGTTGTCGTGGTATGGGCATGTGATGCGGAGGAATGAAGAAAATGTCGTGAGGAAAGTCTTGTGTATGGATGTGGATGGCTATAAGAGTAGGGGAAGGCCAAAGAAACGATGGTTGGACTGTGTGAAAGAGGATATGGGTAAAAAAGGGGTGACTACAGAGATGACGACTAATAGAGGAGTATGGAAGAAAAAGACATGTTGCGCCGACCCCAAATAAATTGGGATAAGGGCAGGAAAATGATGATGATGATACAGGACCAATGGGTCCTGCTGCTAATCTCAGCCCGGTCGTGTTGAATTGCCGTCCCATGGCCCTTTGGGAGATATTATAGTGCACAACTCCGTTACTTTACTTTCATTGAGTAAAGAAACAGAATTGTGCACTTTAATATATCCTTTTTTTTGGGTTGGGAAATCATCCAATGACTTGTCATGACGGCGATGATGGGCTTGTCAGACTTTTACTGACTAAAACCCACCCCTGTTCCTTCAGTTGCCTTAGTGCCCAGGGGGCGCGGTAACTCTGTTTCGAATTTATCCGCGACCCCCTTTTTTTTTTTTTTTTGGGGGGTGGGAAATCATCCTATGACTTCTCTCTGGGTGGAGCGGGAGGGCGTGTCAGACTCTTACTGACTAAAACCCACCCCTGTTCCTTCCTGCCTCGAGTGCCCAGGGGCGAGGTAACTCTGTTTCGAATTTATCCTCAACCCCCGGGCAGGCATCGGCCATGACTGGCCCCGTCTCTTGCTGACAACTCTTGTTCGGCGCGCGTGGAACACTACGCGCCGTCGACTCTCGGGCCTGGTGCTGATCGGACGGCGAGCTACCCATTACTCGCCGTCCGCAGGCCCGGGTGCCCGCGACCCCCTGGGCAACTATCTCTTGCGTTCTAAACTAGGTACGTTGAGATTAATCACCGTGACTGAAATTCGGTCGTGTTGTTGGTTGGTCAAAGATATAGTGGTAAATAAAAACAATCATGAAATAAATCCTATTAAAGAGTCGACGTAGCAAATAAAAAAGTAGATTGTACTTTTACTGAAAAATGCCAACGCGATATTCAGTGCCCCCATCTGCCTTAATTATTTTGCTTGACAATGACAAGAACTAACATTAATTAAGTTTTTTTGGCTTTTCAGGTCAAGATGGGGACTATTCAAATCAAGGTAATTACTTATTTTTAACCTCTGCTTGAGGCAGTCGTGTAAAACTACATATTAGACAAAATAAAATTAATAAAAAAAATCGTCACGAAATATTTGTTCATTTTAATTCAATATTGAGAATCAACAACAACAATCAACTGTGTGAAAGAGGATATGGGTAAAAAGGGGGTGACTACAGAGATGACGACTAATAGAGGAGTATGGAAGAAAAAGACATGTTGCGCCGACCCCAAATAAATTGGGATAAGGGCGCATGATGATTGAGAATCAACAAGTCAGTCGCTCCATGTAAAATACTGGTATTCAGCTGCATCCGGTTAGACTGGAAGCCGACCCCAAGATAGTTGGGCAAAGGCGCGGGCAGATTGATTGAGAATTAACAACGAAATTGCTGAAATATTTTACCAAACGGCAGAAAAAATTACTAAAAGGTACCAAAAAGCACTATTAATACTGTTTCAAATGGTAGAAAAATTAATGAGAGGTACCAAAAAGCACCAATACTGTTCTGACTTACCTATCAGCAAAAACTCGCACACAAAGGGTTCAGTACCTTAGGCTGAAAAAATCACGTTTCTTTGTTGGTATAACGGCAACAGAAATACACATTCTGTGAAAATTTCAACTCTACCTATCGCCATTATTAAGATCGAGCAAAAAAAACAAAAAAAAAGTTTCCGGTAGGGGAGCCCCTTTCAATTTTTAATTTATTTTTAGTTGTTATAGAGGCAACAAAAATACATATTCTATGAAATTTCAACTGTCTACCTATTACGGATCATGAGATACAGCCCGCTGATAGACGGACGGACAGCGGAGTTTTGGTAATAGGGTCCCGTTGGGTACCTTGGAGTCTTAGTAATAAGGTCCCGTTGGTCACCCAATTTCGGAATCCTAAAACTTACCATATACGTTGGCATAAATCGAGATTTCGAAACGATAAATGACCTACTCATTTACTTCTAATGTATAAATATTATATTGACACAATTTTCCTTCTGATAACAACCAGTATTTGATACACATTGGCTAAACTAATTCCATATCAAACATTTAATTTTAGTTAACAATTGAACTTTGATTAGACCACAGTAAATAGTGCTAAATTAATAGCAATGACAGTAAATTATTATAAATAGTTGTGAAATAAAATATAAATAAGTTTATTGTAGTGAAAAATAGTGATGTACCTACAGGAAAAATGTATTTTGGTAATAAATTGTTGTTGGGTTAATTGTTAACATAAAAATAAAATTATAATATAATAATAACTTTAGTGATTGAAGTAAACTGATCAGATACAGCCGCTAGTGACACAAAAAAAAACAACAAAATAACATTTAATTTAAAGCTCCCGCTGACAGGTGCGACGCGAAAATGCGACTAACATTTGTCCGAGATTTTGCCCGTAGGTATTCGTAGAACAGTTTTTATGACAAAAAAGCTTTATTAATTAAAAAAACAACCGCCCAACTGCTTGTCCGAGTCGCGAGCAATGAGTTCCGATCGATTTAAAACCATGGTCTTCTTGTGAGTGTTCCAAGTGATCTTTATGTAAATAACTCCTTTTTTTTTAATTTTAGACCCCGTAGTTTTGGAGATGAGGGGGGGAGGTCAATATTCAAATAATTGAACTTTAAAATTATTTAAACCGATTTATAAATCTGTCTGTTACGATATCCTAATGAATTCCATAATAGTATTCTAATATGTGTACATATTGTATAATCTATCAACTGTGACATAATTACTACCGTGACGATTAAGTTACCACTTCGTCTAAGACTCTCACCTATGTAGCTTGTCAGTGTTTCAAGCACTGCCTTACACAATGTCATACAATCGGACACTGCCATTTAGTTACAGATTAATTCCAACTTGTGGTAAAGTTTTATAAAATAATAACGTTATGTCATGATAAAGCTCGAAGATATTGTATCATCAAAAATCTTTTTCACTTATCAAATTATGAATATAAAATACTAAACCATGAAACTTTGTGGACAAGTTACATTATGACGCCTAAGGAACCATTTCAAACAAACTTTTATGAAACTAAAGTTAGACAAACTCTTTCTAACCTGCCCTTAGAAGGGAGGTTTAAATAAACAGTGTTTTCCTTAACAAAATAACAATAAAAATGTACCTACGTGTTGTTTAAAGACGAGAGCGACGGCGCGAACGTGACGTCATCGAAAGCAATGGCGGCCATCGCGCACCTCAACACCAAGATCGAGCGCACTAAGGACCTCATACGACTGGAGCAGACTATAAGGGATGGTAAGTCTATAAATATTTAAACAGCTTTTAGAGTGTTCCCACTGCTGGGACTCCGTCTTCTCTCTAGGAGATGGAATGGGCCGTAATGCACCCCGCGGACCCGGGGTGCGGTCCCGGGGGTGGAGGATAAATTCGAAAGAGTTACCTCGCCCCCGGGCACTCGAGGCAGGGAGGAACAGGGGTGGGTTTTAGTCAGTAAGAGTCTGACACACCCTTCCGCTCCACCCTAGAGCGGAAGAAGTCATAAGATGATTTCCCACCCCCAAAAAAAAAAAAAAATGCACCCCGCGGGCCCAGTGCGGGTTGGTGGATGTCACATATCTTCGTATTTTTGGTGATGTCGTGAGATTTGGACACCTCCCCCCAATCTCACGTGTGATTGTTTAAAATGTATATTTTTCTGCCAATACGTTAATCTGGGTTAGATTCGGCCTCCCTAAACGCCTCACGTAATTAATGGACGCCCCCAAACCAACGTACCTATAGACTGAATTTTTATCGACATTTGTTCTTCCCCATTTACAACCATAATTCAACATTCCAGACAACGTGAACGAGTACCTGAAGCTAGCAGCGAACGCAGACAAGCAACAACTGCAGCGCATTAAAGCAGTGTTCGAGAAGAAGAACCAGAAGAGTGCGCTGTGCATCGCGCAGCTGCAGAAGAAGCTGGAGGGATACAACAAGCGCATCAAGAACTGGGAGGTGAGCATCACTTATGGCCTCATAGTTCTATCTTACCAAGGCGGGTTAGTCTTACATGTGTATTGTAGGTTCACATACACATATTTTTCTGTGTGCGTAAGCTAGAAGCGCTCGGTGTTAGCTATAATAGCTTACGCACATAAAAACAATGTGAAATTGAACCTACACACACAGCCAAGATGGACCTTCTTGAGAAGAAACAACTTTATGAGTTATATGCCGAGGTCTTTTTTTTTTGGTTTGGGAAATCATCCAATGACATCTTCAGCTCTGGGTGGAGCGGGAGGGCGTGTCAGACTCCTACTGACTAAAACCCATTCCTGTTCCTTCCCTGCCCTGAGTGCCCAGGGGCGCGGTAACTCTGTTTCGAATTTATCCACAACCCCTGGGCAGACATCGGCCATGACGGGCCCCGTCATGATTGCTGACAACTCTTTATGGCGCGCGTGGAACACTACGCGCCGTCGACTCTCGGGCCTGGTGCTGATCGGACGGCGAGCTACCCACTACTCGCCGTCCGCCTGCTCGAGTATATGCCGAGGTCTGAAGTGCCTAACTTACACCCATGTTTCTCCAGTTATATGTATTTACGTAAACAACGAGAAGCGACCCTTTACCCAACTCCAGATTTTTCATACAGACTCAGACATTCGAATCTCTTAGGTTAATAAGTGGAGCACAGAAATGTCAATATCAAGTATTTTTAGGGTAAAAGCTTCTGGATTGCGCCACTAGATGGCAGAGTCTACGCCGTGCACGATCCCTAAAGGACAAAACCTCCTTCAATTAATTAGTCAGTACTTTACCACCCACAAATACCCTTCTAGGTAGAAAATTTTGAATCATTCATCACCATTCTAATCATATGATTATTTTTTTTATAAATAAAGCCCTAGGGCAGGGTTTCAATAGTCAGATAACTTTTATTTGAACAATAATTAGTGCGGTTCGACATATTTTCCATACAAAATCTGTCAAACGGCCATTTTTACTCATCAGATAAAAGTTATCTGACAATTGAAAAACCGGCCCTAAATGTCCTAAGTTCCTGCAATTACTTTTAAGTTGATGGCCAAGCTCTAATACTGTAAGCCGTAATAGATTTTAACTTTAGTTTGAAGTTCTTTGCCTCGCAGCAACACGGGACGAGCGGCCAGGCGCACAGGCAGCCCAGGGAGGTGTTACGGGATATGGGACAAGGGTTGAAGTGAGTGCTTTTCATATTATTATAAAGGTACATTTTGTTCATGTATTTGAAGTTTGCTTTCTAATTTTTGTGCTCAAGCAAAGTGATTGTAACATTGTTTAATGTTAACACGCTGGTTCTAAATTCCCTCCACTTGTATTTTTAATCTATGTATATATATAAGACAATTTATAGTAATTTTAGGAATTGCAATTAAGCAATTGTGTTGCTCTGGAAAACAAAGTTTTATTTTAAAATTTATACACACATTCATATTTGTTTTACACAAAAACTATCCTATCTTACCTGGAAAACAAAGAAACTACAATTAAAGTTTTTATTTAAATTGTCAATTCCCTTTTAATGTATTTTTTATAATTTAAGTTAAGTAACAAAATATTCACGTGGTTTTTTCAATTAACTTTTGATAGCCATTCTTTTCTCTTACACACATCTCTATGGCACGCATAAACTATGCTCCACAGATGATTAATATTCTTTACATATATTTTCAAATATGTAGTGCCAAATGACAGAAGAATTAAGTCAAAGTTGTTATACAAACAAGAAGTAAACAATTGACAACCTCGCGAGCCAAGTCAAGATACTAGATCAAATCATTACCGACGGACGGCACGATTGGCGCAGTGGTTGAGCGATTGGCTGCCGCGCTGCTGCGTGTCGCGGGTTCGATTCCCGTGCGGAGCTAATATTTGTATGACCTACAAATAGTTGTTCCGAGTCTTGAGTGTCTTGTGTATGTGAGTTTACAAATTTGTGAACGGACCCATGATACAACAGTTATTCCTAATGTAGGACAACTTTTTTTTTTAATAATTGTTATCTTTCTCTCCCAGGAACGTGGGCGGCAACATCCGCGACGGCATCACAGGCCTGGGGGGGAGCGTGATGGCGGCCCCAAGGGAATTCGCGCACCTGTTCTCTCGCTCCAACCGGTTCGGGTCAGCTGACAACATCGCGCAGCTCGCCGGTCTGTATATTACACTACTGTTGCTGTTCATATGTATAAGTGTAAATGAGAATAATGGTACGTCCATATGATACTGACTTAATTCTTATTACTTAGGATTTTGTCTGTGGAACGTAGCAGGGCCTGACACAAAATACTTTTCTGTTAGCGTTCACGCTAACGATTAGTACAAAATGTAGAGCAGTGGTGGCCCAGTAGTATTGGCCGCGACTTACAAGTTGTAGGTCGTGAGTTCAAACCCAGGCAGGCGCTTTACTTTGTGTAAATTATTTCATCACCACTGCTCTCAAAACGGTGAAGGAAAACATCGTGAGGAAACCGGCATGTCTTAGAACCAAAAATTCGAAGACATGTGTCATCCACCAATCCGCATTGGGCCCGCGTGGTGGATTTCGGCCCATACCCTCTCACAGAGAGGAGGCCTGTGCCCCAGCAGTGGGGACATTAAAAGGCTGATGATGATGATGATGATGATGATGATGATGACGATGATGATGATGATGACGATGATGATGATGATGATGTATGGCAATGACATTACCTGCGGAAAGAATTGTCACGTGGTTCACGTCCAGGTAATGTCATTGTCATAGATTTTGTACTAAGCGCTAGCGTGAACGCTAACAGAAAAGTATTTTGTCTAAAATTTATGGTAATGACATTACCTGCGGAGAGAATTGTCACCTGACTCATTCTATTATCGTTTACGCTAACGCTTAGTACATTTTGTAATAAGCGTTAACGTGAACGCTAACCGACAAGTATTTTGTCTCAGGCCGCAGTGCAGACAAATTTCTATAGAAATCTACGTAAGTCTGTATTAAGTCGTGTGGATGTACCATAAGGGTTTTGCCTAAGTTGGATCCAGCAGATTATTTTTTTTGTTAATTTTCCTTTTATACAGGATGTTACAGGAATCATGTCATGGTCATGTCTTAGAAACTGTTTTTATCCATGGCAATGAACAAATTTCTTAAAGAAAGTAACAGCCTATTCCGAAAACAAATTTTGGACTTCCCATACTAATTTTGATCAGCTGATAGTAATTTACTATGGTAAGTCCATTTTTTTTATTTTATTGGAAGGGTGAATCTCCTGGCGTATTGCAAAAAAGAAGGTGAGTGTTGCCGACGATGACGAATCGTGGGAAATTCAACTTTAATAGACTAGTGTTAAAGTCTCATCCTCATCATCAGCCTTTTAATGGCCCCACTGCTGGGGCACAGGTCTCCTCTCTGTGAGAGGGTGTGGGCCGTAATCCACCACGCGGGCCCGATGCGGGTTGGTGGATGTCACATGTCTTCGATTTTTTGTTCTAGGACATGCCGGTTTCCTCACGATGTTTTCCTTCACCGTTTTGAGAGCAGTGGTGATGAAATAATTTACACAAAGTAAAGCGCCTGCCTGGGTTTGAACTCACGACCTGCAACTTGTAAGTCGCGGCCAATACCACTAAGCCACCACTGCTCTCATGATATTAAAGTACTCTAGTAGTATTCATTGCCTATTATTACTAATTTACTTTAATACTAGTGTTTTAAAGTTGAAGTTCCCACGATTCGTCACTGTCGGCAATACTCCGTCATTATTTTCTGCAAAGCGCTAGGAGATTCACCCGGAAATTGACTTTGACTTCCTTGAAGAATGTTGGTCATTTCCATGGGCACAACCGATATCTAAAATATGGCCACTCATTTCCGTTACAGCCTGTACCTATTAAAAGAAAATACAGTAACTAGTCCATGTGTGTCGGACAGAAGAATCGACGCTTCTTAAAATTGATCCAGAATATTGCTCACCACATAATAATCTACTGGGTTTAACAAAGAGTAAAAATATACACTTGTCTAAGCTGTGGTCATACTGGTTTGCGTTCTAACTCAAATGAAACAGAAAATATCTTCACAATAAAAATCTCTAAATAGTCTTGTATTGGCGTCTATCAAACGTTGCAAGTTCGGGCCTCGTTAATCTTTGCCATCATGAATATGCGTGTGATCGACGCCAGCATTGTTTTTACTCTTAGGTCTATACCTGACTAGGACACCAGTAGCGGCGCAATAATAATTTATTTCTAGGCAAGCGTGCTCCATCGTCGACCACATCATCGCTTACCATCAGGTGAGATAGTGGTCAAACGCGTGCCTATCAATAATAAATTAAAAAAAAAAAACCAGTCGCGTCTCAAGCAAAATGTATACAGCTCTATGGAAGGTACCTCACCTGGTGTCCGCTTGGTTTCGCAATGTATATATTTTAGCAGTGCGACTGGCCGCGCCATTACTGGTGTCCTAGTGAGGTACACAACTTATTCTTTTCAAAGAAGCCGATATGCCCACAGGCGGTGTAAAGTAGATATTTGCTGTGTGACACCTGACTTGTAGTCATCACTTTACAATAAACAATAATACAGTACACATATTTCAATACAGATTACAAAATATTCGACAAAAAAATCGACTAGACTAGACTATAAAATAATGCAAAGATTTACAAATATCATAAATATCAATGAAATACAGTAAGATTTCTTTCCATTTTATTTCTTCTATTCTTTGATTTTATTTTCGTAGTATTCTTCGATAATTTTCTTCTACTGTGTATTAAAATTATATGTTATTTTATTGTAAATACTGCCTTTATTGTAGTCAGTAAAGCTTTGGTTGTTTGCTTATTATTTATTTAGTTTGTTTTATACGATTTAGTTACCATACGAAACATTTTTCTGATTTATAAAACAAATTTTCGACAAAAAACCTACATTTTGGCTTTTACCATTGTTATTCATAAAACATAAAAAAATCTAGTCATAAAAATCCTATTAAAACGGGTTCAAAATCATATTAAAAAAATCAAAGATCATTCCTCATTATCATTAAATGTTTCCATATACTACTATTTACTGGAGTAAGTGTGAACAATAAATGTTTATATAATAAACAATGTATTCTGTCTCACAGAGAACCCGGGTCCTTGTGAGTATATAATATGTTAGTAAGTGTAAGTGTAGACCATCTGTATTTAACTCCATTTTATCATGTTTTAGATCTACTACTATTTTAAACTAACAGTTAAAATATTAAAACTTCATTTAAAACAAAAATATAATCCTGATTCATATAGTCAAGGGTTTAATTTGGTAAATAACAACAAATAAGTGTTAATGGTTTACTCTTGTTTATTTCTTCGGGTTTATTCGAATAATTTTGAGCTCGAATTGACGCGTGATGATATCTGTTCTAGTTCAAAACTGCTCGAGAAAACTAGAAGTAAATCAGCCTTATTTATAAACCTCGCTAATCATATGCTTAGTTTAACTACAGATTAAGGGATTCTTAATTCAAAATAACAAACATCTCATCCATCAAATTTAACTGTCTCTAACAGTGGTTGTCCACCACAATTGTTAGTTGCGCAAGAGCTAAAAACTGGCGAAGTGCGTGTCGGATTTCATGCATTAAGGGTTCCCTTCCATATATTGGTATTTGTTAGTAAAGTAATAATAAACATTATCACCAAATTCATAGGTCAAAAGGAAGTTAAAAAATTCTTCGGAACAAAATTTTGTGACAGACGACGGACGTACCTACACCCTTCAAGCACGGAACCCTAAAAATGATCCGCAAAAGATCTACATATTTCAAACTTTCCACCTGTAAAGCAACATTGATGCAAACTGATTTTAAGTTTCTATCAGAAATGTTGTGGCTTCTATGACAAAGCTCTTTACTCTTTTATTTTAAAAGACCCGTTGTCGCTCAGCGCCCACACATGTGAGGCCGTGCGAATATTTAAAAAAAAAAATTGTAGTTTTTAATATTAATTATTATTATAAAAAGCTATTGTTGCGTGATCGGGGCCGCGCGGGGCTGACGGGTTAGAAAAAAAATTGTTAAGTTTTTTACTGGAGTAAAAAACTTTCCATCCCTGCTAACAACAAAGAAACCAAAGTGGTACACGGTTAATAAAAGATAAACCTCCTTTAAATGATTAATCAGTACTTACCACCAGTGGCGTATTAAAAGATTTGGCGCCCCGGGCCAAATATTTGTGCTGCCCCATATTTAACAAAAAAAGGGAATATTCTTTTTTGCTACTGCTTATTTAAATTGAGCTACACGATTCGGATAGGTAAGATTTTCTTGTGATAGACAAGAAGTTAAGGGGTGGCAAGAAAAGTAGAAATAGTAGTGCTTATCCAACTTGAAAAAATGACAGCAGGTAGCATTCGACGCCCCTGGTAGTCTGCCGCCTTGGGCCATGGCCCTCTTGGCCTAAGGGTAAATACGCCTCTGCTTACCACCCATATTAAACCTTCTTTCGGGTAGAAAACTGTTGAAATAAGGCTCGCTAATTAGTGTTTAAACTAATCATATGATTTTTTTTTTTATAAATAAGGCCCCTATGTCTGTAAAACCGTAAATATTAAATGTCACACAAATTTTAAATTAAAATAACATAAATAACCTTTTCATTGTTACTCTAACCTATAGTGTGTTACCAAATTGTCTACCTAAGTTAATGAGATAATAATCAAATGAATGCTTTGCCGTAATTATCTTCCTGTGTAGTTACTTCTAGTAATGTATGATGTATCTCCCTGTGTAATTATGTCGTATGTAGTGTACCTATATGTAGGAAGTATATAGAGATTCCTAGTTGCACATCCGTCAATTATTTTAGTTATACTGTCGTAGATGCACGAGCTATTACTGATAGTACGTAATAAATAAATATTTAGACTTGCCCTTTTCACTTCAGTAATTATGATCTAAATAATAATCTAAAAATACTGAAAACTTTTACGACAAATAGGTATTAAAAAATAAATAAATAAGTAGAAATGTACATTAATTTTTCGTTCAAATAATGACCTCAACAAATAAATCTAAAAAATACTGTTTTCTAAAACAAATCCAAATAAAAAACTAAATTTAAACAAAACGTATTAAAATCTTTTCACTACATAATACATATTTAAATCCACTAACAAAAGACGTCTGGCACATACAACTTAATGTGTGGACTATATTTGTATGTAAGCATGCACTTATTATACTAGTCACGGTCAAACTAAGATAAAGACTGAATGATCCGTCACGCGCTTAGTGCCTTACTACGAGTTATCACTCGGTTTAACTTAACTTGGGAACTATTTTAATGATTTTAGATCTAAAATCATTAAAATAGTTAAAATTAGATATTTTTAACCGACTTTCGAAAAAGGAGGAGGTTCTATGTTCGACTGTATGTTATGTTTTTTTTTTTTATGTATGTCCCCCGATTTCTCCGTCAGTTGTGGACCGATTTTCAAAATTCTTTTTTCATCCAAAAGAATATACTCCCGAGGTGGGCTCATATAAATTTTATCGAAATTGCTTCAGTGCTTTTTGAGAAACTGACGAAAAATACGTACTTATACCTCGATGACGTTTTGGTGTTCTCCAAAAGTTTAAATTCCACGTTCCATGTTATTGGGGTTTTTAGTTCTGGGGTATAACAACTATAAAGTGAAAAATAAAAAACTTTTTTTACAAAAAAAAAAACAACCGACTTCCAAAAAAAAAAAAACAACAACAAACAAAACAAACTTTAATTCCGGAAGTCGCTGTTTGTATTTTACTTCTTCGTTATTTGACACCGACTTCCGAAATTAAAGTTATTTTTTTAATATTTAGTATTTTTTTTTTTTTGAAATCGGTTGTTTTTTTTTTTGTAAAAAAGTTTTATACATACAACCTACGTACAGTTTGTATAAAAATCTGTTTTATTTGGTAATAAGTCAATAGATTTTTTTTAAAGCTTTTATATGTGTACCTACACAAAATTTTGGGTCAATTCCGTAGACCCTTGAAGAGTTCCATTATCTGGAGCTGATCCTGAATGTTGATTCAGGTCATGCTTACCATTAAAAATGCATTGTCATCGGATCAGAACCAACTTGTAAACATTCAACAACTCCGTAAGTGGTCCTAATTCAGCTTGCAAGATTTGACCTGAAAAAATAAACATTGCAAGTATAAAAGCTTCTAAAAACTGTTTGGATTGGTAAAAAAATATACATGCACTCGTAAAAGACAGCCCTCATTTTTAAACAGTCTGTTAAAATTATTGTGTGAGTGTTGATCAACACTGTTCTCGGTTTCATTTTGCCATTTTTATCATGTTACTACTGTGTATAAAAACAGATTGTATTTCCTATCGCGTTGTTGCTATTGACTTATTGATCTTCCTAAAAAGATAAAAAAATTATGACTAAAAGGTTAACATTGAACTTTGTGAAGGTTTTATGAAACATAGACAACATACATATTTGTATCAAAATACTCTGTCTAAATCGACACTATATTCTGGTAACCAGACCGCTTCAAGAGCAGTAATACTTACTCAAAAAAGAATCTAAATGCTTAAAGTCTTAACATCATAAAGATTTTCATCTCCCCAAAAAACCTACTAAATCTACCTATCTACCAAAACATACCTTAACTGAGACTCACCACCCAATCGCCAATCAAGATAAGTTTTTATCTCCATAAAAGATTCAAACACATGTATGAAACAGCAAAGCTAT
Organism: Polia nebulosa; assembly: GCA_951329385.1. Lineage (NCBI taxonomy): Eukaryota > Metazoa > Arthropoda > Insecta > Lepidoptera > Noctuidae > Polia > Polia nebulosa. The sequence continues at coordinate 11,821,921 of OX589613.1, read as the reverse complement.
GAATAAAATTCACATGCGTGAAATGACTAATAATCCATTGCCCAAACACCTGACGAACTCGCGGTAAACAAATTATCACTCACTATCGCTAAACACTATGACAGCACATAGTATCGCTGTATCGTAATCTCTGCTAGACAATACTCCAATACGAATAGTCAGTATAGTTACCGAGTCAGTGGCAAGCGGCTGTGATGCTGTTTAATAAGTGCAAGAAATGTCGCAAGAAACGTAAATATAGTTTTTTTCTGTTATTTTTGTGCATATGACGTCATTTTGTGTCTCAGTTGTGTGGTTTTACTTATCGTATGTTGAGTAATTTGTCAGAGAGGAGTAATTTGTTTGTCTCATCATTAAATGTGAATATAGCGGTCTTTGATGTTGGTAATAATTACTAGAGATATTATTCGTGTGTAGATGTAGAAAATTTGTTAAAAAATAATTTAACCTTGTATCGTGACGTTTATAAAACTACTATTAATTGTTTGAATAGATGCAAAAAATCCTTATAAATGCCGAACACCTTTTACTTCGTTCCCTTGTAGTATAGTCTCTCTGAATGTACACTGTTTTGATGTATAATATTCATGTACCTATCCACTTTACGAAACCCTTTTACATAAATCCCAATTTCAACATAAACTGACCTCCATACTATACATATTCGTAAGTAGCTGTAAGCACATATGAACCTGTAATACTAAGAGAATCACAGACCACATAGAACTCACACCATTTGTCTAGTAACCGCTATGGACCCTGCTTGTCATCTAGCCTACACGCACAGAGTAGTGAGTTAATGGAGTGTTAATGTGCTAGCCGCGATTTCTGCATTAATTTGCATACATCGCTGCAAACAGTCATAAAGTGTTTTTCTTTGTACGTTGATCGAAAGAAGTATTGAATTTATGAATGAAATATTACTTTTATTACGAATGGTGGTAAAATTGTAGCCTTTGGGTAAACACTTTAATCACAGAACCCAACCAAAACTAACGTCAAACCACGTTTTAGTTAAAAGGAAAGGCGTTTATTCTAAGAAAATATCAAATCAACGTTACAATCGTAGCTGTGAATGGCACTATAGTCACATATCGCACGTAAGCGTCGACAGAACAGATGGTCGATGGGGCCGAAAAGTTCTGGAGTTGCGACCGCATAACAAAAGGCGCAGCGTTGGAAGGCCTCACACAAGTTGAACCGATGACCTGGTGAGGTTCGCAGGAAGCCGATGGATGCGAGACGCACAGGGCCGGTCACTGTGGTGACACTTAGGTTAGGCCTATGTCCAGCAGTGGTCGTCTTTCGGCTGAAATGATGATGATGAAGCATCGACAATAGTAAACCATGTGCAATGCAAATTTTTTGATAAACGTTATCACACGCATAAGCACTCCATTACCACACTACTCCGTGTCAATAATACTACTGTCAATTTGTGTTGCTTATCATGCTGTGTCCTTTTGCACGCCAGCGCCTCCTCACGCGGAGTTACGAGGTAAATAAACGTTTTTATATACAATACGTTATGTACACAGGTAAATATGTATGTGTAAGTACAGTTGACTATAGATATAATGGAATATACTAGCTGCTAATCAGTTGAGTTGAAAACTTAACATGAACTTGACTGACTGTAGTATATTTTAATGAATGCTTTAGTGCAAAAGCGGTGAACATTAAAAAACTTGCCGAGTGCATAACCTTCTCCGTTCGTGAAGTCGGTTATATTGTAGACGAAAATAATGTCTATAACAGGAGATTTTTCAATAGTTCTTTCAAGGATAAATGCTTTAACATATTTATCAAATAGTTAAGTAATTATAAGTTTGAAAAAGCCTTTAGCTTTCATTTAGTTTCACAACTTAGTAAAGCTTTTCGCAGTAATTGGCACAGATTTTATGTTGATACAAAATTCTTTGCAGAAATTAACGTAATAACTTATTTTTAGTTTCGCTAATTTAATGAAATTAACAGGTGTTTGAATATTGAACTTAATATTGAGAAAATAATTAATGCTGAATTAATAGGTAGGGGTAATTAGAATTAAGAATTTTGTATTTTGTATGTCCCACCAATTTACCACCACCACTGAAAATATCATACTAAATTGTATTCCATATTTTCACTGTTCTATGTATGATTCAATCGTTGTCTGTATCACCAACTCCACAATAAGCACAAATTCGGCCTTTGGGCATTGATACTTTGCATAATATTAATCCAATTATCTACCACATAATTAATAATTCCACCCTTATTGTCCAATGATTCTACCTCTCAAAAACAAACCTTTACATTACACTTCTCGAGCACTTGACTTAAGTGTCAAATCAATTAAAATTCACGTTTCTTTCAAAATTCTTTCCTACTCTTTTTTTCCGTCTTTTTCTGACAACCTCTCATCCTGAATGAAACACTTATGTAAATCCCTTTAGAAACCTCATGAAACCTACTTTAATAACATGGGACTTATTTGGGAGAACGCAACCGACCGGACTTTTGCTCGGTGACCAGAGGCTCTAGACAAGTGACATTATCAGCGATAACGTGACGATTGTCAAAAAGTCAAAAATGTATGGAATTGACAAGTACTATCGAAATATCACGTGATCAGCCCCATACATTTTGGCATTTCGACAATCGATACAGCTGTGTTTTGTCTAGAGACCGTTTTTGTGGAACGCACAAGACAGATAAATACTGAAAGCCAGATACAACGAGCCAAAACAGGCACACGTACACATAACGTACAGACAACGTACACATAAGGTACTGACCTAGAGCTAGTACGAAAACACGTGTTTATACAGGTGTGTGCGCAAAAGGGTGGATATATTTAAGACACTGCTTCTGTTCATGGTAACGAACAATGTTCTTCAAGGAAGTCACAGTAAATTCTCAAAAAAAAAAAATATTGGTCTTTCAGTACAAAGTTTCATCAGCTGATCAAATTTAGTATGGGAGGTTTAATTTTTTTTTTTCTGAATTTGCTATCATTTCTTGAAGATTGATTTATTTTCGGGACGCCGTGTCAGACTCTGACTGACTAAAACCCACCGGTGCTCCTTCTGTTGCCTGTGTTATTTGGTAGAAGTAGTGTTTAAAATATGACCACACATTTCCGATACACCCTGTATGTATGTGAGTGTGATTACGCTCGCTGTATAGAGCCGACCTTTCTGTATTTATTTTGTGGTAGAAAAATTGAACGTCATTAGTTTTTCACCGATTCACTACGGTCATTTGCCTTCTCCCTCTCGTCCCATGTAACCATAACCACCATGTATTGAGTATTGCTACAACGTGGTAGCGAACGCGTCATCGGAAGGCTCGCGAGCGTCTGAGGCGGGTGAGGCGGCGGCACCGCGGGGCTCCACGCTGCCTCGGGCTGCGACGTCGCCCGCGCCTAAGTTCTCGCCGGAGGCCTCGCCCAGCTCTTCGGTGACCAGTGAGGGGGCGCCGTAAGTATACACCTTTATAATAGGATACTAGCTTTAAGCCGCGGCTTCGCAGCCAATCGAGGCCTATCCCATAAGATCTGTGCATTTTTCGGATATTAAGTGTCTTATGGCACTGTGCGCTAGTATCGTATGAGTACTTCTAGAGATTACTTCCTGTATTTAAATATACAACAATTTTAACTATTAAAAGAAGAGTTAGTTATTAGAAGAGGGAGAGAGAGAAGTGTTAAGCAGTGCGTGGGTTTGAACCTAGTTAGGCACTTTACTTTGTGTAAATTGCATTATCATTGCTCTCAAAACGGTGGAGAAAAACATTTCAGGAATCTGACATGTCCTAGGATCAAAAATTCGAAGATATGTGACTACCAATCCGCACTGGGCTCGCGTGGTGGATTACAGCCCACTCCCTTTCGCAGAGAGGAGGCCTGTGCCCCAACAGTGGGAACGGTAAAAGGCTGATTATGCCTATGCTAAGTTTAGACTATTTAAGGTGAATGCTCCACCCTAGCCCGCGAAATTCAAATTTTCTTACGTTTTTTGCAATTTGCAGATCAGTGTCAGGTTGTATCTTGGTCAAATTTGATTCGCGGCCGTGGAATTGATGCCAAATGTAAGAATTTCATGAAATCATGACATTTGGCATCAATTCTAACTGAAAGAGTTGTATTAATGATTTTAATGATTATAATTCTGATACATACTTGCTACGTTCGCGAATCATATTTTTACTAAGATACAACCTGACACTGACCTGCAAATTGCAAAAAACGTAAGAAAATTTGAATTTCGCGGGCTACCCTGGCGCTTCCACCTTAAGCCTCGACTGAGTAAGTTACTTCCAGGCAAGCGAGAACTAACGTCAAAAAACACAACTCGTGGTAGTTTGTCTCTGGATCACCGGCAATGGTGGACGGCTAAAGGCATTAATACCTATTGAATGCGTCAAGGATAAATTAATAACAACAACTTTTAATTTAGTTTATGTAAAGTTTTATATTAGTGGATTTATGTTCTGCTATCAGTATAAGCCAGTCTTAGCAACTACAGTAAATGTGGGTTTTCTCGTAGAAAGGCTATATTGCCATAAACTCCTTATCAAACAGCAACTTTACTAATTGTTCGATGAAGGATATAGTTGGCCATAATTAGTCAGTTCATGACTTACGAACAGGGAAAATACCAGTGCAAAAAAGATAAAAACGTCATTATTTCTCTATGGTCATATTTTTTGTTGTTTTGAGCTGGCACAATATTATTGGTAACCGAATGCAACATTATTGAAGAAACTTCCCGTAGCATAGTACCAGTAGTAATTAATAAAATGGCGAATAATGTTGTCGTTGTTTACAGGTACCCAGCGCAGCCCGGTTCTAATAACATTTCGGAGACGACGTTCACGTTGAAACCTATTCTGAACGAGTTGCGCGAGCGCAGGGAGGATTTCGAGAGGCTATCGGAGAAGTTAGATGCACTGAAGGTTGGTTATTATATCTTAATTCTGACAAAATATTGAACATTTTCAAAATAAATCTGCGTTTGAATTAAAACAAATACTATCAACTGCATCAGACTGCTTAAAAAGTAACTAGTTTGAAACTTTTTAGTTGATTTTTACAGTCGGGTTTTTTGAAATAAGTGCCGATTCTCTTGTTCAATAACAAAACTAAAATTTGAGAATCGCGATCTTATCTATCTTTACTAAAAGGTAGTGCGAGAAAAGGACGGCTATAGCTATAGTTCATAGCTCAAGTTAGAGATGTCAAACTGGTATGTCGCATTCATCGTTCCGTCGTTCACAGAACACGATACACAACTGATACGATGAGTGGTATACAGTGGACACAAGAACAAATTCTCTTGTTCTTCGAAACACTGATCAGGGCCAGTTATTTGGGACCTAAATGAGAGAGGTCATGAACAAAAGACAAGAGCGAGTCAGACTCGCGCGCAAGGAGTTCCGGAAATCGTCGAGTTTTTTCAGGTTTTTTTTAAACTGCCTCCTTCATAAAGGTTTTCCGGTAATCTAAAGTAAAGAACTACTTTCTGTATTTTTTTTTTAAATTTTAGGCCCAGTGGTTTCGGAGGTAAAGGGGTAATTTTTCATCTATTTTCTTAAAACTTTAAAATTATGAAAAAAATACATTCGAGACCCTCACAATGTCCCCTTTCATTTGATATGTCGCACGGCACAGTTTGAAAATATTTGTTTTGTTAATTTTCCGATTTTCACCCCAAAAGTGGCCCCCACATTCCAAATTAATATAATTAGTGTACACGTTATATACATATAACGTGTACACTAATAAATTAATATATTATCATCTCTAAATAAATTAATATATTATCATAACATACGTGAGTATGTTATAAATTTATAATGCGAGAGTAGACATCATAACGGTAGCTGCCAGTTGAACGTTATCCATGATGCCTATCGTGCGGGCGTTGGGGCAGCTGAGCTCCACGCGAGGTTGCACGACTGTGTAGTGACGTACTTCGGACTTCGGTCAACTTCGAAGAGTACTTCGTCGAAGTAACTTCGCGAGTAGTGTAGTGCAGGTTTTTGAGTTTAATAAATTTACCTTTATTTTGCAGAACTTGTCACAAGAGGTGTCGTTCCTGTCGGCCGCGCTACAGGAGGAGCGCTTCAAGACTGAGCGGCTGGAGGAGCAAATCAATGATCTCACTGAACTACACCAAAATGAGGTAACACACCAACTTCCTCTGGTTTCTGGGGGTTTTTTCTCTGGTTTCCGCTTGTGTTATTGGTTGTAACACTCAGTGAAGGATGAATTTTAATTGAATTGAAAAGCACTCTCTAACTTGAAGAATACGGAATTTTAAACTTCGTTACACTACTTGTAGCTGAAAATTGCATAGTAATTATTCTATTGTTTTTATTCTATTCGTTTCGCTGTTATTATAGTTTGTATGGACGACGAGTATTTTGTTCCCAACCTCTGACCGTACTTTTCAAGGGTATGCATGACTGACTGTATAATTTATTGTCTCTTCCAATGTTGCAGTTGCACAAAACAATACCAGTTTTGTCGTTATTACATAACACGAACTGGATGAGTTTATTTATTTAATACTAGCGATCCGCCCCAGCTTCGCAAGGATACAAGTTATACACCTAAACCTTCCTCATGAATCACTGGTGTCTATTGGCGAAAACCGCATGAAAATCCGTTCAGTAGTTTGAGTTTATCGCAGACAGACAGACGCGGCGGGGGACTTTGTTTTATAATATGTAGTGATCTTTATCTTTATTTCAGGTGGAGAACCTGAAGCAAGCTTTAACGGACGTAGAGGAGAAAGTGCAGTACCAGAGCGAGGAGCGAATACGAGATATACACGAAGCGCTCGACCTCTGTCAAACTAAAGTGAGTGAAAGAACTTATCGATTTACGTCTAAAAAGGGAAACAGACGCTATCACAACGATTTGGTAAACTGTATATTAAAATTCACCTTGTTTTGTAAGCTAAGTTTGTTAGCTATTTTGGGCTGTGTTTATGGAGAGTCATGTAGTAAATCTATTAAAGTTAACTTGTGTTTTTGCGGATTGATGTGAAGTTGGAATAGTGGATATGGAATAGTTAAAATCGTTCTATGGCCTTAGTTTTTAAATGAAAAACTTAATAAGCGCCGTCCTGGTTACAATAACTGAAATCCTTTCTTGTTTTCATAGGATTTGACATAGCAAACGTTTATGTTACCGCGATGGAGTCAGTATAAAAACTTGTACAAGGACCTCTGTTCAATTATGGTTTTCACGTTTTGCTGGAGGACGTGTCAGACTCTTACTGACTAAAACCTACTCGTGTTCCTTCAGTAACCTGTGCCAGGATGGACGCGGCAGGAAGGAGTCATCCTTTGAGCACTCCCGCGGTCCTGGCAGGACAGGATAAGACCTAAGACTTCATTCCACATCACTTCAAATCTAAAACCTGCACTACACTACTCGCGAAGTTACTTCGACGAAGTACTCTTCGAAGTTGACCGAAGTCCGAAGTACGTGACTACATAGTCATACAACCTCTGTGCAGGAGGTGATCATTCGTCGTGTTGAGGATGTGATGATGAAAAGACTTGATGATGGATACTTTGGTTTTAATTATCGTTCTACAATTTTGACTTATAATATAGACGTACTCGTTCGCCGTTAGTTTTTGGATTGAACCGTTGAACCGTTTTTTAAATTAAATCGGGTTGGGGCCCACGGTGCGTCCCCTCCCGCGCGCGCGCGGCTACGTCGTCCTCGCCTGTGATGTTGTCGCTGGCTTTGTCCGCTAGATGGCGCTGGTTGTCCGTAAACATGCCCCCGGCCTTGGAAGCTCCTGGTTCCAAAGAAGCAGATGTCATTGTGTTGTCGTCGTCAGGAAGCGGGAGTGGGCATATCTTTGAGAAGGAGCGCTTGATTGTGCCCGTCGCCGTTCTTATGCTTGCAACGCGAGCTATGTCATCTTTCCCCGGAAATGTCTGTAGAACTCGGCCTAGACGCCACTTAAGAGGAGGCAGGTTGTCTTCCTTCACGAGCACAAGGGTGTCTGGAACAATAGTGTCTCTGCTGGTCTGCCATTTCGTTCTTTTCTGGAGTTCAGAAACATATTCCTTGGACCATCTACTCCAAAAGTTCTGGCGCATCTGCTCAACACGGTCGTAGCGACGGAGACGCTGCGGAGCCGTTGCGGTAAAATCTTGACTGACGGGTGCGTTGAGTGGTCGGCCAATCAGGAAATGAGCAGGTGTTAGCGGAAGAAGGTCGGAGGCATCGGATGACAAAGGAAACATGGGTCGGGAGTTGAGGACAGCCTCGATTTGTGCCAATACAGTACTTAATTCCTCGTAAGTCAAGTGTGCATTACCTACGACACGAATTAAATGAAATTTACAGGACTTGATACCTGCCTCCCACAAACCACCAAAATGAGGCGAATAAGGCGGAATAAATGTAAATTTAATTAAGTTATTAGCAGTATAATCACGAATATCACTCTCTTTATCTACTAAAAATTTTGCAAATTCTTTTAGCGCCCCTACAAATGTTGTACCGTTGTCTGAGTAGATTTGCAAAGGTTTACCTCGTCTGGAAATGAAGCGCTTTAGTGCTAACAAGTATGCTTCAGTTGTGAGGTTAGTAACCAGCTCTAGGTGTACAGCACGCGTTGCAAAACACACAAACAAACAGATATAGCATTTTATTAACTTTGCCCCCCTTCCTGAACGGTTCAACATAAACAATGGTCCTCCGTAGTCGACGCCGCAATACATGAAAGGGTACCCGGGTTGCAATCTTTCGGGTGGTAAATTACCCATCTGAATATTTAGAGGTTTAGCTTTCATGCGAACACATTTTACACAGGTATGCACTACATGTTTAGCCAAGTTCCGCCCTCTAAGTGGCCACCAAGTTTCTCTTATAGTTGCTAGTAACAATTGGGGCCCCGCGTGTAATAATTCCTTGTGTTTATACTCAAATAAAAGACGGGTGAATCTATGTCGTCCGCATAACAACACAGGATGCTTTTTGTCATATGGAAATGATTCGGAGTTTTCTAATCTACCTCCTACTCGGATTATATTGTGCTCATCTAAAATTATGTTCAAATTAGAAATATTACGAGGGAATTTTGAAGGTTGTTTTTTTATTAAACTTTCATAAATTATTGGAAAAGATGCTTGTTGTGCGATACGCGTTAAAATTATTGTTGAAGTATTCAATTCATCAACCGACAGATTATCTACGAGGCGCTGTGATTTTATTTTATGTCGGCTATTATTCGTAAAGCGTAGAATATAGGCCATAACTCGTATCATACGGTTGAAATTAGAAAAGTTTTCGAAATGAAAGAACATTGGTTTTGTTTGATTCACTAATGCGGATTTTGTGGGTTTTAATTCTGGTAATTCATCATAGTTAATATTATAATTGTTATTGTGCTTACCATCCATTCCCTGAACGTGTAAGAATGGCGGTCCTTTCCACCACAGATCAGCTGATGTTAACATATCCAATTGCAAGCCGCGCGATAGCAAATCAGCTGGGTTCTGTTTACCACTAACATGAAACCACGCTTTATCACCCGTTAGTTCGTTAACTTCTACTACACGGTTTTGTACGAACGGTTTCAGCTGGTTCGGTGGCATCTTAAGCCATCCTAACACTACGGTAGAATCTGACCAGAAATACACATTATTAAACGTCAATCGTAACGAACCAATTATCTTTTTGTAAAGTCTAGCACCTACTACCGCACCGCATAATTCTAAGCGCGGAATGGAAACCGGTTTTACCGGTGCCACTTTACTCTTCGCACATAACAAACGCGCTGTTACAATTGTATCTGTATAACTACGTAAATACGCACATGCACCGTACGCGTCTTGTGACGCATCACAAAAATGTGTAGTTCAACTGTGTGCGCGTTATCTCCTATTACGTAACGAGGTATGCGTAAATGTTGTAAACAATTTAATTGACGGATGAAATTCTGCCAATCTAATAAGATCGGCTTAGGCACTGAGTCATCCCATCCTATCTTAGCTAACCATAATCTCTGAAGTATGATTTTTGCAATCACTATCACAGGGGTGAGTAGACCTAAAGGATCATATATTTGAGCTATAGTGGAAAGAATACTGCGCTTACTAGCATCGGTAATGTTGTGTTCACAATGAGTAGTAAAATGCAATTCATCTGAAATGTTAAACCATCCCAATCCTAAAGTTTTTGTGTGACACGATTCTCCTAGCGATAATTCTTTAAAACTAGACTCAATTTGGGTTGGGGAAGGCGTTGCATTAAAGATCCACTTCCTCAGCGGAAAACAAGCCGATTCTAGGACTTTAGAGACACTACTACATATCTCTAATAATTTTTGATAATCTTGATTTCCCGTAATTAAATCGTCGACATAAAAATCGTCACTAATGATTTGCGCTATGACGTCATCATCGCATTCCATTGCGAGTTGCTTAAGGCACCGTATACTCAAATAAGGCGCGGATGCCGTCCCGTAGGTGACGGTATTTAGCTGATATATGCCAAGGGGATCAGACGGCTTCTCCCTCCAAAGAATTAATTGTAATCGTCTTTGATCTGATTGCACTAATATCTGGCGATACATCTTTTCGATGTCGGCACATGCGACAAATTTAAATTGCCGAAAACGTAGTAGAATAGCAAATATGTCATTCTGTAAGGTCGGACCGATAAGCTGTATGTCATTTAAAGACTTCCCGGACGCGGACTTGGCACTTGCATCGAACACGACCCTAAGTTTTGTAGTCGAACTATGTTCTCTGTAGACCCCGTGATGTGGTAAGAAATAGTACGGCGGCGAAAATTCAGTTATACGGCTCATGTGTCCTAGACTTAAATATTCTTTCATAAAATTGCAATACATCTGTTTATAACTAGGCGTGCTCCGGTTCAACTTACGTTCGAGTGCTAAAAACCTGCTTTCGGCCATCGTAAATGTGTCGCGCAGCTCGTCAGCTGATTCTTTTAAAGGAATGCGCACGGAAAAGCGACCTTTATCGTCACGTAAAGTGGTGTCTTTAAATAAATTTTCGCATGCGAGTTCTTCTTTTGTGAAATTTGGTTTATTACAAATAATTTCTTCAAGTTCCCAAAAACGTTTAAGTTCCGCATCTAATGCTTGCGTGAAATTACATTGCGTTCGAGTGGTTTTTAAATTAATTTGGTTTTGAACTGAACCTGAGATAATCCAACCAAGCTTTGTGTTCTGCAAATAAGGACCTTTAGGCAAACGTATTAGACCCTCAGTTAGCAGATCCCAGAACTTGTCGGCACCTATTAATAGATTAATTTCATCACTCGAATGAAAGTCAGGATCAGCCAGCTGTATGTTGTTGGGAATTTCTATATTATGATTGATGCCCAGTGATGGCAATTGTGCGGTGATTTGATACAAAACTAAGCAATTAATGTGTGTATTGTATGAGCTTGTTTTGGATCGTATATTTACATTACATAATTGTGTGGATTGTGTCACGGAGTTCCCTACACCGATGACTTGAATAGTGGACTGTATCGTTGGAATGTTAAGGGTTTTGCAAAGTTTTTCGGAAATAAAACAGTGCTGGCTTCCGTTATCCAGAAGAACGCGGGTAGTGTGATAATTATTTTTGGAATCCGCAATCTCTACTAGTGCAGTCGATAATAATACTTGATCATTAAAATAGCGCGTATCAATATTATTGACTTTGTTAGGCGTGTGAGACGTGTGAGATGCAGTGATTCCGTTAGTGGACTTTGGAACCACTATTTGTGCTGTGTGTGAAACAGTAGACGATTCGTTAGCGTCAACGAACTCACTGTGTATTAATGAATTATGCTTTTTGTTGCAGTGCCTGCACGGCCCAAACCAACAATCAGTTATTGCGTGGCCGTCACGTAAACAGTTACGGCAAAGATTCTTGTCTTCGATAAACTTCAACTTATCTTTGGGTGATAAAATAAGAAACTCATCGCACGCATACAGAGGATGATTAGAGCTGCACATAGTGCACTTATATCGCGGCGACTTTGTGTGATTAGCCGACTTCTTGCCATGTTTTTGAGTCGAAACATGACTATGTGTTTTTATTGACGGCGAACTTTTCGTGTGATTGTTCTGAGTACTTTCTATTTGTTTACCATGAGAAGGTTTTACCGTTTCTAAAAAATCTGCGCGATCCTTAAGAAAGTTCATTAAGTCAGACAACGACGTTTTTTTATTGGGAGACGTATTTGTGAGGGTACCTTTGAAAAGTTCCCATTCGCGCTCGGTCGACGAGTCTAATTTTGTTACGATAATATAAATAATTAACGTATCCCATGTGTCAGTGGGTTCGTCTAACGTTTTTAATGCGCGAAGATTACGCCAAATAGTATCCATTAGTTTACGTACTTGAGAAGCTGACTCTTTATTTATTGCCTGAACAGTAAATAACGCTTTAACGTGATTATGAATAAGCAAACGACTGTTGTTGTATCTATTTTCCAATAAATCCCAAGCAACGATGTAATTTTGTGCGGAAAATTCCAAAGCTTTAATAACCTGTAGTGCATTACCTGATAGAACGGATCGCAAATAGTGAAATTTCTGAATATTATCGAGAGTATTACTATTATGCACGAGTGATAAAAATGTATCTCGGAACTCAAGCCATTGATCATAAGAACCGTCGAAGTTCGGTAAAGTAATTGTAGGTAGTTTGATACCTTGTGTGTGTGTTTTACAATTACTGTTATCGCTTTGAACTATCGAATTATCTTTAAGAATACACTTAGACTTGGCCACAATAGCATAATATTGATTTTCAAAGCACTCCCTTTCTTGCAACTCTTTATCTATCTGACTACCTGCAACGTACGAGTCTATTTCATCTTGGGTGCTACAAAACTGATCAAACAACTGTTCCACCTTTTGCAAGCGCTCTTTTAATTCGGTTTTCTGAATTTCCGTTGGATTGGAACCGTCTAATGATTGAACGAATTTTGAAAACAACGTAAATTTGCCTTTCAAAGAACCGCGTTTTTTCACTAAATCACGAATAATATCATCAATACTTTCTGTGTCTGCAAGCGAATGCCTCTTTTTCGTCATTGTGGTGGTTGCGAGAAACAAAATCAAGTACTTACGGTTTTATTACACCGATGTATGCTCTGACCGCGACGTAGGTAGATGCACACTTACTACGAACACTGGAATTTAGACAAATAAGAGAATATTAGCACAAACTCAGCACGGAATCGGGAAGGAAAATCTTGAATGACCTGACCATTAACTGCAGATGGTGAATCTTCTCTCGAATCTTCTCTCCGTTGCTCGAATTTCGTAGAAGTTGTAGGTCCGCTTCACTCCAGCTCGCTTTGATTTTTCCGGCTCGTAGGATCAAATTATGTGCAGGAGGTGATCATTCGTCGTGTTGAGGATGTGATGATGAAAAGACTTGATGATGGATACTTTGGTTTTAATTATCGTTCTACAATTTTGACTTATAATATAGACGTACTCGTTCGCCGTTAGTTTTTGGATTGAACCGTTGAACCGTTTTTTAAATTAAATCGGGTTGGGGCCCACGGTGCGTCCCCTCCCGCGCGCGCGCGGCTACGTCGTCCTCGCCTGTGATGTTGTCGCTGGCTTTGTCCGCTAGATGGCGCTGGTTGTCCGTAAACAACCTCGCGTGGAGCTCAGTCTCTCAACTTCGGGACGCTTCGAGTCCTTTGACTCGAGCACAAAAACCGACAACGGTTAGAAGTCGCCCGATGCGAGCCAAAGTTCCACGAAGCGCACCGAAGTGCCCCTCTACACTATCGTATTCGCTTAACTTCGATCAATTTCGCTAGTAGTGTAGTGCAGGTTTAACCTAGATAAATACTTGAACAAACTTTACTCTCAACAGATCAGCAAACTAGAGCAATGGATGGCAGGCGGCGGCGGGGGCGGCGGCGCGGGAGGTGCAGGCGGCGACGCGGGCGCGGGGGGCGCGCTGCCGCCGCGCTTGCTGCTCGTCAAGCTGCTCAACGTGGCGCTCACGCTGCTGCAGCTGGCGCTGCTGCTGGTGGCCACCGTCGCCGGCGTGGCCATGCCTTTCTTGCGTACTAGGTAACGCCTCAGAACATCCATCATTATAAATACAACGGTGTAAATGAAATACGTGGTTATATTTTAAATACTGCTTTTGCTCATAAAAATGGACAACTTTCTTCAAGTTATAGGAAATTCCGAAAAAAAAAACTGGATTTCCCATACTAATTTTGATCAGCTGATGATGACTTCATACATAGGTACAGAAAGTTTTTTAGAGTTCCGTACCCGAAGGGTCCACACGGAGCCCTATTGTTGTCACTTACGTGTCCGTCTGTCGTTTGTCACAAAATTTTGATGCGAAGAATTTTTTAACTTCCCATTAACCTATGAACTTGAAATTTGGTGATAATTTTTATTATTACGTATACTACTACCAATATTTGGTACCGAACCATTTAATGTGCGAAATCCGACACGCACTTGGCCATTTCAATTTGTAATTAAATTCATTATTAGGCCGGGTTTCCACACCATGTTTTCCTTCGCCGATGTCAGTGATGTTCAAGATAAACTTAGCAAGTACAACTGAAAACACCTTATTTATTTCCATCATCCAGCTCTTTTTGACTGTCAAATGTAACAAAAAACGCCCGTCCATTTTTCTTCTTAATTTGTTTTGATAAACATAATGTAAATTTCGGATTTTTTGTATTGACATAGTGTATTGACCTTTGTACTTATTTTTCTGTTTCCTTCTCCTTGTCTATATTGTTAAATAAAATAAATAAATAATGATTATCAGCACATCTCTTGCAAAGCTTTGTTGCCTTTACCTAATAAAAATCAATATTACAAAAATGTAATGTGTGTAGTCTGTAAGGCTACTGTTAGTTGATATATATGCTAAAATCAATTATATAAATAATAAAAACATTGCAGAGTACGTGTCCTAACAACGAGTCTAGCAGTAATGGTCGGCGTGATGGTCCTGAAGCAGTGGCCGGAGGTGACGCAGCTGTCGGAGCACCTCGTGCGGCGGCTCAAGGAGTACCTGCTGGACAAGCACCACGACAGGTAATGTGAGGGTAGGCCAGGCAGGGAGCTGGGGAATGTGGGAGCACCGGTTGGTAAGGGATGCAGTTTAATCTGGGCACAGTCAAGTTAGAATATTACAATGACAGTAATTTTGGAGATTCTGCATACATATAAAATTATCATGATCTCTAATGATTAGTAAAATGAAACTTTACAAAAGGCTAGTATGCAGTTACAATAATCAGCCTATAACGTGTCTAATGCTGAGACCAGGCCTCCTCTCAGTGAGAGAGAGTGGGCATGAATCCACCTTGCGTGGCCAGCATGTAGCACAGTTACCAGAACCCGATTTTATAAATTTCTAAGCCCAAGTATAGAGTGTGTTGCCGTCCTCAACCAACTTTTTCCAACAAAGCAATCACAAAAATTACTTTATAAAAGTTTCGAGTAGTCAAAATCCATCCATCCATCACATAGCATCAGCGCATCTAACTTGTTAATAAAGTCGAAATCGATTTTTCTATTTTATTTATTTTATTTTTACAATTTTAAGAAAGCTTACAGACTAATACAAGTACATGGTAACGAAATAATATCAACTGACAATTGCTAATTACAAGCTTCTACATTTATATTACAATGATATAAAAAAAGAACACCATAAAAAAAAAAACAATTTTCCTGCTTCTTAACGCACTCGTGCAAAATAAATCGATTTCCATATTCGATGGCAGGCATTTACTAGTAGCATATAACATTACAGTGCTCGGGCATACACTGTTGCGATATCAAATAATAATAATAATAACTGCAGCCTTAATCTGACATTAAAAATCCTACCAACCGCACCTGCTCCCACAAAACAGTATTATCTCCTCAAAGCCTTGCTAATAACTTATTGTTCAAATCAAGCTTAGAGCCCAGTGCGAACGAGATGGCGTAGTAAAGTGAAACAAAGGTTACGTATGTGCCGGTCCAGTCTAGCGTAATGTTGAGCGTTACTTAGAGAATAAACGATTCTAATTGAAATTATATAGGCGAATATTAGAAATTGTTGGTGTTTGGACACAGAGTTGAGTAGAAAATTGTTTATTTTCCCGCAATAGGGAATATGCATGAAACAAATATTTGTTATCTAACCGGTTTATCGATGAATATACTAAAATAGAGTACAAACAGTGAAAGCAGAATCAGAATTGATGAATTGAAAATTAAACGAGATATAACAATTTTAAACAAAATATATCTGTCCCTCTCTCGGAAACGCTGTTTTCTATGGCAGCTGTATGGGCGTCATGTCCTTTGACGTCAAAGAACACGTCGGACTTCTCTTTCTAATTATCAACTTTAAAGCTTCATAACTTCGTCGCTGATGATGATATTTTGAAAATTCCTTCATATTTGTTCACTATAGTTAATAAGTCTTCAATTGAACAAATAAAAAAATATCACGCATGTTCCCTATTTACTGCTCTTCCCTCAGAGCGGTTGCGCACTACGTCCGATACTTATCCGTGAAAATACGGCCCGGAGTGGTCGTAGAACAATTTGTATGGTAGGTTACGCACTACCGATCCGAGTGCAGTCCGAGTTTTCTATAGATCTGTATTTTGACGGATAAGTATCGGACGTAGTGCGCAACCGCTCTCAAGATACAAATAAAAAGTTTTTTTTTTTGAAGTTATACTTTTTTAGGCGCGTTATGAAAAAATTATGAGAGTGAAATTTTAAGATGCGAGCAAATCAATGTCACACAAAATTCACAGGTTGAAGTTAGCTAGAACCGACACCTTGAAGTTAGCTATGATCTGTGGTTCATGAAGAATGATTGTTTTCCTTTTGTAAACTTTGTGAGAGTTTGGTTTTTATCTTGTTACAACAAAGAAGTATAACTTCTTACGTGCGTACATAAGTACACACACACTTTTTTTTGTTATTGTTAGGCTCTCACTTGATCCCTATCTCACCTCATCAGGTGGTGATGTGGTCGACGATGGAGCACGCTTGCCTGGAAGTACTCGTAGCCTAGTTTCGGAAGAGCAACTTTTAAATAAAAACTATTTCGGCGGGCCTTTAATAAATTGATTTGAAAGAGTACTAGAGTCATTTCGATAAATCTCACATCCTTTTTTGAAATCGTTAGTTTTTGAAGTCGATAAGAGCATAAAGCCTCACTTTTTCTCAAAAGATACAGCTGTTCAAGGAAGTATACCAGCCGGTCGATTCCGTTCACAGCTCACCGTGAAAACTTAGGCGGAGTGAGCGTGAAGTGAACTGTCATTCCACCTTGATTGTATGGATTGACAGCCCACTTCACGGTCACTTCACCTAAGTTTTCACGGTGAGATTTTACAGAATAGCTCTACAGATGTCATTACTGAGGCGTCAGGTCCCAGACACTTGTCGAAACGCTTCAGATAATGTCAAAAACTGACATACGTCAAGTTGACGTCAACGGCAACGTGACGCCATGTTTACCCCATTAGTTTTTTTCCTGAATGCCCTCATTCTTTACGAAATTGAATCGAAAATTAAGATATACCGCGACTAATCAAGAAAGTAAGCTTCTCTACAAAATAGCTGTTTCCAAACACCAATAAAATTATAAAATGAAAAGTAGATGATATTCAATAGAGTTTTCTATTAATTTCAACAAGCTATTGTACTGTAGTCACTTCACAATATTACTATTATGTAAGCTTTGTTATGTACTATATCGTGTATGTATGTATTATAGGCAGAGAGCATCTTTTAGAGAGATGGGGCATAGACAAGAAATTTTATACCACTTGAGATTATTTAATTTCGATATTTATCGCGTATTATTGGGTTATCTTGTTTTCTTAAGTATATTTTAAGTAATAAATATACTATATACGAGTATTTAATTTTGCTTAAAATTGCTGCATCAGTCTAAAGGATGCTAAAATCATATCAATATAATAATATATGTATACCAGATACAAATACATGTAATGTTTATATATAGATAAACGAAACTGTGTTGCCAGCAATAAGAATGTAATATATTAATTTGTACTTTTTATATGACGGACGTAATTGCAATAATCTTTCCTTGTATTTATTTTATTTGTTTAATTTTTATTATTTTTATTTAATTTCGTTTTCTTTTTGTCCACTGCAGGTATGAATGCAAGTCATTATGTGGTTGATTTTGTCAGAATCAGCATCGCTAGTGGAATTTTTAGGTGATATTGCAATTTTGTCCTGGGAAACTGCGTTATAGTATGTACGCCGACCGCGTTGAGGTAAATACTGCTCAGTTAAACTAACAATACAGGTATATGGGATACTAAATCACATGTAGATATGAAATATGCTCATTTGCATCTACCTAGCCTTTCCCTAACTATGTGGGGGTGGGTTTCCAGTCTGAGGATGCAGCTGAGTACCAGTATTTTACATGGAGCAACTGTCTATCTGGCACCTACCTTCACAACCCATTTACTGGGTGAAACGTTAACCCAAATTAAGTCGGTTAAGTGGTAACGGGAGAGCAGTGGTGGCCCAGTGGAAACACAACAGGCGTGGTGGATTACGACCCAAAACCCTCTCACAGAGAGGAGGCTTGTGCAGCAGTGGGGACATTAAAAAGCTGATGATGACGAAGTTGGTTGAATAATTCATATTCAATGTGAAAGTAATACCATTTCCTGTAGAGATTAAACAATGGAATGTTAGATTAACTAAGCAGTTAGTTTTATTTACTTTAAGCACGACGACGTGAGTTGATAAATAGCGAAGATTTAATGCTTAATAGTCTATCGTAGTAATTCAATGTCTCGTTCGATTTTGTACATAAACATTATGTTTGTTTTCCCGGGACTAGTTATTTTTCTGAGATATACATAACAAATGTGGACTAGTAAAGTAATTGACTTACTGTACGTTTTTATATACAGGGTGGAACGGAAATTGGTGGTTATATTTTAGATAGTGGGTTCTGACCATGGAGACGATCACCTCTCTTTATGGAAATTATAGTAAACCTCAAAAAAAAAATTGTACTTTCCATAGGGAACGTGCACGACGAAGACTCTGCCACCTGGTGGCGCAAATCTGAATCATTTATGGAAACAATTAGAAAATAATCACATTAGAAGTGAAAAATAACATTTAACTAAGTGAAAATGTATTGTTTGCATTTCGGGATGCTTGAACACTTCAAAGGAAAATAAAAATAAATCAAATGGTGTAAAATTCTATTCCTTCCTACGTATAGTACTCACTTTCCATGGTTATGTGATAAACCACAAAAGTGGATAAATGCAATAAAAAACATCTATGTATGAGTCAAAAACATTTAGGAATTCGGTACTAATAATGCCGTTTGTAAAAATGGCTAAGTTTTGTACGTAGTGGTACAATTTAATACAAATAAATCTATAAGGTAAACATAACCTTCTACTTCTAAGACATGCCCGGATTCAAACACTTTTTGGCCTTTTGAATATGTATTAATATGATACTAATCGGCCGGTACCCATATTTTATCATTTTAATCATAATAAAAACGATATAATATAATGTAAACAAATAGACGGCAACACGATAACAGCTCTTACCACCCTGTGGCGCTCGTGTCGATTTATGCTGCCACCTATAGTTCATGCACGTTCCCTATAGAAAGATATCATCGGCTGATCAAAATTAGAATGGGAGGTTTAATTTTCTTTTTCGAATTGTCTATGACTTTCTTAAAGCAAGTTGTCCATTTCTACACCCTGTATTTGTTTGTTTGTTCCATGGGTTACAAAGTAAAATTATTAAGCAATATGTATTGTTATACTCAATGTTAGTAGGCTCTCTGTTACTGTAGAACATTATTACATGTTGTTATAATATAATAAAATCTATCAACTCACGCGCCGCGCCGTGGTGTTAGTATACTTATTACAGTGATATTTCTTTATTATTATTGATTAAGTGGAAATTGAAGTGGTCACACTTAGTTCTAGACGTCAATATAATATTATTCGTGTATGAGTTATACCTTCAGATTCTAGAATGAAAATTATCGCGAGCGTTAACTGTTATGATTGCAGCAATGTACTTTTGGTAATTTGTACGCAACAATTTTCGTTCTAGTAATTGGGGATAAGAATCGTTCTCATGCTTTTAAGATCTGCCATCATAAATACTGACTGAATCATTCATAGGGATTCGTAGTTCATTAATATTTTAAGATCATGAAAAGCTCTAATTAATGATTTAACTAATTTAACGTAACCTTACGATTTTAGGGACTATGTGTGACCACATCGTTTAATTAGTGATTTTACATGAACAAACAAAGGGCTGGGCCCACTTAGATATTGATGATTTATTCTTACGTCGAGGAGCGTACGGTGTCGAAACTTAGTAAATTGCTCACAAACTCAGTTCTAATATGCGAGAGCTGTCAGTTGTAGCGTTGTGTTTGTCACAAAGTACGTGTTGTTAATGCCTTTAAATTGAGGAAATGGTTAGTTAGTCTTATTATAAAGTCTATGATCATGTTATCATTATAAATAACACACCGCTTGTGTGACAAACATAACTACAGTAAGGCCGCGTTTCCATCTGCAAGCAAAACTTTCATTGTATTGCGACCTACCGAAATATAATGTCATCAGTAACTCGATTGTGCCCCGCAATTTTATTAAACTTGCATGCAAGTTTCTTGCAGATGGAAACGCGGCCTAACTGACAGAAATTCTTTTAGACCTTAAAGGCTGAACGGTTTAAAAATCTCGAATCTGTTGAAACTTTGAAACAAACTTGTATCGTTTAGGTGA
Source organism: Polia nebulosa (assembly GCA_951329385.1). Taxonomy (NCBI): domain Eukaryota; kingdom Metazoa; phylum Arthropoda; class Insecta; order Lepidoptera; family Noctuidae; genus Polia; species Polia nebulosa. The sequence goes on along the minus strand of OX589613.1, from coordinate 11,801,079 downwards.
AGGATAATAAATAAATTGCTTGATTGCGTTTGTACAAATTGTAGTTAAAGGGGGAAGGGGCGTTGAGTCGCCATCAGACTTTATATACGTTCCGAAATTGGTTCTAAATATATTCATTATTTTTTATATTGAATTTAGTCAAATATTCGCTAAAGACTACGTTAAAGTATGAATCTTGAATGTCCAACTTTTTTATTGCATTGCGACTCTATTGTTTTCTAAAGCAATGAAACTATGGAGTCGAAAATTTTGAAATCGGTTTATACTTTATTAGTTTTTATCAAAATGACGTTATTTATTGAATTAAATTATTTATGAGTCGATTAATTGTCAAATTATACATTTTTCACAATTATATTTAATAAGTTTGATGTAACTTGTCAATGAACTGTAGATTAAATTAATTTAAATGTGAAAATTACGATTACGTTTATTAGCGTTAAAACCAATACGCATGAAGATGGTTCTTGTATTACGATGCATTAAACTAAACATTTTTTTATGAAAATATTACATGATAAGCAATAAATCTAAATAAAATAGTTTTTGTCTACAAAGCTTCGAAATAGTTTTGGCTAGAGTCTTAAATATAAACATATTATGGTTGGAAACCATTCTTTATCGAGTGTTGGTCTCAAATCTAGTTAATCCTTCTTCGTACTTTAATGAGAACATTCCAAAATTACTTACTGTGTTAGTATGACATAATTGGTCAAGTCAGGGAACCTTTAAATTACTAAAAAAATATTTGGCAACAAAATACTTATTAAGCTCAAAATGTCCTATTCCTAACTAATTATTCTTTTTAGTAACTATACTATACTGATTGATTCCCACCTTTAAATAATTGTAGCTTTAATATATTGTAATAATGATAGCCTAGATCCTAAATTATTATAGATACCGGTTTCCTGACTAGCCTGAGACATTACTACAACTTAGTTTAGTCCAGTTACTACCATCCAAGTTATTTGATGTACAAAACATTTTATTTTCAATCAAACGTATACTATGTAAATATGTTTTATTCAAACTCGCTTTTTATAGTGGAGTCACCAAAATTGTTATTGATTATTCTGTATTGAGTTATACGTCGAGTATTATGCAAATATTTCAGATAAATATATAGGAAATTAATTGATTTCATATTGTTTATATAAATATTTGCAATGCCTTGGAAACACCAATATTGTATGGACGAGTGTTCTGCACAACATGAATTGTGTTGGATTTTTATACCATTTGTTTAAAGACCAGTCAAGAAAATATGTATGTTGAAGTATGTAAAAGTATTAATTTTCGTTGCCGGCTATGGATTGAATTAAATCATCACAATTTTATTCAAGTTTGTGTTTTATTTCGAACAAAACTGACGAAGACGCTAGTGAAGGGCGACCCTCTCGATTCCTTTTTTTTTTTAGGCGTGCTTGTAGTTAGTGTTCGACCGAGTTTCAAAGACCACTGGAGAGTAGCATTCTTCAAATTAAACTGATCGATCGAATCCGCAACACAATACACTGCAATACAGGCGTCACCGATGTTGAAGACAAATCAGCGACGCAATTCTAATGCAGGCATTACACTACTCCCGAAGTTATTTCACGAAGTACTTTTCGGAGTTGACCGAAGTATGTAAGTATGCGAGCCGAGGTTGCACGAAGCAAGTGGGACTTCTCGCAGGTCAGCCTCTGAGGCTGTCGTCTGCTCAACCGGGCTTGCCTGTGTAGGCTTTAATATATTAAAGCCTCTAGCCAGGACTTATTAAAACTTACAAACTAAGTGACCACGCTAAGGGCACCCCCTGCGGGGTACGGGCCTCGGCTTAGGGCGTCACTGGGGGGGGGGGCAGCAAGGGAAGGCTGGATCAGGTTTCCATTAATTGGGGGATTTACTGGCTCAGCGGCACGTGCTGTCGAGAGACGGGGAGGGGCCCTTCTAGACTACCTTATTCGCTTAAGGTAAAAGCTCCAAGCTAGCCCGCGAAATTCAAATTTTCTTACGTTTTTTGCAATTTGTAGATCAGTGTCAGGTTCTATCTTGGTCAAAATTTGATTCGCGGCCGTAGCAAGTATGTATTTATAGAATTATAATCATTAAAATCTTCAATACAACTCTCTCAGTTAGAATTGATTCCAAATGTAAGTAGGTATTTCATGAAATCATAACATTTGGCATCAATTCTAACAGAGAGATGTTTTGATAATTTTAATTCTATAAATACATACTTGCTACGGCAGCGAATCAAATTTTGACTAAGATCCAACCTTCGATCAACTTCGCGAGTACTGTAGTGCAGGTTATACAGAATGCATGAGGGCAGATTTGCAAGGCTCACCATTACAGTATCTGAAAATGGGCGTCGTTATCGAGGCAGGACAATTTTTTTCTCTTTCACAATATGGCGTCTGATTGCCGCCATATAGTGAAAGAGAAAAAAATTAAAGTCTACGAACTATATTAAGGGGTATCAAAATAAAGGATTCGAGGAGGCGATTACATTCCAAAACTAAAACTCACTAAAATGTAGAAAATAAAAAATTGAATATTTTCAAAAAACCCGACTTAAAATCAAGTAAAACGTTCCAAACAAGTCACTTTCCGAGTAGTCTGATGCAGTTGGCATGCAATCAATAATTGAACTGAAATAACTGCTACCAACTGCATGAGACTGCTTGAAAAGTGACTTGTTTGGAACTTATAGTTGTTTTTTTACAGTCGGGTTCTTTTTAGACAAAATATGAGGTAGAACTTTGCCCAGTAATGGGAGAACATATAATTATGTACTTACATACTAAGTAAAAAAAATACTATTCATGAAGAGAAATAAATTCCATTTCTTTCAAAAGAAATCTAAAATTCTAAACATAGGTTAACTTTGTCGACTCTTATAAAAGCTTCATCATCATTCTCCTGCCCTTATCCCAATTTATTTGGGGTCGGCGCAACGTCTTTTTCTTCCATACTCCTCTATTAGTCGTCATCTCTGTAGTCACCCCTTTTTTACCCATATCCTCTTTCACACAGTCCAACCATCGTTTCTTTGGCCTTCCCCTACTCTTAAAGCCATCCACATCCATACACAAGACTTTCCTCACGACATTTTCTTCATTCCTCCGCATCACATGCCCATACCACGACAACCGATTTCCACACAACTTTTCAGTCAGCGGTGCCACTTTCAGACTTCCTCTTATATACTCATTCCTAATTCTATCCATGCGCGTAACACCACACATCGCTCTTAGCATTCTCATCTCAGCTACATGCATCACACAAACATACATACATCACAGCTACACTCTTATAAAAGCTTCAAGGGCGAATATAAATATTTAAGCACCTTGACGCTGTAGAAAATTTTCTTTATAAGTATACCTAGTATACAATTCCTTGAAGGATATTTAAGGTATGAATGGTCTAACTGGCCTCATAAATATTTTTGAAGTTCAAGAAAGTAAAAAAAAACTTGCTTTGGAGTCAATGGGTCAAAGCCTCGCCTTGCTACGATGGTATTATTGCCTTTGACTGGGAACACACAGTGTCACAAAACGTGTAACGTCGCGATAAGGACGCAAGTCATTTCTACAGATTTTAATAAAGTCTTTCTGTTTATCCGTTAACTCTTAAACCGCGCAACCGATTTGGATGCGGCTTTCACTAATAGAAAGATTAATAAAAGAGGAAGGTTTGTGTATATAATTTTCATCCCTGCAAAGCCGGAATGGGTGGCTAGTGAATAATAAGGTGGAATCACTAGACACTAGAGGTCACAAAGCTTATATTATTATGCTGAGATCTGTCCTCGTGAAGTTGTCTGCAATTTCTTATGTTTACAAGTGTTATTTGGTAGCCATGTAGGGAAAGCAAACAAAATAAAACTCACATTTTTATTACAAACATTTAATAATAAAACATCTTTCACAAACCAATACAAAAATATGGTAAAATATAAAACACATTACAAAAAAATATATTATTATACTTTATAACGTATTATTAAACAATCGTCTGGTCATCTTAATAAATACACATAACAAGTCGCCTTATACCCTGAAGGGTTAGGCAGCGCGGGTACCACCTAGTGTTTGTAATAAATATAGATGATAATGTTCAATGAAACTTATGCCCAGTTTTTGCAACGATTTCCAATTTGTCTTATTCATTTTGGGATCGTTCCAGAAAGTGGGGGTTACAAAAATTAAATAGCTGTCTATTCGTTGGCAGCAACAGAGACGGATCTAGGAACGGGTGCTAGATTCTCTGGTTTGGGCGGCGGCACGGGCTTCTCCAACACTTCGATGTGGTCGACCACCTCCACACTGGCGATGTCGTCTGCGTCGTCGTAGGTATAGTCCAGAGGCTCCACTACACTCCTGCGAATGTTTACCTACTTTATAACTAGCTATATTTATGCTGTTTTGGTTCGCCAATATTCAGCTATAAACTAAACTGACAGAGAATATTCAGAATCCTAATTATTATAAATGCGAAAGTTTGTCGCGCCAGAACGGCTGAACGGATCTAGATGAAATTTGGCAAAGAAATAGATTACCTACGAATGGGGTGAATAGAAACAAAACTTTGATTAGGATTTTCATTATGATACCCTAATATTGGTTTCTAGTAAAGTATCGATTTAGTTTTTATAACAATTCATAAATAAATCGGAGTATATATATGCTACAAACAATTTCTAAATAACGTGAAAAACCCCTTCAAAGTTTTGTTTCTATTTATTTATTAAAACTTCATGCAACACAAATGTACAAAGGCGGACCACCGGTGGCGGCCGGCGGGCTATTCACCTCGGCGTTCCTATTCAACCCGTTTGACGGTATAGCCTAGAATAGTACATACGCTGTAATTTAAACTGTTCAAGTACCAATTCCACGCGGGAAAAGCTAGTATGATTTGATAAAATTCTTTCGTTCATTTGAGGTCGAAATTAGTCGGGACATTCAAGTATCTACAAATTAAGATACACATGAAATATGTACCTATCCAGATTGTTACTTTGTTAGCTGATTGTATCTACCACTAGCTAGTAGCTATTGTGTAGTGTCATGACAATGTGACTAAGTAGAACAGTTGGTAATAATTTAGAAAGCAAAGCGACCCAGCTAGCTCCTTTATAGTCCAATAAAACATGCAGCGATCACAAATCTGTCTTGCCTGGGCCTACGCTAGTATTATATAGGCTGATTGGTAATTAGTGACCGATACTTAAACTGCCGATAACAAACAACTTTTGCATAGAAAGATTTTATATAAACTCGTTCACTTTTTAACCGACTTCCAAAAAGAGGAGGTTCTCAATTTGTCTGTTTTTTTTTTTGTATGTATGTTACCCGATTTCTGCGTCAGTTGTGAACCAATTTTCAAAATTATTTTTTCATCTGAAAGAATATACTCCCGAGGTGGTCCCATATAAATTTTACCGAAATTGCTTTTTGAGAAACTGAACAAAAACGGAAAATACGTGTACCTCGATGACGTTTTGGTGTTCTCCAAATGTTTAAATTCCACGTTCCATTATATTGGGGTTTTTGGTTCTGGGGTATAACAACTAAAAAGCGAAAAATAAAAAACTTTTTTACAAAAAAAACAACCGACTTCCAAAAAAAAATACACTAAAAATTTATAAATAACTTTAATTTCGGAAGTCGGTGTCAAATAACGAAGAAGTAAAAATACAAACACCGACTTCCTAAATTAAAGTTATTTATAAATTTTTAGTGTATTTTTTTTTGGAAGTCGGTTGTTTTTTTTGTAAAAAAGTTTCTTTATCACAATAACACAACAGTCGTATGAAATTCGCGCGCGCGCGCCTATGAGCTGTTAGCCGCGTGACGCCGTTCTTTCTTTGGGAAAGTTGTTTGATAACATGAGTACAGTCACGTGTTTAAGTATCGGTCACTAATTACCAGTATATATATTATCTGTGGTGATACTTAGATTTAGACTCCCTAGTCGGGTCCCGGGCATGACCACAAGGCAACCATAGCTACGTATAATAACGACTCGGAGGCGGGTTGTGGGTACACGAACGAATTATGGTTCCGACTCATAAACAGTGCTTGGCACCGAAAGTATTACACAGCTGTTGGCTCATGTCATGGTCATATCCCAAGTTTTAATATGGCTGTCTGAGGGTTGTTTTTTGAATTTATTATAGTGAGTTGATCATACATACCCATCAATGGTAGTGGTGGAATTTTGTTGGCTGTAGACAAAACCTGACCGAGTGAATTCTGACATGTCCCTGGAAATTATATCATGTTACTATTTCTGTTCTTTTTTAGATGAACATCCATATAAATTAATACATAGACAAGCAATATGCATTTAAAAGCATCCCAGCTCGTATCAACTTTGTAAAAGTGTCGTGAACCAAACTTGCCTGCTGTGCGCGTGCGCCATTGCAAAACATTGTGCTGCATACCTTTCATTGCCACATAAAATAAGGAATAAGCACCCATAAAGCAAATATTATAATTGTACAATAAGGGAGGTAAAGGGATGGGAAATGAAAAAGTTTGTCTCTTTTACCAATTCCGTTTTATTTTAGGCTTACACATTCTTGTATATTAACATAACTGATAGCTAGCATCACTAAATACAGTGGAGTAATCGTAGTTATTAATGATTATTAGATATTCCGATTTCACGTTAAATGTTAAGAAATTAAAACTCTTTAGTTGATTCCAAAATAAAAATCTAAAAATTACGTAATCAATAAAATCTTGAATAAAGCCCTAAAACGTCTAACAAAATAAAAATTTACAATAAAAAATATTATGATTGTAAAATATCGTTGTATCCCGCGGGAATGTCTAATCTAATAAAACGCTACAAAAATATTTCACAGAATATAACTTAAATAACATAAGAAAATATACATTTCTAATACTAACTAATTGAGAATGAAATTAGTGTTAAAAATGCCGATGAAGGGGAATGCAGGATATGGAGGAATGTAACATATAAAGCTACACATTAATATGTATATATTTCTGTAATGGCGTTTCATATTTAGATTATCACATAAACAATTCCACATACACATTTATTGCCAATTCCCACACATAATAAGCGATCAATATCTTATACATTAAGAACTCAACGGTAGACAGACAACCCAAACATAGAGAGTTATGGTAAAATAAAATATAATACATTCTTATAAGAATGTCAACCTGTTTTTGGAAGCCAAACGAATTAAACAGAATATTTTAATGCCTATTTCTCTTAAATTATCAATTCTCTGCTCAGTTAAGTACCCCAAAATCGGTTTACATGTACGTAAAACTAGATTTTAATAATAATATATAAAGCACGAAGTCGCTTAGACACACTACAACCATTTCGTACTATAGTAAACTCAACACGATTCGTTGTAAAAATGTATAAAACATCGACATGTAGTGTAGATAATACTAATCATTCATAAGTACTAAAATGTTATTCATTTAAGCCGTTAAAATGTTCAATTTTCTGTTTAAAATACGTCATTAAATATTACGTAATTGATTTCATAGCAGACGTTGTGTCTGATATACTTAATAAGTTACACTTAAAATAATGCTTAGGTCACGTACACAAGTATTATTTATATTGTTGAAAACGCGAAGTAATGGGTACTAAATATTCTGAAAGCTTCCATTTTTTCTATTTATAGTTATTACAGCAATATGTCTCCCTGTATATTGAGGAAAAGCAAGCTTAAATGCTATAACTAAACAGCTTACATTTTTTTATGATTATTTCAAGTTGTCAAAAATATTAAGTACCCGCGACTTCGCGCTATCCCACCTAACTAGTGACACAAACCCAGACAATACAACAAAAATCTTTGTATAATTTGGAATGTAGGACATATTCAGTCGATTAAATGCTTTATCGCTTTGGTATAGCGATTGTAATCGTTCGTTACAACTGTGGAAGGGACAAAATTCATGACATATTTAGCACGGCCCCAAACTTTTTTATAGCTTTTCGTCTAAAATTGATTAGGTTCTGCCGGTCGATTCTGTTAACAGCTCACCGTGAAAACTTAGGTGCAGTGAGTGCGAAGTGAACTATCATTTTACCTTTATTGTATGGATTGACAGCCCACTTCACCTAAGTTTTCACGGTGAGACTTTACAGAATAGCACTACTTTAACTCGTATCAAACGATTGTTAGATAGTATGCCTTCGGTTCTGAATAAAAAAATACTCAAAAGCCAACTAAAGCAAGCCAACCCAATATTTCTCAAGTTAGGTCGGATCGGCTGCCTCATATACATATGATAAAAAACTGTAAATAAAAATCTTATCTTTTATATAGAGAACTTTTCACTTCCATTGTACCAGTAGGTGGGTATCGTAAATATTTCGTTTTAAATTAAATGGCTGTATACTTGAAATAGAGCCATTTAGACACTTTTCTAGGCTTCTTACACTTATTAGTCACAAGTTATGTCTTATTGAGATAAACCCCATACTGCTCGAGTATGAGAACAAAGAACGTCTATTTTTGACGTGTGGTGACTTCTAGAACTAACTTTATGTTGCACTGTGTCGTTAGATTGTTAAAAACATTGCTCTTGTGTGAATAATATTTCGTTAAATAATTCACAGTGACTTCTCATAAAATGCCTTGTTAATTTTATATGCCCATCAGTACTTGTCAATAGGCTATAGGAGAAATATTCAAATTATCCCATTGAGACACATTTTAAAACATAAAAAAAAACAACAAAAACAAGACGACACATAAACACAATTCAATATGTAAATATGAACCCTCTTTATGAACTGGAAACATTGACAATATGAGAAAATAATATAACAACTCGGCAGAATGGAATTGATTGATTGCAATTGATTTTATAATCTTAAACAGAATAATATCAATAGAAATTCCGTAGCATACAAGATAAACTCAAAGCGCCGGAAAATAGTATTAATAACACTACTTTGAAATGACAAAAATCAGTTTTGTGTATTATACGTCAATGTTTCCCAAAAAGACGACACAGTACGAAGCTTACATCACAATCTATCTATATCTGACTACATACAGTCGGACATTTGGGACTTACTCTTGTTGTTTCAATCTTAGAACAATAAATTTTAAATTGTATTGAGGACTTCGATTACTCTAGTTTTTTTCTACCATTGAATATACTCCAACCCCATATAAAACAACGCAATGGTCACATAAGCGGGACAGTCGTTACTACTATGGGCCTTACAAACACATATTAGAGCAATAGTTTTGCCAGTGTCGGAGATAAATGTAGCCATGTACATGACAAATAGCACATTTCACTCTCACTCTGGGCTAAAAAATGCTCCAACACGTCATTGTACGATTTCTGCTCTCAAACTGACCAACAATAGTTGTATTATTCTTGGCAAATGAAAAATTCATGGACAGTAGGACCCGAAAACTTCGTCAAGTTTTAACCGACAGTACCAGAAAGATGTTATGTTTTTCGAGAGTACCCCAATGTCCGTCCCGTATGATGCAGATAAGTACAATATACTAAGCGCTCTTACGCCTTGACGGGCGCGTCCATTTGCGGGATGTAGTCGAGCGCCATGAGGCAGGCGAACACCGTCATGATCATCTTGGGCTTGCGCTCCGTGATGTCCTCGGGCAGTGCGTACACGCGCGCACCGCAGCGTCGGGCCATTGAGATCGCGTATTTCGCGTTGGCTAGGTTCTCCTGTGGATGAAAAGTGATAAGAATAAGATTTTTTTTTTAAACCATTGTTTTGTTTACAAAATAAGAGATACATTGGTCCCCAAACTAGACAGCGCCTGTATCTTGGGGGCCGGAGTTGCGTTGACATTATAAAGAGACATGTTGTAAATAAAAGAGTCAATAACTAGGATGAAGTATTTTAAGATACATAATATTTTGGTAATTAGGTCACCTTTTAAAATTAAGCCTAGGATAGAATTAGTGTAAAATAAAAAACAATTCTGTAATGTTTGTGGTTGTGTATGATGGTGTGATGGATGAGTCATTTGATATGAATGTTAAATAAGGCTACTTATTTATAAACAAAAATCTATGAAAAATTTGAATTTGGAAGTTAAAATATTCAGCCTTCTAATGAATATTTTAACTTCCAAAATTAAATTTCTTCATTCAAAACTGTGTAAGGAGAGTTTAAAGTTTAAAATATTGATTAGCATTTTTAAACTTAGCATAATATGGCTAGCGAGTTATACTGATCAGCATCCAGGAAGTCTCACGGGCAAAGGTATCTCTCATATCTTTCCAGACACATTTTTCTTGTACCACCTTGAACCAGTTTTATGGTGCGTGACCAATTTATTACGATTGTAATTTTTTTACTAAGCTATTGGTTGACGAAAGTTGAGTTATGGTAAAGGAAAAAATAAAGGTACAAGTCTCACCTCCACTTTGCCTCCGGGCAGCACAAGGTCGTAATTGATGGAGCCGGGCTTGATGGCGTCGATCAGGTCGATGACCACCTTGCCGTCAGCCAATACCTCGTCCTGGAAACAAACAATACAATTTAATATTATTATTTCTAACTAGCGACCCACCCCGTTCATCAATTTGAACTCAGACTACTATAATATGCATTGTACAGGTATTCGTCAGTCATCTGTATTAATTTAATAAAAATAAAATTAATGAATTATTGTAATTTGACCACCACAGTCCAACCCCCATAACCGAGAACCATTTCTCAGTATATATATTTTTTATTATGTTTATGAAGTTTTCAAATAACAAAGAAACAAAAAATAGTAAGGGTGTTATTACACCAATCGATCGATCGTCTATCGGTGCCATCGATTGACGTTGATCGATCGGTGTAACAGCTTTGGCTGATCGACGGATACCGGTCGATAAACAATCGATCGGTCGACGTCGACTAATCCATTCCACCATCGATAGACGATTGATCGATTGGTGTACCAAGTAGAAACAATCGATCGACGTCGACTAATTCATTATACCATCGATCGATTGGTGTAATAGAAATTATCGATCGACGTCAACCAATTTATTCTACCATCGATCGACGATCGATCGATTGGTGTAATAACACCGTAACACCGACTTCCGAAACTAAAAGTTATTTTGTAATTTATAGTGTGTTGAAAAACGTCATTTGATTTACGTAGGCTGTGCCAATGCAGTCTCTCATCTTTAAAACGGTTTCGCCTTCGGCTCGGGCGTCTATTCTACTTACTTTTACATCGACACTGGTGCTGATTCTGCTAAGCACAAACTAAACTTAATTTAGGCTACTGCTATCTTTTTTCTCTTTAGTAAAACAAGAATGAGACTGACGTAAATTAGAGCTGTCAAATTTAGTAGAACTAATATTTCTATACAAATTAAGGGTACACGTAAAAACATGTCGACTAAAAACACGGTAAAGCGCAAGGCGTAAACTAGTTTGACATCTCTAACTTAGTTCACAGCTATAGCCGTCCTTTTCTCGCACTGCCTTTTAGTAAAAGATAGCGATTCTTTAATTTTAGTTTAGTTATTGAACAAGAGAATCGGCACCATTAGCTGTTTTTCCAAGTAAAAATGTAACATATTCCAAATAATGCGTAGCGTATCGTACCTGGAAACTCCTGATAGAGGAGGACTTGCCCGCATTGCTGAGCTTGTTGTTGACCCACTGCACGATCTCCTTCTCGATGATGGGGTTGCCAGTGTTGGCCAGCCGCGTCAGCACGGACAGTGTGTACGCGCGCATTAGTTGCCAGATCAGAGCTGCAATAGAGGATGTTACAGGTTAGGAAGTTGTGTGTGTTTTTTTGTGGTATTACGACTGCGATTGAAGTAAAAAATATACCACAAACAGCATCAGACTTCTTGAAAAGTAACTTAAGGTGGAAGTGCTACGGTAGCCCACGAAATTCACATTTTCTAACGTTTTTTGGTATTTTCAGTTCAGTGTCAGGTTGTATCTTGGTAAAAATTTGATTCGCGGCCGTAGCAAGTATGTATTTATAGAATTATAATCATTAAAATCATCAATACAACTCTTTCAGTTAGAATTGATGTCAAATGTAAGTATTTCATGAAATCATGACATTTGGTATCAATTCTAACTGAGAGGCGTCCTGGCGCTTCCACCTTAATAGGAACTTATTAGTTACCTAGCGTGAGCGTGGCGTTGCCTTCGTTGATGTCTGCGCCCGCGATGCCGACGAGCGAGAAGCCCAGCTGCCTCCCCAGCTCCACGGCGTAGTTGCAGTTCTCCAGGCGCTCCATGAACTTGCGCAGCTTCGAGAATTGACGGTGCACCTGCAAACACAAGAAGTGTGATGATCAAGTTAGCTCATTTTATTCTTTAGTCGTAGTAGAGTAAGATCCAGAGCCGCCAGACATTATTTGAGGCGGTGAGCGCCAAAGTGGTCTATCATTTCCAGACACTGCACGCCTGTGTCTGGAAACGATAGGCCACTTTGGCGCTCACCGCTTCATTTATGTTCAGATTGGGGAAAAAAATTGACTTTTCATACAAAGTGTAGAACCAATTTTGATCTGTTATCAAAATTTGTATAGGAGGTACAATTTTTTTTTTCGGAATAACGGATGGATGAATGACAGAATGACTTCTAGACGAAATTTGTTAATTTCTATGGTCAGAAGCAGTATTTTAAATAAGTCCACGCATTTCCGTTATACCCTGTATATGGACCACATTTCATGACAATATAAATCTCAAAAAAAACCGGCCAAGAGCGAGTCGGACTCACGCGCAAAGGGTTTCGAACAAATCATATTTTTTCAGGTTTAAACTACATATAGGTACTTCTTTTAGGGTTTCCTGTCATCTGTAAGTAAAGAACTATATTTTTTTTTAATTTTTGGCCTTTTTCTTTCGGAGATAAGAGGGAGAATGGTCATTTTTCATCTATTTTCTCAAATAACTTAAAAACTATAAATTTTTGAATTATGGAAAAAATATATTTGAAATCTTTACAATAAGCCCTTTCATTTGATATGTAGCTCATTACAGTTTAAAAAACTTTTTTTTCAATTTTCTGATTTGCACCCCCGAAGTGACCCCCATATTCCAAATTCATTTATCCATTTATCTATATACACATGAATATCTGTGATTCAAACACGAACGTGTAACGTAAACGTTCGTGTTTGAATCACAGATATTCATGTGTGTACCAAATTTCAATTCAATCGGTCGAGTAGATTCGGAGTAAATTGGCTGTGGCAGACGGACGGACAGACAGACAGACGCACGAGTGATCCTATATGGGTTCCGTTATTACATTCGGATGTTCGGAACCCTAAAAATATCTGATGCACGTATTTCCTGTAAATTCTGATTAACCTGCTATGATTTGTTTATAAGCAGATATAACACAATAAACAATTTTTTGTTACCTTCTTCCAGTTAACGATGCCAGGCTTGATGATGTCGTAGAGCTGGAAGATGACCAGCCCGTCGGTGAGGTCTGAGTATAGCCAGTTGACGTGCGGCGCCACGCCCATCGAGTTCATCCAGTTACGGTATGCTGAGGACAAGAGAATGTGGATTAGATTAGAGAGGAAATTGTTCAGATTGTACTGTTAGTGGTATTCCTGTGTTAAATACTCGTAAACTAGATAGACTGTTATTTGTTTTAATGTAATCTAAAGAGATTACATTAAAACAAATAACAGTCTATCTAGTATCTAGTATTTTAACCATGCGCGGTAAAGACCGCGCATGGTTGATGGGTAGAGAATGCCTGTGTTAATAAATAAAAGAAGAGTGGCACTCCGGGAGTGCCGACAGAAGTGAAAACTTGAACAAAAATGACCAACGCGCCTACTTCAATTCAAACAGAGGTTGTCAGTGTCGGTTTTCACTTCAAATGAAAACAATCCGCTACGAGTGCTACGACGGTCGGTGATGGTTACACGCGAGTTTCCCATCTCAAAAATTCTCAACGCGCCTAAAGAAGTCTTAACTTCAAAAATTTTGAAGTTTCGAGATTTGCTCTCAACAAAACACACGAATACCACCACTAATAATAATCAGTTGAACTAACAAGACATCATTAAAGTATCCTTTAAACACGTACACACTCACTACAATGTTTTATAATGACTTTGACAAAACACGACCTAAGCCTAAGATATTAAAGTCCACCTTTATACAGTGTTTCTTACTAGTGCATAAAGTTTTAATAAAATAAATAAACGGGCTGGTTACGGTTAGTCTCGCCACATACCGGCTAATGATTTAAAAGGATGGTTCCTCTCATTCGGATCACAGGGTTATCATTGCTTCACTAACACTCATTACTAAATGAATACTAACAACTATTAACTAATCACTAAACTTGTGTAAATACATACTTTAACATAACATCACGCCTTCCGCACTCACTGTACGTGGGTTAAAAATAAACAGTTTGTACCCGCTTCAGCAAATATATTATGTAATTATCGGATCGAAATATTATAATAAACAGAAGTCCCTAAGTCGGCACTAAACTGACAGTCGATCAAGTAAGAAAAACATTTAGTAACACTGCAACGTGTAAAGCTGGCTTTCCGCGTATTAATCTTATAAAATTTTACATCCTATATCCGGCTCGAAGGACCACCAATGAGTAATGCTAATTAAAGAATGACATTATTAAGAACACTTGAACATTGACATTCTTTTCTTAAATAGGTATGTATCCAATGTAGAAACAATAGGGTGGCATTTATCAAGTATTATATTATTTAATTCAAAAGGTTATTCTGCCGAAGTCTCGTTAGAATAAACAGAATATTTTATTACAATAAATCTTAAGACCCGTTTGGTTCATAATCTTAGAAAATTATTTTAAATATACTCACCGATGACACGGTAAAAAAAACCAGCCAAGTGCGTGTCGGACTTCGAAAATTTAGGGTTCCGTACCATATATCACCAAATTTCAAGTTCATAGATCAATGGGAAGTTAAAAAAGTCTTCGGAACAAAATTTTGTGACAGACGACGGGCATATGGACACGTGAGTGACAGCAATAGGGCTCCGTTTGGACCCTTCGGGTACGGAACCCTAAAAGCACATTTTTTGAAAATTGTTCTTCTTTTTTTTTTCAAATCCAAGTTAGCAATTAAAACATAACATAGATTACACAAAAAGTTCATTACATATTCTTAACCAAGTTAGTGAATACTCTCGCCGTCAAAATTCTTGATGCATATAAATGTTAATAACTTTTAGTTTTCATGTTACGCACGGTGAACACGATTTTAGTAAACATCGTAAAGTAATGAGTTGAAAGACCTCAATTTACTCTTTTTAATACATAATAAATTTTGACTTATCTCGAGCAGTTGGCAATAAACGGTGTGTTAATCCTGGTGGTAACTTCAGGATTTGTCCTGGATTTTATATAATCGGAGCGTTAATAAATCTTGTTTCTAGTCTTCAATATCTAATGGCTTCTTGTATGACCGTGATTTCTTCCTCTAACCACTTTTGCAGACTTTTAAGGTTTTAATTTAAAACTAGCCGTAATTTTTATAATATTAATATTTTGACAATGTCGACCGGGTCACCTTTTCGAACTATTTATTCACCCTTTTCGGATTATTATTTATTTACAACAGAAAACTACAATATACCTAAAAACAACTAGGCTAATAAATAACTTTACAAGCTCATTGGGCATCAAAAAATTCATCCACGTTATCAATAGAAAAAAGTGCCCAGAAAACTGGCACAGCCACGTTTAATAGCCAGATGTTTTGGCCGAAGAAAAGCCTAGCCCTCAGGCATTTAAATACACATCTCTAAATAAAAATGTACTCACTCTTCTCTTCCCGAGTCTCATCCAGTTGGTGCAGTTCCTCGGTATCAGCGGTGCGCTGCAGCCCTGGGTGCTGGTTGAACAGGTTGGCCACGAAGGCCAAGTTGAGCTTGTACACGCCTCCCACGACGTCGGCCGGGGTGACGAAGGCGCGACAGCGGAGCTTCGCGGCTTGTTGCAGCATTAGTTCCGCGCGACGGAGGAGGTCAGATTCCTGGGAAGAGAAATGATATTCTTATCAGAATGAGCAAAGGTAATCAGCAGAAATAGATAGATTAGCGGTTATGTTATAGGGGTATCTACTTCGTCGAAGGACTGAATGACTGTAACTTCTTCTCAGTGGCAGCCTGGAATTCGAAAGTTCTCCGGTCCTGTCCGATTACTGTCACATCGAACCATGAGTGCCCAGGGGTGCGGTAACTCATGTTGAGAATTTATCCGCTACCCCTACGCACGCAGGCACCGGCCACGATGGGATCCGTCAGTGGTGGCTGACAACATCTCTTTGAGGCGCGCGTGGAACACTACGCGCCGTCGACTCACGGGCCTGGTGCTGATCGGACGGCGAGCTACCCACTGCTCGCCGTCCGCAGGCTCGGGTCTACGGTGGCCGGAGATCGTCTCGCGACGTCCTACGCCCAGTACCTCTCCTGCGGTGGTAGCGGCCGGGGCCGTGAGGGCCACTCCGTTGAGCTTCCCTCACGCGTCCCGCCTCCGCCTTCGTGAGCATTACTGCTTCGCAGAAGGCGGAGACTGCTTCCCATTCCCTCTCGCTCCGTACCATGGCCTGAACCAGGGCCGGGCGCGAGAGGTCGCCGCCAATGAGAGTGCCCCTGAGTTTGCGCACAAGCTTGTGAACTATAACATCTCACGCGGCGATGGCTAGTCTCCGCTGGGACTTGTCACCATGAACGAAATTCAGTTAGGGACCTTAATGTGTTATTCACGTTGTTAAAAAGGGATAGCTATTCGTCCTGTATAGATCCGTCTCTCTCAAATACTGGAACTTTTTGTACATACCCTGAGCGCGTCCAGTGTGACGCCGGCGTCGTTGGGCGCGATCTGCTTCATGAGGTAGGAGTAGATCTCGGAGTCCGCCACGTCCTGCTGGAAGTTGGTGCAGCGGCGAGTCACTCCGGCGGACTGGAGCTGGTGGTTCACCCACCGCAGGAGGATCGCCTCAGGAGATAGAGCGAGCAGGTCTTCGATGCGTTCCTGGAAAGTTAATGGAGGTTTTAGTTAAAAAAAAAATGTAAGTAGGAGATAAAATGAAGTTTCCGTAGAATAATAAGAAAGAGAGCTAGAAATGTCTAATAAATGATACTCTGGGCATCAACCACCTCTTAAAAATATCACAATTCCAATTAGGTATTTTATTCTCGATATTCTAGAAAGGGATACAGTCATTATATGCAAGGACATTGATTAATTTTTATTTATTTATTTTTATTTTTTAAAAAAACGTTGCCCCACACTAGGAATTACTCCTGTATCGTGGGTGCGTTTACAAACATGTATACTGACATACACAAGACACCCAGACCCGGAACAACTATCTGTAGGCCATACAAATATTTGCTCCGTGCGGGAATCGAACCCGCGACACGCAGCGCAGCAGCCGAACGCTCAACCACTGCGCCAACCGTGTCGTCAATTAAATTATAATTTATTTATAAATATATCAATGTATGCCCTGACCCTCTTTCCTTGGCTCCTCCTTATGGAGTTCAGGGTAGAGCCTAAACAGTATCTTTACTATTAAGTAACCGTTAAAGGGTACTTAGCAATCGGGTCCATTCACAGGTCAAACTGGTTTATTTAGTTGATTGTTTTTCTATTGGCCAAGGCAGTAAGAAAGTTCCAAGTTCTAAAACTACGAGCGTACTGACCTCATCATTGAGCAGTTCAGTGAGACCAGGGCAGTGCTCCAGTGTTATCTGGTTGAACAGACCAATGCGGATGATCTGCCACAGGAGACCCAGCACCAAGTGAGGTTTACCTGGAAAATTATTGACTACATTAGTAACATAAATAAAAAATCTAACCTGTCTATTTTTGTCCTAAGAATAATAATTTTAAAATTTCCAGTTTAGATAAACATAAGAAATGTAATAGTAGAGATCCAAGAAATGACTGATTAATTATTGAAAAAAAAAAAGTATTAACTCATGGGTTATGCACATTTTCAATGTCTATTTGCTTTGAGATTGTACTGGGTACTTCTACTTAGAGATAAAAGACAATATTCCATACTGTCTTCACACATCCAGCAGATTCCCTCGACATTCAACAGATCATTATATAACCAAACTAAGCCGATAATTTTGGTGATGACTTAGTCCAGCAGTGTGCATCTTTTCGCTGAATAATTACGATAGGGGTCTTTTACAAAAAAAAAAGTGTATTCGTATTATTTATTAAAACTATAAGCACAAGTAAAAAGCACTGTACAAAGGCGGACTTAATGCCTTAGACATTTTCTACCAGTCGATCTTAGGGTGGTGCAGAGACGGAATGTGGCAGGTGCAACTTAAGCGAAAGAGCAGAGAGTAGTCTCTATAAACCAAAGGTTGACTGATAGAGAATTCCTTGTTGTTGCATTAAGTCCGCCTTTCATCATCATCTTCCTGCCCTTATCCCATGTTACTTGGGGTCGGCGCAACACGTTATTTTCTTTCATTCTGTCCTGTCAGCCGTCACGCTATCACTAACTCCCTTTTCTTTCATATCAGTCCTCACACAATCCATCCATCTTTTCTTTGGCCTCCCTCTCCCTCTACATCTATCCACATTTTTTTTCTTATTCTTTTGGTTACATGTGTTTCATTCCTCCTCTTCACATAACCATACCAAGATAAGCGGCTCCCTTTCAACTTTTCTGTGACTGGCGCCACTTTTAAACTACCTCTAATGTACTCATTTGTCACTTTATCCATTCTCGTTACTCCACACATCCATCTCAACATTCTCATCTCCGTCACATGCAATCTTTTTTCATCCGTGTTATAATAAATAAAAAAACAAAAAAATGTTACCTTTAGCCAAGTCATGAGCGTCAATGTTGACGATGTTGCAGCCGATGGCCTGCGACGACACGAGGGCGAGGGTTAAGTTCTCGTGTTTGGTGTACAGAGTCAGGTTCTTCTTGTTGATGGCTCGCTCGTCTATCGTGTCTGGACATGAGTGGTTTATCACTTTGCTGTAAGAGAAATAAATTAATAGTTAACAATTATCTATGTTAAAAATAACTGGCCAAGTGCGTGTCGGACTTCGCACATTTAGGGTTCCGTACTAAATGAAGGAATTTATCAATATATTGTTTTTTTTTTTTTGGAAAATATACATAATAATAAACGTTATCACAAAATTTCAAGTTCATAGGTCGATGGGTAGTTAAAAAATTATTCGTAACAAAATTAAAAAAAGCTGACTTTGGTGGCTTCTAATTCCTTTGTCTTCCAATATTTTTTAAAACTTAAAATATAGTAAGCGTCTAGTTAACAAGCTCTAAACAACGATACCCCATTTGATGGGATAGGTAATTTTTATTTTTTCGTGGCCCCCTTTTCTGGATGTCTCACCGATACCACATTAAAAAAAAAATGTCAATTTGTATGGCTTTGGGTCAACAAGATGCTTATACAGTGTAAATTTGGAGACTGTAGCTCCAACCGTTTCGCTGTAAAACCTGTGTGACAGACGACGGACGGACAGACAGACGGACACGTGAGTGACAGCATTAGGGCTCCGTTTGGACCCTTCTGGTACGGAACCCTAATAAAAATTAATCACCGAAATGTATGTACGCGCATAACTTCCGAACGACTGCACCTATTTGGCTAATTCTTTTTTTGTTGTGTTCGTAATTGCAAGGACAAGGTTTGTGCGAAAAAAAATATTGCACCGTGCGAAGCCGGGGTGGGTTCGAAGCCAATGACAAAGCTATCCAGGTAGCTACATTCTGGTCGGACAGAATTTGAGTCGAAATCGACACGAAAAGAAGCAGAATAGATGCATGAGAGCAGATGTGCAAAGATCGTCACACAGTGGGTGCCTGAAGACGGGCGTCGTCACCGAGGCAAACCTAACTCTGGCGTAACGATCTGGACTCGTTCCTGACCGATTGGCCGGAGAGAACAAGACACAAAGAGAGCTGGAAAGATATAGGGGAAGCCTTTGCCCAGCAGTGGGACAGCATGGACTAAGGAAAAAATAAATAAAAAAGCAGTGTGTACACAAAATGTCGTGTCTGTGCTGTTGAATGTTTAAGAGTTGCGTTATCTGGAGCTAATCCTGTACGTCGATTCTGATCATGCTTATTATAAAAATGCATAGTCATCGGAACTGAACAAACATGTCAAAAATTCACTCCGTAGGATAAGGGTAATTGGTTATAATTCAGCTTGCAAGATTTTATCCGAACTAACAAATGTGCTAACAATCAATCTGCCTAGCCTTTTATCAACTATCTTGGGGTCGGCTTCCAGTCTAACCGGATGCAGCTGAATACCAGTATTTTACATGAAGCGACTGCCTCTCTGACCTCCACAACCCAGTTATTGAGTAATACCCCTTGGTAAGACTGGTTGTCATACTTTCGGGCTTCTGACGACCCGTAACGACTGTCAAAGATCCACAATTGACAGCCAGGACCAACGGCTTAACGTGCTTTCCGAGACACGGGGGAGTCTCGGTATGTAAAGATGGTCACCCATCCACGGACCGACCCCGGCAAGCGTAGCTTAACATGATGCTCGACCCGTGCGGCTGTTATTACTTTAGCCACGACCTCCAAACAAACAACAAATGTACTAACATTACTAGTTAAATAAAAGCTTATAAAAAGAAATAGAGTTAGCCGTATAAAATAAGCTACTGCAACTATCCCCTCACACTCACTCATTCACTTAACATAACACATAAAGAGAGGATCAGACCACTTTTACAAAGCCTTATTCTTGAGTACTTACATAATATCCAATTTTTATTGTGAAATGCATTTAAGAAACCTTATCTGAAGTAACTCGAGGGGGTTGGCGCTGTAAGCCGAAATATAGGGTCCTCCTAGTTCGGCTCCAGATGCTAAAACTTTTGTGTACATAATTACTGTTCGTTGCACTTATTTGTAATTTATAATAAGTACTTTTTTGTGTAAGAAAATAAATTATTATTATTATTACTATCACACGGCCCATCTTTTTTAAGGGATTGTTCTCTAGGAAGGAGATAAGAAATAGTTAACGACGAGTGCATTTTTAAATCATGCAGATGATGTATCCCCTTTTTTTTATGTGGGAAATCATCCAATGACATCTTCCGCTCTGGGTGGAGCGGGCGGGCGTGTCAGACTCTTACTGACTAAAACTGTACAAGATGTTGTTTCCCCTACGTCGGCCTCATTATTAATGTAGGCCTAAAAAAAAACATTGTTTAATATTTTTCATCTGACCAAATAAGATGAATTCATGGTAACAATAAAATAATAGTTCCACTTTATTCGACTTGCCAGTCATAATAAGGCTAGGTATGCGTAAAAACAATTAATGAATCATTATTGATAGTCACAGTAGGTATAGAATGAAATAATTATTACATATTAATTTAATAATAACAACCTTGTATTGTATATTTGCCTACATTGATAACTAAGTAGTTGCAAAAATAAACTGCGAGCGGCAAAAACAACCTAAATCATTCGTAATTTGCTATGTATAATATAGTTTACATCCATTACCGCTCATAGGCCTCTGCCACAGATAATATAATACTAGCGTATAAATGCCTGGTCTCATACAAAATATCGTGACCGCCCCTGACTAAGGATTTTTAGCAGGCAGCAGAATATTTCTTCCGCTTTCGGGTCCGTCCCGCTCACCTCGCTAGATGGTGTTAGCAACGACGGCTTGCAAGTTGAATGAATTTACTTAATGTCCCACCATTTTAAGGGTTCCGTAGCCAAAGGGTAAAACGGGACTCTATTACTAAGACTCCGCTGTCCGTCCGTCTGCCACCAGGCTGTATCTCATGAACCGTGATAGTTAGACAGTTGAAATGTTCACAGATGATGTATTTCTGTTGCCGCTATAACAAGAAATACTAAAAAACAGAACAAATATTTAAGGGGGCTCCAATACAACAAACGTGATTTTTTTGCCGTTTTTATAGATAATGGTACCCTTCGTGCGTTAGTCCGACTCGCACTTGGCCAGTTTTTTTTTTTTTTGTCACACATTTAGGAATTATTTTTGCACTTCATAACAGTTTCATTGTATCAAAATGTGTTAATATACAAATTTTAATGACGCGAATGTAAATACTCAATAACATCAAACAGCGCTATCTATTGGTACAAAAATATAGATGTTACGGGATTTGCTTCAATAATCTTCTTTTGAATTATGAGCCTATTATTCCACAATTTTGCGCTTAGGGGAATTTATTAAATAAGAACATAGTTCTCATCAGCAAATTTTTCACACATAAAATTCAATAAGAAAGCCACGCCATCTATTGAAATTTATTTGAACTTAATTTTCTATCTTCAAGATGAGACCCCGTGAATTAAAAATCTCACACACCATAGTATAAGTCCATCCTTCAGCTTCTCATACAGCTGCTTCCCCTCATGGTCTATTGGCAGCAGATGTTTGAGGTCAGGGTCATGTTCTAAGTTGCTGTTGATCCACCCGGAGAACGCCATCTGCTCCTCGAGACGGACTGAGTGAGTTGTGCCTGTAGATTGAAAGTTAGTCGGGTTAGTTACATCATTTATAACTCAATAACGGCTGGATCCTGCAACCGCAGCCATGGCACAGGAAACTGAGGGAACACGGGTGCGTTTTAGTCAGTAAGAGTCTGACACGCCCTCCCGCTCCACCCAGAGCGAGAGAAGTTATTTGATGATATACCACCCAATAAGAAAAGAACGTCTAGACTGATTGTTGTGATCTTTTATTTGTTGGATTTTTCTCCGCCCCGAATAGCAAAAGTACTATTAAAATAAAGGAAAAATAAACAAAGCAGCAATTTCTGTCTTTAAAAAGCGTCTAAAAGAGCACTACCATTCCTCTCTACTGTAGTAAATATTTATATATGTATGTGTATGTTGTGTATATATATATATTATTAGGTACTCGTATATATTTATGTGAATATATATTAATATTAACATTATATGTGTAGGTTTATTTAATTCCTTAGTTTAAGACTTCTCGTACTCTTTTTTCTGTTTTTTACACACTATTGTCTACATTTCTTTTTCACTTCTCTTTTCGCGGGTCTGCTGGCAGAAATTTCTTTAGAAATAAGCAGTACCTTTGTGCTAATTTTTATTATGTTGTTTATTTATAGCTTATCTTGTGTGTACATAAATTGTTAAATAAATAAATAAAGCAAAAAAAAACAGGAAAAATGACAGCAAATCAATTACGATTGCTGCGATCGTATGTATATGTTAACACAATTTAATAGGGAACCACAACTAAAACATGAAAAATAAAAACTTTTATACAAAAAATACGACCGACTTTCAAAAAAAAAACTTTTTACAAAAAAAAAATACAACCGACTTCCTTAACTAATACTAAAAAATGCAAAATAACTTTAATTTCGGAAGTCGGTGTTTCTAGTTTGGTTTCTTCGTTATTTGACACCGACTTCCGAAATTAAAGTTATTTTGCATTTTTTAGTATTAGTTAAGGAAGTCGGTTGTATTTTTTTTTTGTAAAAAGTTTTTTATTTTTCACTTTTTAGTTGTTTTACCCCATTCTAAAACTAAATTAATAGTAAAGTTATGCCCGAATTGATAGCCTCAAAAATAGGGAATTTGAACGTAGTTGGTGAAATTAGGGTGTATCAGGGTGAACTGTACAAATCTGTATACCCCTTCAGAGCGCATCAGCGTGATGTAATGTTGTGAAGTGGTGAAAACAATGTACAGACATGCGATTGCAGCAATTCTGGAAGGTTTGCTATCATTTATTGAAGAGTTCCATTGTGTATCTCCGAAGTCCTTCATCAGATCTTCACCAAATTAAAATGGGACCAAATGTGAAGCAACAGCTTTCAAATAAAAAAAAAATCTTCAAAATCGGTTCACGTTGTAAGAAGTTATGAGGTAACACACATAAAAAAAAAAAAAAAAAATACAGTCGAATTGAGAACCTCCTCCTTTTTTTGAAGTCGGTTAAAAAGTGCAATATAACTTTATTTTCGGAAGTCGGTGTCAAAAAACGAAGACACAAAACCAGAAACAAAAAAAAATTCAAACATCCGAATTGATAACCTCCTTTTTTTGAAGTCGGTTAATAATATAGGAAAAATTCACAAAAAAAAAAAATAGAATAATTATTCTCATAAATATTCTGTATGGAACGACTTTTTTTAATTATATCTCGACAACGGATTAGATTATTGATTCTGAGGCGGTACGAAGTTCGCCGGGTCAGCTAGTAATAGTAATAAGTAACTTATTTTTAGACCAGGGTCTTCAGGCACAAATCCAATAAACAGTAAAACACAAACAATCAAATTAAATTATAAAAAAATTAATAGAAATCTAATTAAAATGACTTTCAACAGATAGTTGTAAGGAATAACAGTGCTTTTGGTTTTTTTTTTATTAGTGGTCAAAATATATATAACAAAGTATTACATATATATGCTACAAACCACAGGAGCCTTTGATGGCTTATACAGGGTGTAATGGAAAGGTGTGGTCATATTTTAAGAGCCGGTTCTGTCAATGGAAATGATCATCTTTCTATAAGAACTGCATCTGCCCATTGCATAATTCCCCTCTGCATAATTTCTACTCTGTAACTACTGAACCGATTTTGAAAATTCTTTCACCAGTTGAAAGTTGTATTGGTTGGTGTCAAAGTCAATGTTTTTGAAATTCACGCGAATGAGGTCGCTGGCAGGGTGCTAGTATTTGGTAAAATAAATGTACATACCTAGTCTTAAATAATAATAATAAAGCAAATCCCAAAGTATAAAAAGTAACAAATTAAATCTAAAACATTCCATAATATCTAAACCATTTCATGCATTATAAAATCATAAAACTAAATAAAAAATCTACAAAATACCCTATTTATTCCAATTATATATTTAAATTATCAATTCAGAAATAGCAATAATAATTCAGTAATAACAACAATAATTCGATAATAACAATAGCAATAGTAGTAAGTTAATAATAACAAAAATAATTAAATTGTTACAGTAATTGTTCAAAGAATTAATAATTCATTCTAACTATAGACATTGCAGTTCAATTAGTGAATTTAAATTGATCAAAATATTATAGTCTAAGGTATTATGATTAGTAATTAAAGATTGGGATAAATATATATATACATAATCTTACTATTATATTATGTTATTATTATGATGTAAAAATTATTATTATGTTGCCGTGCCCAAACCGGGTTTCATGTTGGAACTTACTTACATATTTTCACAACTAAATGTAAAACACATGAATGCTATAAAGAGATTTGATTTGATTTGATTTGATAAGAAAAAATAGAAAATTCCCAAAAAAAAAATTGGACTTTCCTTACAAAGTTATCATCAGCTGATCAATATTTGTATGGGAGGTAAAATTTTTTTTTAGAATTTCCTCGGCTTTTCTTAAAGAAAGTTGGGCAGATGCAGTTCTTAAAAAATGACCACACCTTTCCGTTACACTCTGTATATGGCTAGTGAGTTCGGAATAACTAAATGTAAGATATTAACTAATACTAACAGATGATTTTGTGAGTTTTACATTGTACCTAATATTGTTTTCAAGTACTTAATATAGCACAGTTAAAGTATATCAAACTAAAGTGTACACTCATAATGAGTAATTTGCGTAAAATGGTTTTTTAATTCAAAAGATGAAGTGTGCCATATTTTAGTTTCCCATACCGATTACCTAAGGAGGCTTTCCACATGTACGCTTGCATAGTTGTGTATGTTTAAACCTATGTATACGCAACCCCGAAAACAATTTGAAATATATGCTGCTATATTGTCCTCCTTCTTGTAAAAAGAAACTCAGGCCTACAAACTAATAAAATTATACCAGAATCGTTTAAAATAGCGTATCTGATTGAAAATTCTTAACGGTGCATAAATTATTTTAAAACCATGTTATTGTTAGGTTATGCAACACAACTCAGTAGGTACTGAACTAGATGTTAAAGTTTTATTACTACGAGGTGCACTGATAAGGACATGACTTATTTGTTTTTCATTATTTTCATATTGTCATAGAAATACGAAAACATCAAGTTATTTTTATATGGGTCAAATAATAATAACCACTATTAAAAGAGATTATATTTATTACTGCCTTTTATTGTGTTTGTTGCTTTATAGTTTGCCATTGTTTATTGCTTTTCCTGTCTAGAGTAATAAAATCCTTAGAATTGTATATCAACCACCGTTTCATGATTAGGTATTGTATTTGAGATATCTAATAGCTTTAAACGAGCAATTCTAGTATATAATGTATATATACAAATCTGAATCTCGGAAACGGCTCCCAACGATTTTCATGAAATTTAGTAATCGATCGATTTATATAACTAGCTAGGTTTCATTTTTAGAAAACGTCGTTTTATCCGTGTAAAAACCGAGCAAAGCTCGGTCATCCAGGTACTAAACAAATAAAAACGTTAATGGGAAAGTCCAACAATGGACACGGTCTTATGGTACACGTAATGTTTTAATTGGTAACTGCTAACATTTTCAACTTTAATTTAAACTAGCTTCTACCAGTGGCTTCGCCCACGTGGAATTAGTGCTTACCCTATTATAAATTATAGCCTATGTGCTATTCCAGACTATAATCTATCTCTGAGCCAAATTTCATCCAGATCCGTTCAGCCGTTCTGGGGTGATTGAGTGACAAACATCCATCCAAACTTTCGCATTTTTAATATTAGTAGGATTATTGATTCCCCCTCTCGAAGTACCATGGTATAGTGCCTTTAACTTATAAGATCCGGTGGCTAAAGTGTAGCTCATGAAATCAATAGGAAAAGTAACATATGCTGATATGTTTTGTTAAGGTGAAAGCTCCAGGTAGCCAGCGAAATTCAAATTTTCTTACGTTTTTTGCAATTTGCAGGTCAGTATCAGGTTATAATGTTGATCAAAATACGATTTGCGGCCGTAACAAGTACGTATTTATAGAACTGTAATCATTAAAATCATCAATACAACTGTCTCACTTAGAACTGATGCCAAATGTCATGATTTCATGAAATACATTTGGCATCAATTCTAACTGAAAGAGTTGTATTGATGATTTTAATGATAATAATTCTATTAATACGTATTTGCTACGCCCGCGAATCAAATTTTGACCAAGGTACAACCTGACACTGACCTGCAAATTGCAAAAAAAACGTAAGAAAATTTGAATTTCGCGGGCTACCCAGCTTCCACCTTAATAACGAAAGATTTATCATCATAAGAGTATACTGACCATCACTGGAAGCTTCACTCATGCCACCCAAATGTTCCAAATTCTCCTTTTTACTGACCGCCTGTTTAAATGTGCTGGACACCTGAAAGATAACATTAAAACATTAATAAATAAATAATTCATGATTAATTATAATATGAGGGGTGGGTAACTTGAATTAAAAAATGTGGTTCAGCATACAATTAGGTTCATGTATTGTTTAGAAAACTTTTTTACAAAAAAATACAACCTAGCCCCAAAAATATGGAATTTGAACATAGTTGGTGAAATTAGGGTATACCAGGGTCACTTGTATGCATCAGAGCGTATCAGCGGGACGTTATGTTATGAAGTGGTGTAAACAAGAAACAGACAAGCGATCGCAGCAATTCCAGAAGGTTTGCTATCATTTATTTCTTCGTTGAGTTCCATTGTGTATCTCCAAAGTTCTACAGCAGATCTTCACTAAATTATAAATTGGACCACATGAGAAGCACCAGCTTTCAAATAAAAGAATCATCAAAATCGGTTCACGTAGAAAAAAGTTCTAAGATAAACAGACAAAAAAATAAAAAGAAGTCGAATTGAGAACCTCCTCCTTTTCTTGGAGTCGGTTAATAACAGGAATATTCAACATCATCATCATCAGCCTTTTAATGTCCCACCGCTGGGGCACAGGCCTCCTCTCTCTGAGAGGGTGTGGGCCGTAATCCATCACGCGGGCCCAATGCGGATTGGTGGATGTCACATGTCTTCGAAGTTTTGGTTCTAGGATGTTTTCCTTCACCGTTTTGAGAGCAGTGGTGATGAAATAATTTACACAAAGTAAAGCGCCTGCCAGGGTTTGAACTCACGACCTACAACTTGTAAGTCGCGGCCAATACCACTGCTGCTATTCAACATACAAATTCTTAATGTTATACATATGTTAAAAGAGGCGATTTAGCCTACTTTAGATTATGTTAGTTTACATTAAAGAATACGATCTTTTATTGTTACTTTTTTATACCTTTAAGTTATTTAACCTTTAAAATCAAATCAATCAATTAATATTGAGGCAACAGGCATGTCCTAGGAGCAAAAACTTCGAAGGTACATGCCTTCAACCCGCATTGGGCCCGCGTGGTGGATTACGGCCCACACTCTCTCACAGAGAGAAGACCTGTGTCCCAGCAGTGGCAACACTATAGGCTGATAATGCTAATTGATAATTACGAATAACGCTCTACTGACTTACAGTGGCAAATGATAGACCAATACGGATATACAAATTGTCAGTGATAAGGTTATCGAGGATAATTATAGCAATGACGCATTTGGCTAGACTACTATTAGCTTTTGACATTACTAATTGGTATCGAGTTATAATTAGAAAGAGGGTGAAGTGGCGCCTGGAAATAGTTAAACACTAGGGATGACCACAGATAACTCGCCGTCATATGTCAGCAGTATTCTGACGGGACCCGCTAGGGCTGATGCCTGCCTGGGGTCGCGGATAAATTCGAAAGAGAGGTAACTGAAGGAACAATTGTGGGTTTGAGTCAGTAAAAGTCTGACACGCCCAGCTCCACCCAGAGCGGGAGAAGTCATTTATTTCCCAACCTCCCAAAAAAATAGGGTGTCATACAGAAGAATCTGTTCAGAGAACTTCCCATCACTCACAATTCACTCGTGGCCTTTGGAGTGAATAGTGAGTGATGGGATGTTAGTTTCCACATCTCTCTAAATGTGGAAACTTAGGGTAGCTGGCACGAAAGTATTTTAAAGTTTATTGGCTCAAAATTTCGTCACTTCCAGTCCCCAGCCACTGCCGGCCCACTGGTCAACATCCTACTTCCTACTTGACATTATAAATGCTAAAGTTTGGATGGATGGATGTTTGTTACTGAATAACACCAGAATGGCTGAACGGATCTGGATGAAATTTGGCACAGAGATAGATTATTTTCTGGAATAGCATATAGGCCATAATTCATAGTGGTGGAAGTACTAATTCCACGCGGGCGAAGCCGTAAAGTAGTAAAGAATCAGGTTTAAATATTCCCAAAAAAATCGGGCAAACATGGCCTTTGTCAAAGACACGGCACTGTTGACCTCCATGAAAAGATGACCATTTAATGGTCAATATAACACACATTCTGACCATCATATAACTTAAGGCAGCTATGATAAGATCAGCTGACACATCAAACTACTCCCACATCACCATAGAACTGTATATTAACATAACATATTCATACATTAGATTACAATACGCTCATACAATGTAGAGCTTGTAAAAAATATCATAAAAAAACAGCGTCAAAAGACCAATGACCTGACGCTTAACAATCGCTCATTGCAAGCAAGTGTGATTACAAGTAGATAGGTACAATCATTTCTTCTCACTTAGGGTTATGTTTTAGTGAAGTTTTCTTTGAAATTACCAGACTTATTTATAAAACTTGCTAACCATATTATGCTCAGATTAAATAATGATTAGCATATTCTAAATTCAAATACTTAATTAAGAACCTGCTAAACTAATCACAACATGGTTATTTTTAGGGTTCCGAAGTTGGAATGAAAAAACGAAACCCTTAGAATGTTTGCGCACTACGATCCGTCAAAATACAGATCTATAGAAAACTCGGACCAAACTCGGATCGGTAGTGCGTAACCTACCACACAAATTGTTCTACGGCCACGCCGTACCGTCACGTTCACGGATAAGTATCGGACGTAGTGCGCAACCGCTCTTATAGGATCACTCGTGTGTCTGTCTGTCTGTCCATCTGTCACAGCCAATTTTCTCATCTGCTGGACCGATAGCGTTGAAATTTGGTACACACATGAACATCTGTGACCCAAACACGAACGTGTACCTTAGGGTACACGTTCGTATAAATTAATTTGGAATATGGTGGTCACTTTTGGGATGAAAATCGGAAAATTAAAAAGCAAACTTTTTCAAACTTTGGCGTTAAATGAAAGGGCACACGGTCTCGACTCATAAATTTTAAATATATAGTTTTAAAGTTATTCAAGAAAATAGATGAAAAATGACACCTTATCTCCGAAACCACTGGGCCTAAAATTTTGAAAAAAATACAGTTAGTAATAATTCTTTACTTATAGATTACAGGAAAACCTATAAAAAGGAGGTAGTTTAAAAAAAAAACTGAACCAAAATATCATTTGTTCGGAATCCTTTGCGCGCAAGTCTGACTCGCTATTGGCTATTTTTTTATGAATAAGGCCGTTCAAGACTATGAGGAAAGTTTTAAGTAGGAATGTTGACGGTTATAAGGGTACAGAAATAAAATGGCTAGAAGCTAAAGGATGTGACTGCAAATAAAGATGTGTGGAGGTCGAACACGTACTAAACATACACTAAATAAATTGTGAAAAGGGCAGCTAAATAATGGCGACGTCATTTCTAAGTATGACCATATAGACTAATTGGTCCAAAAATGTATTGGGACAAGGACGATACCACCAAAGTCTTGGTGTTTGGATGAGGGACGTACGGAACCAGGTCGTATGGCAGAAAAGAAAGGAGGGATATGATAAGAGGTGATGGTTGCAAGAAGTGGAGGGTAAACTATGCACAGAAGTGCAGACCAAAAAAATTGCAAAAGACCTCTCGAAACTTCGAGTATTTTATTTGTATTGTTCTCATTTTTCAATGCCGCAATTCACTATTGAGGCAATGCATATTTTGAAATGGATGCTAATATTTTAATAATGGTTCTATTATTTTTTAAACACTCGTATTAAATAATAAATACGCTATTCATCAAATTTACGATTACAACTACAATTTGGACAATTTTTGTCACAGAAACATAATTATTTTTGTACTCATTAAACATCAATAGGAACTTTTTATTAGTGCTAAAATAGCATTAAGCCTTAAATCCCTTTATTAGACGAAACTACTACCATCAGACATAAAATCGTAAACCGTATTACACTGTCGGCCGTACGAACTGGTAACCCTACCAGTGTCATCTATTTGACCCCAATCGTTAGTATTTATCACTTTATTGACCATCTCTGAGCTAATCTGTCTTATAAACACTCGTCAATTTGTTTCTTTATGAGGCCAATAATATTGATTTGTTTAATCGGAGTCTTAAATGAGTTTGTTGAATAAAATTGATTTAGTTTATATTGGGAGCAGGATGGATTTGAATTATTGCTATGGTTGAAACGTTTATGTGCACAACAGTTAAATGTTGTTGTTTTTTTTTTATGTTGTTGTTTTTTTGTTGTTGTTTTTTGTTGTTGTTGTTTTATTTTTGTTGTTGTTTTTGTTGTTGTTTTGTTGTTGTTTTTATTAAAACACATAAAAATTATTACTTATAATAATTATGTAGGTGAACGAAAAAGGTTAATGTAAATCACAGTCGTTGGCTGATTGGGCGGTAAGTGGTGATCATAAAATGTTTACAGACAGTATTTTTATTACTTATGTTGCTGAGCAGTCTAATTTGAATAGGGTTATGTACAAAAAGAGGAAATTATCAAAAAAAAAAAAGTCTGATTTATCAATTTATTGGTGTTTGTTAGTAAAATATATGTAACAATAAACATTATAACAAATTTTAAAGTTCATATGTCAAAGGAAAGTTAAAAAATTCTTCGGAACAAAATTTTTTGACAGTCTGACGGTCAGATGGACACGTGAGTGACAGCAATAGCTCTGTTTGGTCCCTTCGGGTACGGAACCTTAAGAAACCATGTGATTAGTTTAAACGTTGATTAGCAGGTTCTTATTTCAACAATTTCTACTCAGAAGAGGGTTGTGGGTGGTAAAGTGCTGAGTAATCATTTAAAGGAGGTCTTGTCCTATAAACAGTTGAATTTGATGAATAAGACGTTTGCTATCTTAAATTTAGAATCTATGAATCAGTATTTAAACTAAACATCTTCTCTTCATCATTCATTCTTCATATTTTTTCATCTTCTGCTTCTTCTTTTTTTTTTCTTCTTTATCTTTTTTCTTTCTTTCTTTAATTATGGTTATAGAGTTTATAAATAAGGCTGTTAATCATTAGGTTGTTGTTATAATAAGAATATTTCGGTTTTCAAATACCATTTCAAACAGTATCGTTTGGCGTGACGCCGCTCAGGAACAAATATTGGTTTTGTTTGTTCCTTTAACACGCGCGGCCCTAAAATAACATCATTCGGAGTCTTTTAAACCTTCAAATGGTTCCCTTTAAACAGCTTTACTTGGGAACAGTCAAATATAACTGAGCTCAGAACATGGGATATCTGATGAAGATGTATGATTGGGATAAGGGAGGCTACATTTGTTGAATGCATCACTGCAGATAGATAGCCGGAATCCTTACGCAAAGGAGATGCCTGAAGAATGACATCATCGCCAAGGCTGTTTTGGTAAACTGTCGCGATGGCTTGGAAAAGTAGGAAGCGTTTTTGAAAGATAAGCCGGAAAAGTAGGGCAACACATAGAGAAGTTGTGAGGTTTGTTGTCCTGTCCATTTGTATATATTATATTTGTTGATCATCACTATGTATCAGTGTCACCACTATGTTTCATGTCTAAATGCGGCAGCGGGCAGGGCACATTGCTCGCGGAACAGGTGGTCGATGGGGCCGAAAAGTTCTGGAGTGACGACCGCGTATCGGAAGACGCAGCGTTTGAAAGCCTCTCATAAGGTAGACCGATGACCTGGTGAAGGTCGCGGGTAGCCGATGGATGCGAGACGCACATGACCGGTCATTGTGACACTTGGGGGAGGCCTATGTCCAGCAGTGGACGTCTTTCGGCTGAAATGATAATGATTTACCTGTTGTGCCTTCAGATTGGCGATGAGCTCCTCGAACTCTGAAAGGCTGATGGCATTCTTCCGTGCGTCGCCGTTCATACTGCCGTTGACGCCACGTTTGTTGTTCCCGTTGTCGTAGTACTCCTCGATCATACACCGCACCTGGGGAAGAGCAGCAAAGGTTTGTTTTAATAAAATCAACTTTATTTTAAGTAAGTTAGGTCTTTATTACTGGGATTTTGTTCCACCAAGACGAAACATACGTTATGTTTCGTCTTGGTGGAACAAAATCCTTATCATATCAAAATAGAAAGCTTGCGAAGACTAAGGGGAGACCTTACCCCAGAACTGGGACCAAAAGGACTAGAGAGAAGATAAATAGCAAACGATGTGCTTAAACGAGCTTTAAATTTTCAAATGACAAAATAAATATTATTTGAAATATGTAAAACATGTAGCCACACTACCCATGCTTACAAAACAATGAATAGTGGAGATTTGATATTAACACATTCCCTATGTCAGAAAGTAAAGAACATTTAATTCTCCGTTACGAGTGTTTGTATCTGCATTTACCTTCCATTGTGGAATTTTATAACCGACGCTGTCGAGGGCTTCTTTTAGCTCTTTCAAATCGATGTAGCCGCTGCTGTTTGTGTCCAACTGTAACAAGAAAATAAAACAAAATTAATATTTCTGTTTATATTATTAGGTTATTTAAGTGCTAAGTGCTAAATTATGTCCCGAAATGTATGTAAAAATCAGATAGTTTGCTATTGAATTGTAACAAACCACAACACACAATGTTTGAACAAATGTTGATGATGTTTGTACAATTTTGACGACTTTTGGGAATAATTCATAACCCTCGACAAAACTGCAGATCCCAATACTTTGGTTTTATTGGGTTTTTAACCGTACTTAATTTTCCTAACATTAATTTTAAAATAAACTGTATGTAACTAAATAACTAAACATTACTCTCATTTTCAAGCGCATATAATAATTAATTAAATTACATACCAAAACACATAATTCTCATTTAACGGACTGTGAAATTAATTACAAGTTTCGATCTTTACACTGTCGGCCAGAAAAACGAACACATTTTCACGTGCGCACGTAGCGCGTAGTTGCGTACGCATAGCTGGTAAGGAGGGAGGGGTTTAGGGTTGTCACGCGTAAACAAATTCTAATGTTTGTTTACCGGCTCTGCGCTGATTTAAAAACATGACACTGGAATGCTAGCGTGCACGATGTTGACTTTATTCAAAACTTGGGGTCGTTTGTCGCGGTTTTACGTTTGTTTTTGCTAAGGGGTGGTTTAAGTTTAAGGCAGGACTTCCTTTGTTTTACTTTGCACGTCTAAAGTTTATATCTAGTGTGCTTTGAGCAAATTTTCATAATTTTATGGACATTTACAAACTTCTGACTTTGATAAACATTATATTATGGTGGCTAAATGTGGATATTCTAAATTATACTTCTGATAAATCAATTAACACCTACTACTCAAGATAATCACACTGATGATGACTTCATATGAATTAATTCCTAATTTTATACAAAACGATCTGACTCACTGTGAAATGTTAAATACACATCATGATACTCTCTGATTTGCTAATTTGACAGCTTGAACAAAAAGTGTGATTATACTTGCGTTTATTGAACTTGTGTCCTTCTATTGTGTCCCATGTTAACAGTTATTTATATGTCAGCCTATGGGTACATGTTCACAGCATATTTGTTTTGCTTGGCCTTCTTCTATAATACACTATTCTTTCTCATAAATAGCTAAAGCATCCTGAAGAAAAGGCCCGACTTACTTCCTGTAAAGGCCTTCTCTTTGCAAGAGCCGACCATATGGCAACGAACTACGAAATCCGAGTACAAATAAAAACTTTACGGAGCGTAAAGCAAGGAATTATTGGCCTCGGCGAACCTTTTTGTGGCTGTTCAAGTACACGACATACGTATTTATGGTAATGGAGATTCACTGCATGTATTTATTATTGCAGAACTCGTATAAACAGCTTTATAATAAAAGACATGTTTGTTTGTAGCAAGAAGTCAGATATCCGCAGTGGGATATCTGCTGGCTGTAGTGACGTAAGCATCGATTCAGATAAGGATCTTTTATCATGGGTTTCGTGACAAAAAATCGACGATGACGGGTCTTTGAAGCAGATATAGGTCGTGTAGTAGATATAACGATAGTATTTTGAAAAATTCGCGATTTTGTTGTTTCTAGCGGGTTTTGACAAGCTGTATAGAAAAGGAATCTTGAATTCCATCAATAAAGCCAAATTTAAGAATGACATAATGACATCGCTCGTTTCTTTAGAATAACTACCAAACGATTGAAACGAGACGCGGACAATCAGACAATTGGATGTTTATTTAATAGCGTGGCAATCTACTACTGCATTAGTCACTAGTGATATAACGTATTGTGATGTAAAGATTATAAGATGGAGTCATAGTTTCGTAAAAACGTGATAAGAGGAGGATTAGACCAAGGTAATGGGATATTTTAAGGATTATTTCGAGTTGCGTGATATCAAGAGTTGTGCTAAGCGTGGATTTTTGGTTTAATCCCTGAAAAACATTTTTCCTTTTGTTCCTCAGACTCACAACGTCACTACGATTTGGAAAGGCCGGCTCTGCATGTAATCCTAAGTTGAGTGTAATGGCTACTAGCACTTGTGAGCTATGATGACTAAGAATATTGCCACTTATTTTTTTTTTCTAATAGGTAGCCCTTTTAAGTTTTGTTTTGGATGTAGTACAATTGACGTGTACGGTACGCGTGCCCCTGCCCATCCATTGTACTAAATTCGTCTTTACCTTTGTTAGTAATGGTTTTATGTAAACATTAAATTTTTCAATAGATGCCAAGAATTATAACAATCGAATTGCCCTTTATTCAATTCTTATATGAATGACACAAGTATTAACCTATGTAACTAACAATATTTTAAAGAAA
This sequence comes from Polia nebulosa, assembly GCA_951329385.1. Taxonomy (NCBI): domain Eukaryota; kingdom Metazoa; phylum Arthropoda; class Insecta; order Lepidoptera; family Noctuidae; genus Polia; species Polia nebulosa. The sequence goes on along the minus strand of OX589613.1, from coordinate 11,765,032 downwards.
TATTTCATTTATTGCTTACACCACAAAAAAATGCAAGTACAAATGCAATATTTACCTCTTTCCATATTACATCAAAGTTTTTGTGTAGTATAATTAGTAACGGTAAGTTTTAATAGCGTGCATCAAATAAATAATGTTAATGTGACCACGCTCTGTTTCCGACGAAATATGGAAGCAAGGTCAGCGTTACGTGGTTTAACCAAGACAGCATGTACGACCGTTGGAACATAAAGACATGTTTACTATATTTGTAGAAATATTTTTGTATTACAGGGACAAAGCAACGAGATAAAAGGTCAATAGTGGGATAATGCAATTATTTAATTACATTATCCTAATGAGTAACTTTATAACGGAAAACATGCCAAAATACAAAATACACAATATACCTGCCATCTCCATTATTAATCGGATAAATAAATTATAATTTTCTCGGTAATATTAACATTCCAATCAAATCAATTTACCGGACTGATTAGGAGAAATAATAAATTTTCTTCACTTATCAATTCTTTATAGCAGGCCTATCGAGCATAATTTGTGAATATAATTTGATTAAAACAAACGTCATATGATAATTTATAATTACTGTTATAAATTAATTTGACGGCAAGCGGTCAAAAAAAAAACGGTTAACAAAACAATTATTTTGCGGTTGATTAATTAATTTGTTGAAGTCGATAACCCTGAGCGTTTAATTGAATGTTGACCTGTGGCCCATTTTTTTGGTCGGATGTGTAATTTGACACAGTTTGTCAAGTCGTCTATTAGCTTTTGTCATTTTATGCGCACATTAGAATTAGGAGGTGTGCCAGAATAAATATAAATTAATGTTTTTGTTAATAAATTATTTACTAATTCGGGGTCGCGGCTCGCGGCAGACCGAGAAGATGGCGGGAGGCTTTGGAGTTTCCTGGCGAATTTGCGTGAAGAAACACTGCTAAGAGACAAGTGGAAGGAATCGGGGGAGGCCTTTGCTCAGGACGGGGACAGTTCAGGCTAACAAAAAAAATCTTCAATCTCAAATTGCTGTCGTCACGGAAACCTCAACTTTTTTTATGGAATTATTTCTTATTATATTCTATCAAAATTTTATCTAATCATAGTATGTAATTATGTATATGCTCGATTTCTGTGAATCTAGCGCGACTTATGATAATACTACCGACACAAATTATGCTGATATTATTTATTTATGTTTGGCGCTGTGGCGCATGAATGCCTGTCTCCAACGTGATCAGCAGGCGTATTCGCTAACTCAGTTGACATAAATTTGATAGGCACTTTGCCGTACATAGTAATGTACGGCAAAGTGTCTATCTGTCTTAAGCAATAGCTTTGACGTATAGGAAAACCGTAGTGCCTATTATAATCGATGTCTATCAAGCAATGTACTGCTTAGTGTCTAACAAATTGATGTAAACTTAGTCAGCGAATACACCTGAAGAAGTCCAATCACAGAACTATCACTGGTCAAATTCTTATAATGGTCTGGAACGTAAAGGGAACACGGGTGCGTTTTAGTCAGTAAGAGTTTGACACGCCCTCCTGCTCCACCCAGAGCGAGAGGAGTCATCTGACGATTTCTCACCCTTAAAAAAAAAACAAGTAGGTACTTTAGGTTGAAAATATATCCTTGCTACTTTGCTGTATGTCAACTGGATCACTGGTGACACAGTACCTTTTGCAGTTATTGCTAGAAAAAAGAAGCGAAACACAGTAGGCAGTAGAAGACGATACTGAACGAATTCCTTTACAGGTTCAAGAAGGCATTTTCCAAAATTCAGGCACTCTTACAGTATGATTTAGTGAATGGAAACCCGTCAGCCGTCAGTCAAGGCGAAGTAATCGTATGATTCACCCAACGTAAGTTGTAAGAGAATTAGTTACGGCAAATTTTTATACCATGACCAACCGAAGGCCTTGCCCATGACGGACTAAGAAAACATAACCATTTGAAGGTTATATGTATTTTGTAATATAACTTCGCGAACGTACTTTATATGGTAAATCGTACGTGGTCAGGGGCCTGACACAAATACTTTTCTGTTAACGTTCAAGCTAACGATTAGTACAAAATGTATGGCAATGACATTACCTGCGGAGACGTCACGTGGCTCACGTCCAGGTTATGTCATTGCCAATTTGCCATACATTTTGTACTAAGCGTTAGCGTGAACTTTAACAGAAAAGAAGTTTGTCTCAGGCCGCAGACTCGTCTGATTTTATATAAGGCTTCTGAGAGATAAATACTCTGTTCGATACTGTTTTTATTGTTTGGGGTGGGACATCGTCCAATCTCGAGCGGGAGGGCGTGTCAGACTCTTACTGACTTAAACCCACCCCGGCTCTGTTACTAATTTATCCGCTACCCCTGCGCATGCAGGCACTGATGGGCCCCGTCAGTGGTGGCTGACAATCATCTCTTTGAGGCGCACGTGGAACACTACGCGCCGTCGACTTACGGGTCTGGTGCTGATCTGACGGCGAGCTACTCGGACGGCGAGTTACCTGTTCGATATCCTGAAGAACAAGACCGTAGTAGAAGTTTTTTATTTATCAATAGCGATGCTTGCTTACCAGACATCGACTGCTAGACATCGAGGAAGGTTTATGTCCAGCAATGAAAGTCTTACTTCTGTTATGAAGATGCTTATGCAAGTTCATTTTGGAGGTCACGTTTTTGTGCCTGGAAAGGTCGCTCCTACTCCTCTCCACACATGGGCATTTGACCAAAACATACGTCTATAAATAGGGTAGATGACTATAAACATACATTTGGTTCGTCAGTTAGATTTCATAACACATTGGACACGTGCATTTTTTCTTTGTTCACGAAAACAAAAAATGAGGACAATACATTGCGTTAAAATTTCGCGTAGCATCACACCTAAGTAAACCACTTTTTACGTACATGTAATAAGCCCTCCTGAACTTTGATGCGTTTTATCTTTGTCATTTTTATTGATTTCGAAAAGCAAAACATACGTGTCCAATGTGTTTTGACATCTAACTTACAAAGTAAATAGAACTAGTATTTTTGTAACCTGCAATCATCCCTTGTGTGGTAGTGCGCTACACTCTTTGACTCTCCAGGAAATACAAAGGTAACTTCCATCAATTTTACCCAGTTTCCATAAAAAAAAAACTCTTTACAAATATAATAAAAGAAGCCAAACTCAGTAAATTCCCAAGCTTCTCATCAATCGAACAATATTCCGTGACGCGGCCACATAGCGATTGTTTAAACAGATGCTTTGGCCTCCCAATTCAGTTGACTCATTTCTATTCAATTCCATGCTGACTTGAAGTAGAAATAATCTTTAGGATTGATCGTAAAACGTAAAAGGAAATATGATAAATATAACATGAAAGAGGGCAAAGATGGATGTGGAATATAAAATTATGTTTTCAGCATGAATAAAAAATTGTGCCGAATTAAACGTTTGGTGCATTGGTTGAGCATTGGGCTGCTGCGCTGCGTGTCGCGGGTTCGATTCCCGCACGGAACAAATATTTGTATGGCCTAGATAGCTGTTCTGGGTCTGAGTGTCTTGTGTATGTGAGTTTCATGTTTTTGAACGCACCCACTGGCACCCACGATACAGGAGTAAAATCTACGTTTAAAAACATTGGCTTGTTTATACCATTTAAAAAAAATATAATATGTTTATCATGTTTAATGCTATGTTTTTGGAAAAATAATAGTTTATAAAGCTAAAATTTAACCATAAACCTATTAACAAACTGCCAAGTTTCTACACTAAGTTCTAGACGTCTTGGGTTTCCAAAACTTTTGCTGAGACGGAACGACGGATCAATATAAGAACCGATCCGTAGTCTTTTATGCATGACAATAAAAAAAATATTACAAGAAAAACTTCAATTCGCTTACATTTTATGTTTCTTGTTTCAAACTTTACATTTTATATTTTGCTTTTATGAGAAGTAAAACAGAAACAATTTTAAAAGGGATTTTATTGATACGTAGTCTTTTTCTCTAGAAGTTTAATAGACAATATAAAGACATACTTCCCCTGGGAGTCTTTAAGTCAAGAGTGAATAGGTTACTTCTAGGCAAGCGTGCTCCATCTTCGACCACATCATCGCTTACCATCAGATGAGATAGTGGTCAAACGCGTGCCTATCAAAAGTAAAAAAAAAACTACTAAAAACTAGCTTCTGCTCGCGACTTGGACCGCGAGAGAAGTGTTTTATTATTCCAAGGGAACTTACTACCAGGATGAAAATCTCTATGGTCTCTGGACATAGTCTATCAGGGTGCCAAGTTTCATTAAAATCCATTCTACTGTTTAGACGCGAAAATGTAACAAATATACACATTTACGCATTACAGATGTAGCGTAACTGGAATAGAATAGAATAATACTTTATTGTACACCAAGTTACAATTCTTATACATGAATGATCTATGGGTACAATGGCGGTCTTATCGCTGACAGCGATAGCTACCAGACAACCTTTGGATGGACTGAAAGATCTAAGAACTAGCGTACCTATTATAAAAATATTTTGGTAGTTCTCATAATTTATTTATTTAATTCGAGTATCGAGACTCTTAGTAATAAAATATACTTAAAAACTATGTTAGTACAACATGAACACAGAAACCCATTTGTAACATCACTGCTGCAAGGTGACAGGCCCAGCCGATACCCTGCAGCAGCGGTTCACAAACGCACAATCTAGCCTGCTTGCTACCATAGAAAGGATGCGGTTGGTGCTGCCGCTTCCGCATCACAGTGTAGACTGTAGCAGCAGTCAACGTGAGCTTCAGCAAACACTCCTGATGCGCATGCGCTGCAGTATCGGGGCAACCCCATCAGCACCCTGAATGCGTTATTGCACTGAACGCGAAGGGTGCTGTATGATTTCTGAGTATAAGGAGCCCACAGACTGCAAGAGTAAAAAGACGTGCAGTAAGCACTAAATATAGTGCGCTTGACATCTTTAGAGGCAAGCCTGAATCTGTGGGCAATCATGCTAGCTCTCACACACAGCGTCCTCCGCTCCCTGTCAATATCCTCATCATCTTTGAGGCCAGTGATTAATAAGGCGTACTTTCAAGACTGTCCGTCGTCAATATCGATCAATAGCCAGGCGTCCAATCCAATTGGAATTTTACAATCAATACCGTTGCTTAAAAGGTTTCATGGTTCGTGTCACCGACTCCGATATTTAAGCCAAGCACTATTATGTGTCTAGGCTTGCGTGGAGACTTCCCACATTTAGGGTACCAAATGTATTTTTGACTTGACTATTTGTATGGCTTTGGGTCAATAAGATGATTATAATGTGAAAATTTTAAGACTAGCTCCAACCATTTGGCTGTAAAACCTGTGTAACAGACGACATACATACAGACAGACAGACACGTGAGTGACAGCAATAGGGCTCCGTTTAGACCCTTTGGTTATGGAACCCTAAAAAGGACTATTATGTGTGTGTTATGTATGCTGTTAGTTCCAGATTTAAGGATGTTAAAAGAGGGAGCTGTTATAGGAAAACCATTTTAAAAACCAGCTGTCACAACAGGAAATGAACATAGGTAAAGGAAGTCAAGCTATTCCAAAACTACAGTTTAACATGCATCATTATATACTATATCCTTATAATTATAATCTATACCTACTTCACTGCATATATTAAAATAATGACCCCGCCCCGCGTCTGTATGTCTGTTTGCGATAAACTCAAAAAGTACTGAACGGATTTTCATGCGGTTTTCACCAATAGATATAGTGATTCATGAAGAAGTTTAAGGTGTATAATTTTTATCCGAGCGGAACCGTAGCAGGTCGCTAGTAATCTAAATAAATAAAAATCAATGTCTGTATATTTGTCCTTTAAGGATGCCGAAACCATTGATCAGAACCTTTGGTAGGGTGTTCTGGGGACGACCGCGACGGATCCTGGCCCAAATAATCTCCACAAATAAAAAAAAAAACGTGGCATTGCAACGCATGCCGTGCAGCTAGTCATCATCTCATCATCTTCCTGCCCTTATCCCATGTTACTTGGGGTCGGCGCAACACGTTTTTTTCTTCCATTCTGTCCTGTCAGCCGTCACGCAATCACTAACTCCCTTTTCTTTCATATCACTCCTCACACAATCCATCCATCCTTCCTTTGCCCTCCCTCTCCATCCATCCACATTTATATTCACAACTCTTTTGGTTACATGTGTTTCATCCCTCCTCTGCCGTGCAGCTAGTATTATAGGTATATTTGTGAAAGTAACTGTCTGTCTATGACCTCTTCACATCTTAACCGCTAAATGGATTTGGATAAAACTTGGCACATGGGTAGACTATGTACTGAAACAGCTCAAAGGATACTTTTATTCCGTTAGTATGTTCCCTTGGAATAATTTTTGACTTACACGCGGGCAAAGCCTCTAGCGAAAGTGTGTCTGTTTGTTACTTTTTGACGTCTAATCCGCTGATTAGATTTTGCACACAGATAGACCTGGATTAAGACATTACATACGAGGAGCTCGTGGCTAAAGTAATAACAGTCACACAAGTCGATCCATCAGGTTAAGCTACGCTTGCTTGGGTTGGTCCGTGGATGGGTGACCATCTTTAGATACCGAGACTCCTCCGTGCCTCGGAAAGCACGTTAAGCCGTTGGTCTCGGCTGTCAATCGTGGATCTTTGACAGTCGTTACGGGTCGTCATAAGCCCGAAAGTCTGACAGTCTTACCAAGGGGTATCGTATTACCCAGTTACTGGGTTGTGGAGGTCAGATAGGCAGTCGCTCCATGTAAAATACTGGTATTAAGCTGCATCCGGTTAGACTGGAAGCCGACCCCAAGATAATTGGGAAAAGGCTATGCAGACTGATTGATCGATAAGACATTAAATAGGATTCTTTCCATCCCGCTATAAGTTCCCTTGGAATATTTAATCACTTTTCATACGGGTGAATCCGCGGACAGAAGTTAAAAAAATCGCACAACATGACTCACTTCGGAATTTAACGAGTATTTTAACTGCTAACACCACAATGTAGCACCTTATTTATTTCTGTCCTTATTTAACACCACACACAGAGTAATTTCAATACAAGCAAGGTATTCTAGGAAGATCTATTTTAATTAGAATTTCCTGCTCGTTACAAGCTCTCCTGCGTTGAATATTCAAATGTTAGCCATGACCAGGATATCCCAAATGGCAGTAGTGACCGTACCTACTACAAAGTTACAAACCTAATAAGGAAACATAAATGTCAATTATTCTACTAGAAGCCAAAATTACATCCTTTCTTTATTGTAAAAAGACAGGAAAAATTAAAGTGAAAGTTCCCCTTTTACGTACGAATGTCTATATGACAAAGAGGGATATTGTTTGTAACTGTAAAATGTTTCTGTCATCGGATACATTGTAATCACCGTTAGTTTATGATAAATCTCGTAAAATTGTTAACTCTTTATTTTCAAAAAGACTCTGATACATTGTAAAATACTACTACTACTTATAATTGGGATGAAATTTTTTGTACCTATTTGAAATGATCTATTCAAAATATGTATAAGGTGTTAAAAAATAACCCTAGAAACTTTAAGGAGTGCTTTTAACACCATAGAACTGAATAACTTTTACTGTGGGACCAACTTTGAAATCGCGAAAAAAATATCAGCTTATGCCTAAATTTGCTCGCCCGTCTGCGTTCGCTCGCCCGTTTGCGTTTGCGCATCTACGATCGTGAACGCTCGTGAATTGAGAATTTTGCTACGCGCGCGTGTTCGTGTGTCCAATGTCTCTTATGAAACGAAGTCCTGCCCAGGGGTTGAGGATAAATTCGAAACAGAGTTACCTTGCCCCTGGGCACTCAGGGCAGGGAAGGAACAGGGGTGGGTTTTAGTCAGTAAGAGTCTGACACACCCTCCCGCTCCACCCTAGAGCGGGAGATGTCATTGGATGATTTCCCACCCCACAAAAAAAAAATTGCCTGAATTTATGTTCGCATAACTCGTCAAAATGTGCGGAACAACTGATTATTTTTTTAGCGATTTTAATATAGTGTAAGTAAATAAATGCCATCTAGACCATATTTTTAAATTTTTTATTTGATAGCACAATTTATTTTTAAAATTAAATAACTAATTCTTACTGTCTGATTGTCTTGTCTGATTTAATGAATAAACGGTAACTTAACAACTTAATTGATAAGTCCGCTGGATGCTAAAAGCCTATGTCCAGCAGTGGACTGCTATAGGCTGATGATGATGCTAAAAGCACAGGGTCCATCGATGTGGCGACACGGGGCGATATGACCAGCAGTTGACGTGGAAATGATGATGATGAAGGAGGATTTGTGGTAAGACATTTAAACATATCCTTTAGTAACCACATATATCTGTCTAATTAACATACTCTTTGTGCTTACACAATGACATAAATCACACTGAACGTAGGTGCTACTCGCGAATACATACACAAAGATAGTACAGTACATAACCGCGGAATAACATGACTCATAGGATCATGATTCAGTAACTGACAACAACTTATATATTTAACATCCTCATTATGTACTTTAGTGCGTAGTAAACTTCAGGCTATGGGTCAAAACGTTGTCTTTAGTAACGAACCCACCTTGTTCTCTGTAGAAATATGTCTAAGTACAGTTCAAATAAGTAAAAGTATTCAATCAGCTGCATGATTAATGCGACACATTTTAAAAACGCGCTTCAGCTGTTGATGATTAATTAATTTCCAGAAACCGGCAGTAAGGCAGTTAAGCAGCCAAGAGTAAGGCTGATTTAGGTAAATTAATATGTCAAAGTATCACTACATATTATAAAACAAAGTCCCCCGCTGCGTCTGTACGCGATAAACTCAAAAACTACTGAACGGATTTTCATACGGTCTTCACCAATACACAGAGAGATTCATGAGGAAGGTTTTAGTGTGTAATTTGTACCCATGCAAAGCTTGGGCGGGTCGCTAGTGCTAAATAAACTGGAGGTACTGCAGACATTATGGCGTCAAGCACATAATTTATAATATAAGGCATCTAAATTATGTATAGGTATTATCATAATACGTTTATTGTTATCAACTTATTGACTACGAATGGCATTGTAAAGCATTCCTTCAATTGATTCTTAATGCCAAGTATGAAGGGTACACTTAAGAAAACATTATAATATGTATAATGGAATAGCATAGCTATCTATCTATATCGAATAAATCACGAATTCATTTACCACGTGAACATGGCGGTTTCGTCGTCGTCGTCATCATCATCATCATCGCCTCTGGACATAGGGCTCTCCTAAAGAATCGCGACGCCACATCGGCTGGTCCTGTGCTTCTCGCATCCAGCGGAATTAACTAGCCTTCGCAACGTCATCGCTATAGTTCGTGAAAGTCTTCCGACCACACGCTTAATAATAAAGAGAAATAACTAAATTAAAAAATAAATAAAATTTTAGTCTATTCAGTTCCACAGAGTTATATTTTTATAATCGTCTCCTCGAGCTCTTTATTTTAATCACGTCTCAAATAAATACGACTACACTTACATCATGTCGGACGCCATTTTGTTTTTATTTTTTCAATATATTAAAGCCTATTCCACACTACGACAATCTATGATACCTCATTTGTTGAAATCCATCCAGCCGTTTAGGCTACAGGGCATGCTAAAGTAACATAATAATATATACAAACATACAATATACAAATCTCGAAAAACATTACCCTCCTTCTGCATGGAGCAGTTGAGTAAAAAGGAGGTATGTTACTTGTGTGCGCAAAAAAAAAAACTTTGCAACGTTGCGTTGCAACGTCAGCAAGAAATAAAAAAACCGGCCAAGTGCGTGTTGGACTCGCGCATTAAGGGTTCCGTACCATCGTACAAGATTATACGCGTCTACTTGTTGCAAGAAAAAAAAGCATAAAAAAAAACACGTTTCTATTAAGGGAGCCCCCTTTAATTTTTTATTTATTTCTATTTATATTAGTTGTTGTTATAGCGGCAACAGAAATGCACATTCTGTGAAAGTTTCAACTGTCTAACCATTATGGATCATGAGATACAGCCCGCTGACAGACAGTCGGACGGACGGACGGACAGCGGAGGTTTAGTAATAGGGTCCCGTTGGTTACCCTTCGGGTACGGAATCCTGAAAACCGTGGCTTAAAAACCTTACCTATTTCTTGACATAAAAATAAATAAGTAAGTTAAGTCCGTATATCAGCGATGACGTAACATAATAAAATTAATTCGATAAAACAAGATAGTGCGAAAGGTATACATTAAAATACAGTGCATGACATACCTATGCTCGAGTGACGGACATCGATATATTATCGAGTTTATAATGTATAATTTAAACATATATCAATGCTAGCACTTAGTTGTAAACAGGTCGTAATTTATAAAACTTGTAGCGGTATTTTTTTCCGCAATGCAGTGATGCAGACAAGTAGTATTTGGCTTGGAGGACGATGCAGTCTGCAGATTTCATCTAAGCTTGCTAGCAGAAGACAGAATTTCTTTTAGAAATTGTAGGAAAATGTTTGTATTATGATTTGTGTTTTAGGAAATTAATGAATTATTGTAATGCGGTGAACCATAAAAGGGCAATTCATAGGCGATAATAGAAGAAATAGGGAAAACCAGACCTATCATTATTTACTTTGAGTCACATAATGTACCTACCACCAATACCAAATACCAATACATTGTGTGCTTGTATTGGAAAAACAATTAAAATAGTAAGTAATTTCATAATCTCGTGAATAAATGCACCCTTCTCCCAAACAAATAGTATTCTGATATGATCTTAAGATTTTTAATTGGTGGAATTCCCTGCCGGAGTCTGTGATTCTGATAGCTACAACCTAGTGATCTTTAAGTCAAGAGTGAATAGGTTACTTCTAGGCAAACGTCCTCCATTGTCGACCACATCATAGCTTACCATCAGGTGAGGTAGTGGTCAAAAGCGAACCCAAAAATGATTAAAAAAAAACATTTTTAACTCCTTTTGTCAAATATTTGTCTATTGCCAATGACCACCTGTGCAAAACCTTAGTATTCCAAGTTAGTCTCCGTCCAAACTCGGAGTACGGTCAGTACTGCGCAGACATTAGTGGAGGTTCAAGGACCCGCGATGATCCGATTAGGAGACCGTTGACCCCCAACTGTGACGATTAATTTGATCGACTGTGCACCTTTGATTTTCTAAGTTACGTTTGGTGTACTTGAGATATGATTTGAGGTTCATCGTTTGCATAAAAGTCACTTTAAGGCAGAAAATGCCTAAGGCGTTAATTCTTGTCTTTTGTAAAGTTACTTGTGCATTAAAGTCGGAATCGAATTTAACCGTTCAGAAAAAGAAGATTACTGGTTTATTTTAAGCAAGATATCTTGATTTTGTAATCCATGCTATCGGCGATGGGTTTTTTGCTCTATGGAAAAAGAAAAACCTTGATACATATCGATCTATAAAATACCTACTATTCTGGTAGGTCTTTTCAGTCGCTAGTAGAAATTACACGGTTTTCCTTTTTATTTTATTTCATTTTACTTATTCAATAACAATTTGCATTTTGTCTGAATGTTTTACAAAAATAAAATTGTATAAGAAAGTTAGAAACAATATTCAATAACAAATTCATTAAAAATATCCACCCAAATCAAATTTAAATTTTTATTGCTCAACACAGTACATAATCATACATTTCCAGATGTCATGTGAATGCGCAGTTCACTGTGTTGCACCAATTCAGGCATGCAAAATTATCGTTAAAATTAAAATAATTATATCATGGATTCCAATTAATACGCTATACAATTTCATAAGATACAATTAATGCCTTATACAATGTCATAAATTCCAATTATTACCCAATAAAATGTCATAAATTCCAATTAGTGCCCTATCTAATGCAAAAACATTATTAAACCCTATACAATGGTGTCGATTCTCTTGTTCAATAACTTAACTAAAATTAGAGAATCACTATCTTTTACTAAAAGGCAGTGTGAGAAAAGCACGGATATAAAATTAATTTTTATGGAAATATTAGTTCAACTAAATTTGACAGCTCAACGTTCGTCTCTTTCTTGTTTCGTTAAAGAGAAAAAGATAGGAATAGCCTAAATTAGGTTTAGTTTGTGCACAACAGAATCCGTACCAATGTCAATTTTGTATCTACCAAAGCGTACCGAAGGACCGAAATATTCCCGATCGACACTAGCACTCAGAAATCTACAACATTAATTTCCTGTATCACTTAAATAACGGAACGGAAAGAGTTCCTTCCGTTCCATTACCCTCAGTTGCTCAGATTTCAAAGTCTGTCTAGACAGTGCAAAATCCTAATTGATATGAGTCACAGCATGGACGTGCGGAGAGAGTAGATGTAGCCGAGTGATTACGGCGCTAACTTACAAGTTGACAGTCGTGGGTTCGAACCCCGGCAGGCGGTTTACTTTGTGTGTGTTCATGAAATAAATGTTCATGAAATAAATTTCATGAACACTGCTCTAAAAGGAGGACGACGAGCTCGTGGCTAAAGTAATAACAGCCGCACGGGTCGATCCATCAGGTTAAGCTACGCTTGCCGGGGTTCGTCCATGGATGGGTGACCATTTTTACATACCGAGATTCCTCCGTGCCTCGGAAAGCACGTTAAGCCGTTGGTCCCGGCTGTCAATCGTGGATCTTTGACAGTAGTTACGGGTCGTCAGAAGCCCGAAAGTCTGACAACCAGTCATACCAAGAGGTATCGAATTACCCAGTAACTGGATTGTGGAGGTCAGATAGGCAGTCGCTCCATGTAAAACACTGGTTTTCAGCTGCATCCAGTTAGACTGGAAGCCGACACCAAGACAGTTGGAAAAAGGCTAGGCAGATTGATTTTGCTCTAAAAACAGTGAAGGAAAACGGTAAGTCCTAGAACCAAAAATTCCAAGACTTTTGACGTCTACTAACCTGCACCGCGCCCGCGTGGTGGGTTTCAGCCCACTCCCTCTCACGGAGGGAAGGTCTGTGTCCCAGCAGTAGGGATATTATAAGCTGATCATGTTATAAACGTGCTAAGGCCTGTGTGTCTTGGTTGTAGTAGAAAGACAATGGAATATGATAAGATTAGCAAGGTCAAGGAGACGTGTCTAAACAATCAACATGCATGAATGATTGAAAATGTTTAGAAAATACAAAATGTGATAAAGTAAGAGAGTTTTTTGTTTGATACAGGAAAATAGCACGCGCTGCATTTTAATGTTTAAGTAGATAGCAAGGACGGTACAGGACGGTACACTTTTGGTTACTCAAACATTAGGCTGTCACCCACCTAATGTTTGAGTAACCAAAAGTACATAGGCATCTTCATCATCTTGATTTAAGTCGAAAGACGTCCAACCTCCTCCTAGCATCGCCACATCGACCCAAGGGCAGCAGACAGTCATTTACTTATAGTGGACAAAATGCAGACTTTTCGACGGCATCTCCAAAAATGACTTCCGAATTCAAAGAGTATTTTAACACCCACTGCAAAAGATAGAACTATGGGTGTAGTGTTGTCCCGTTACGATAAAAACCATCGATTTTTTAAAACACACAAATAACCCCACCTATTTACATAACACGAAAACGATACACATCTACATACATAAACACAAAATATATCTACCTAGACCAGCTGTCACTATCAGAAGCCATGACTCATAGTCTTACATAAAGCACTGTTTCCCCTCTCGGAAACCCTACGAAGGGTTCGGAGTTCACGCCAGTGTGTACTGTCATAATATTAGACACTATTTTCTGCTCACGGTTCCGCCCGCGTGAATTGTTTCATCATTATAGGGGAAGTTTCTACCGGGATGAAAATGAAAATCAAGTCATTTATTTAAACTATGCTGAGACTCAGCACCTTTTGAACGTCAAATTTCTACATAAAGATAGTCCTCCAAAACGCCCGTCACCACTTCCTAGTGTTTTAACTGCGAAGAAGTGGAGCAACATGCTACCCAGCAACACATCTGTCTGTTAAGTTTCAAGAACTTGAATATACAACAATATAATAAAAATTACAGTGTTAATAGGTATTTGAGGACAGTGTAGACCAGTCAAAAAAATATTAGGTTTGTCTAAAGAAGAGTATCCCATGTACTGATTAGAGATTCCTAATCGACCCGTTTTAAACCCGATTATTGGGTTTAGATCCATCTCTTGCCGATCTTTGTAGATGAGCAATCAACCAGGTTGAAATCCATCTGTAGACCGAATCCAGATCATAATCCATACGTGTGCTAAGTTTCTTCTAAATCCAATCAGCGGTTTAGACGTGAAAACGTTACAGACAGCCAGACAACTTTCCTATGGAAGTATGGATAACGCCCTTTGCAGACAATGCGTTGATAGTCAAAGTATGTTGACTTATGTAAGCTGAAAAGGCCATTCTGGCATTTTTATTATCGATGATAGTTTGGCATGCTATTTTGATAATGGTTAATGGTATACGTTTTAGGAATATTGGTAGGGTTCGATGGAGATCGTGGAGATCGATAGAGAAGCTCGTGGCTAAAGTAATAACAGCCGCACGGGTCGATCCATCAGGTTAAGCTAAGCTTGCCGGGATTGGTCCATGATGTGTGACCATCTTTACATACCGAGACTCCTCCGTGCCTCGGAAAGCACGTTAAGCCGTTGGTCCCGGCTGTCAATCGTGGATCTTTGACAGTCGTTACGGGTCGTCAGAAGCCCGAGGTCTGACAACCAGTCTTATCAAGGGGTATCGTATTACCCAGTGGAGGTTGTAGAGGTCAGACAGGCAGTCGCTCCATGTAAAATACTGGTATTCAGCTGCATACGTTTAGACTGGAAGCCGACCCCGAGATAGTTGGGAAAAGTCTAGGCATGATTAGAAATTACGGATTATATAGTGTAACGGGAATGCGTGGTCATAGTTTAAATACTGTACTTCTTTCTACCCATTGAAATAAATCAATCCCGAAAAAGAAAATTGGACCTCCCATACTAATTTTGAGCAGCTGATGATAACTTGGTTCGGAAAAGCCAATTTTTTAATTTGGAAATTTACTGTGATTTAATTGAAGACATTTCCATGAGCAGAAGCAGTGTCTAAAACATGACCACACACTTCTGTTACAGTCTGTCATCATCATTATCATCATCAGCCTTTTAATGTCCTCACTGGTGGGGCACAGGCCTCCTCTCTGTGAGAAGGTGTGGGCCGTAATCCACCACACGGGCTCAATGCGGGTTGATGGATGTAACATGTCTTCGAATTTTTGGTTCTAGGACATGCCGGTTTCCTCACGGAAGGCAAGGAAATAACTGGAACAACTGTTCCGATATTATTTATTTATTTAATCGATACAAAAAATCAGTACAATAGTGGTACATAGGCGGGCCTAATGCAACAAGGCATTCTCATATTCATATTATGCTGTTATGAACTTCAAAAGACTTACATTACAGCCAGTTGAGTCAGTGTACTAAGCTATTGACGACGACTTGGAGACGCCAAGTTGTCTAGTGCACTGGAGCTTTATCTTTCAAACGATTAGAAGCTCAAAGCCATTAGTGCACTAATTGATATGGGTTAGAATGGTGCCATTACTCGAAATCAACATGGAACTTAAGGCTTACATAGCCGCCAAGTGGCGCCCTCATTGAATAAAAATTCGTAGCAAAGCGTAGAAAATAAAGACTAAAGAATCCTATGTTCCGTTTCACCAAAAACGGCCGTTTTTGACACTTTCGCTTACTACTTTGGATACGAAACATTTTGAGTCCTGTTTCAACAATGTAAAAATACCTTATCCTATTTGTAACAAACGCAACATAAGATTCTTTAATCTTTATTTGCCATGCTAAGATACGATTTTTTATTCAATGAGGGCGGCACTAAAGCGGAGGTAGGCCCTTAAATCGAACCAACATTATTGTAAGCATAGCATAATATCATAATCAGTCTAAATGCTATTATAAATAATGTGCCTACTCCTGGGACTCAGGCCTCCTCTCTAGGAGAGGATGGGTCGTAATACACCACGTGGGCCCAGGACGGGTTGGTGGATGACACATGTGTGTTCGAATTCTCGGTTCTAGGACATGCCGGTTTCCTAACGATGTTTTCCTTCACCGTTTTGAGAGCAGTGGTGATGAAATAAATTATACAAAGTAAACCAGGTGCCTGGCTTTGAATAACCTAGTTATAAAATAGAGCTAAGATATGCTTAGAATAACCTAGTTATAAATCATCATCCTCCTGCCTTTATCCCAATTCCTTATTGTCTCGGTGCAACATGCTTGCTTTTTCCATACATATTTATTTTCCTTTATCTCAATAGTCACCTTCTTGCTACCCATATCATCGTTCACACAATCCTACTTATTTATAACTACGTTGGTCTAGTTAAAAATACAATAAATAACTATAAAACCATCAATATCGAAGGAATTCAAAGAATCCTTCCCTCAAGAACACGTAAATAAATGCGATGATGATGAATGCGATTACAGATGAACGTCCATTGTATTTCACAAATGCTGATAGCATATCGTAATCGGTTTTTAGATTTGTACGAAGGATGTCACGTCGACTGAGTTTGGTTTATTGAGGATGCTCTAACATCGTAAAGGATTGCAGATGTCTGAGACTGAAATAGTTCATAAGACTTGTGAGCTTGTGATAGCTTCTAGGAAAATTGGTCCTTCATTCATAAAACCTCCTGCAGGGCCACGGATCAAAGGACCAGTAAATATATTGACTAAATTCAGAAGCGAGAACAAATCGCCTAAGACCAGTGTTCGGTTAATAAGGCGGAAAATTAGAGAACCAAGTTGGAATCCTATTTATACTAAAAAAATGCAGAACTTTGGATGCATGTTTGTTACTCAATTACGTCAGAAAAGCTGAACAGATTTGGATGAAATTTGGCACAGAGCTAGATTATAGTCATAGCACATAGGCTAAAATTTATAATGGGGTAAATACAAATTCCACGCGGGCCAAGCCGCTGGTAGAAGAAGGTTTTCAATAAAGCTATGCTTTCATCAAAGCAGCTTTACGACACTTTCCTATTTAATAAAATATCAATCAATGGAAAGTTTGTTCAATCATCATTTATGACGGCAGTAAAATAAAACCCTCCGTTAATGAGTTGTTCATGACCCAGCGAAAGTTGTAATGTATCAATTGAGGGTAATGGGTTATCGTGGCACTCAAAGACGCACGAACTGTCAGTGTCACTTCATAAGTTGATACTTGATTGCTATCTTGCAGGTCATTACTACGCGTGCGTTTGAGCAGTGCGGACGTGTCTTTCATCTAATATTTATTTTTTTACTAGCCTGAACTTTCCCAATCCTGAGAAAAGGCCTATATCTAATATTTAGAATTGGAACTTCTAAAAATAGAATTTGCCAAAAACGTATGCTTTCTATTTACGAGTTTGTCTTCGGCGTTAAGTGTCATTGTTGAAAGTCTTGAATAGATTCCAAAATATTTCAGCTTAGAGAATAAATTTGCAAAAATGGAATTAGATTAAGATTCTAGAAAAACGATACGCAAATGGAACATCTACAACACTTAGACCAGAAAGTGCAAGTATACTAAAAATACACCAGCCTATTACATAGGTATGTATGAAGGGACTGACCACCGGACGCTCATAAGTGGGCAATCATAGAAGGAGGAGCATTCGACCTTCGTGACCGTTACCTTTTTATATTGATGCTCAGTGAAACTGTCCCTGCGACTAAGACGGGAACGGGACATGAATACATTACGACATAGGTTTACAAAAGGGATAACGACTTTCGCAAGTACTTTATAGAAATAAAAAACAACACAACGAGCTACAGTTTTTATATCTAGGTTGTACAAGGAGAAATGAGAAGAGCTTATAAAAAGATTAAACCTTAGTTTTTTACATTTAAATTAGAAACAGAGGCTCCAAAACACACAAGCAAAGGGATAGTGTTACTTTAGCATCTAAGTTTTGGAAACCAGAACATTTTAGAAGTAACAAAAATCATATCTTGATAGAAGTTTTTTTAAGTTTTAACCTGAGGCACCAAAACATAAAAGATAAGCCAAGATAGTATTACCATATCGAAGTTTTAGAAAACAGAAGACTTGAGGTAGCGATTCTTCGCTATAAGAATCAAATCACGGTTGAAAACATTTAAGAAGCTAAAGCACCAAAACATACAAAAAAGCATCGTGCTGGAGAGAACGTAAAATGGATCGATAAACCAACTTCCAGCTTCGTTATTCCTAACCAGCTTATGCAAATAATTTCCCGGGATTTCATCAAGATCTGTCACACCGCATCAAAAGGTCAGGTTGCCGTAATTAACGAATGATGGCGGTGTGAACGGGAGCATGGGAAGTAACTGTGCACATGGTGAATGGACTCGCCCGGAAAGTTCGCACGGAACAAGGTGCTAAAACAACGGATGGTTAGTGTACTTTTTGTATTAAACGGCAATTTGTTTAGTATTTTCGCAGAGCTAGTATCGGTTGATTGAGACTTTAATGGTGGTAAATAATAGGCTGTATAGTATGGTAATTTTGAAGAAAGGAAGATTGAGCTTCAGAAAGACGATAACGTAGAAGCACTAACGTTAAGTGTAGATCTAGGCAAAATGGCTGCTTACATAGTAACTCGCAATGCAATATGGATTAGTAATGTCCTACTTAAAGACTAAGTTATAAAGCATTTGTATTATTCTATGCAACATTCAGTTTATAGATATTCGGGTTAGATCAGTCACGATTTCAGAACTCGTTTCTACACCTTATCCATAATAATATCTTGGCTATTGTCTTTCAATAAGCTGCAAAGTAATTGACAGATAAAACAATAAATCATTTATAAGCTGCTATTGTTGAAATCGTGGTTGAATGTATTAAAGCATTCCGTTTAAAATAAGGTAAGGCAAATGCAGTGCACCCTAAAGTATTCAAAACAATAATGGCAAAGCTTGCAGTGGAGTAAAAAATGTACATCAAAAATGCAATTAAGCCGAAAGTTACCGAAACTTTCCGAATTCATACGAAGCAAATTCGCGAATACGAAATTCGCGAGTATGGAATAAATTTCGTTTGCTCACGTGCAAGCATTGCTTAAAGTTTGCGTAACATTTGGCTCGCCATTACATTGTTACGATTTTCTTTTTTTTTTTATTGCTGCAATGGCTGTCGATGGGTGCAATCCTTTTTGTTTTAAACTAACACGTCAGGATGTAGTCTTTGTTTCAGACCATTTGTTGATTTTTGCAATGTTTTGGTTTATGAACCTTTTGTACTATCCATCCTCTCCTTTATCCCGATCAATATAGGGTTGGTGTAACACGTCTTTTTCATCCACATTTATCAATTTGTAGTCATCTGAGGATTCATATCCTTTCTTATAGTCATCCTCATCACTTGACAGTTCAACAAATACACTGGGCTGTAGCCCCCGTGTGGCTACGAATTCCGGAAAATGGTTTCCAGATTTTAGAATAGGTTCCATTTCAGTTTAAGTCATAATTGGTTTTATCTCTAATAAAAGCTCATGTATGTAAATAATATTTTCAATTGTCCTACTTGGGCTCATTAAACGTAATACTATTCCAAAATATATAAATACTAGTCACATAATAGGAGGAAAATAATGCAACTACAACCTAAAATTTTGGCTAAAAGCAGTTCCTGTTGAATATATAATTATGTATCTAAATTTTGATATATTTTAAAAATATTTTATACTTTTCAACAGATTAACTATGCACCTACCGTGTTATCTCTTCACCACCCGTTGTTATCTTTATGCATTAACTTTTAATAAATAAATATGAATATCGTAGCATCATTTTATCTGTCCCTATAAACTTAGCCTGTTCAATATTGTCTTTGCATTAGATCTATGAATCGATAAAAGTACCAGTTCAGTGAGTTATTGGCACAGAAAACGATCATGCGTGGGTTTTGAACTTATCGTAAACAATAAGAGGGCACGAAACGATGAAAGCAAGCGTTTTCCGTTCTGGATTTCAGTGTGGGCTAAAACTAGAATGTCAAATGTCAAATGATAAAATTAATATAGAGATGGTTGCCAAAGGAAGAAGAGCGATGTTGTAGAAGAACGGCGACACATGCTAGACTGCTTGGATGAGGACAGCCAGCAGTTGTGAGAAGTGAAAAGAGTGAAGGTTTTTGCCCAACAGTGGAACAGTATTATCATCATTTCAGCCGGAAGACGTCCACTGCAAGACCTAGACCTCCCAAGTGTCGCCACAACGACCAGTCCTGTGTGTCTCTCATCCATCAGATTCCCGCGACCATCGGTCAACCTTGTGGGAGGGTCCAACGCTGCGTCTTCCAGTTTGCGGTCTCCATACTCTCCACTCCAGAACTCTTCGACCCCATCAACCGTCTGTTCTACGAGCAATGTACCCTGGCCACTGCCACTTAAGATTGGCGATTCTTCGGGCTATGTCGGTGAAACAGTATGTGCTGATATAATTATAGATGAACAAGACACTACTGGAGACCATAGCAAAATTTTGTATGTCGATAACATGGCACGGTCGGTGAGGTGACTATCTCAGACAGACACGTATCACAGCTCATTTTGCATGCGGATTTCACTCGGTCTAAACACAACAGATCAATAATGTTCATGCTAGTTTAATAATATCATGAACAATGATACGATATGAACTTGAAATAATCGAAGTGATAAGATAGGCTCGCAGTCCAATGTATTTGAAATTAGTGATGATAACGTTCAAGCGAAGAATATAATTGGCTTAGTTTAAATGAAAAGTAAAGGTAGTCATAGTGGTGCTCGATGAGATTTTTTTACTAAGAGCAAAGCCAAAGATTGGATAAAGATCGGAATATAATCGTATTAGCTATCATGAAATAAGGGACTAGAAGTGACGTAACCAGCCCCCACTCCTGAACTTTGATGCGTTTTATCTTTGTATTTTTTTTTATTGATTTGGTAAAGCAAAAAATACGTGTACAATACTTTACTTAATAATATAATAATAATAATTTAATTCCAGAAACTTATTACTACTTTACAATGGCATTATGGCAACAATTTCAAAAAGGGTGATGAGATTAGCGTCTGTAGCCGAATTAGGCATAGCCTGTATTTCGGCAATCAGCACCATTCCCCACGTTTTTATTATACAATAATAGGTGCCACTTTTATAGTGGGTAAGTTCTCTTTACATAGAAATAAGTAATTTGTAAGTAAGTTATCATTTAATGGATTGTGATGGTGTGTGTGTGTATGTATGTATGTTTCTGCGTGTGTGTGTATTTGTGTACTTGCTGACTAGAATTAATATTTTTGTACCTACCCAAGAATCATCCCTATTCTAGTGGGGATACCTAGGTGAATTCTCCTGGTGTTTTGCAGAAAATAATGACGCACCCAACTATTCCAGATTCTCAGAGAAGAACGAAGTGCCAGTTAATGGTTTCATTTACTAACAAGGAAGGAGGTAGTTCAACTAAAAGATTCAATAGTAAGTACCCATGTGAGGATGATCAGCTGACGGTAGTATTTAAAAAAAAAACTTTTTACAAAAAGAAATACAACCGACTTCCATAAATAATACAAAAAAATGCAAAATAACTTTAATTTCGGAAGTCGGTGTTTCTAGTTTGGTTTCTTCGTTATTTGACACCGAATTCCGAAATTAACGTTATTTTGCATTTTTTAGTATTATTTATGGAAGTCGGTTGTATTTTTTTTTGTAAAAAGTTTTTTATTTTTCACTTTTTAGTTGTACCCCATTCTAAAACTAAATTAATAGTAAAGTTATGCCCGAATTGATAGCCCCAAAAAAACAAAAGGTGAAAACAATATACATACATGCGATTGCAGCAATTCTGAAAGGTTTGCTATCATTTATTGAAGAGTTCCATAGTGTATCTCCGAAGTTCTTCATCAGATTCACCAAATTAAAATGGGACCACATCCGAAGCAACAGCTTTCAAATAAAAAAAAATCTTCAAAATCGGACACAGGTGACTCGTGACTCCCAGGACCAATGGGGTATTTTACTAAAAAAAACCTAATTAGTGCGATCAGTTAAATAACCAAAAATATTAAACACGCATTTTTTGTTTTACCAAATCAATAAAAAAATTACAAAGATAAGACGCATCAAAGTTCTGCAGGCGTATTCGCTATCTCAGTTGACATCAATTTGATAGGCACTTTGCCGTACATTGCTGCTTTGACGTATAGGAAAACCGTAGTGCCTATTATAATCGATGTCCACCGAGCAATGTACTGCATAGTGCCTATCAAATTGATGTCAACTGAGTTAGCGAATACGCCTGCAGGAGTGTGGGCTCGTTTCGTCACTTTGGTGGTAACAAGTGTCGCGCCGCGTGACGTCACGCGACATTTCTATGCACTGTATTGCTCTTATTTATTGTTTACGTGGTAAAAGAAAAATACTTTTTTACAAAAAAATAGAACCGCCTTCCAAAAAAAAAATGTGCAAAATAACTTTAATTTCGGCAGTCGGTGCTTCTGGTTTTGTTTTTTCGTTTTTTGACACCGACTTCCGAAATTAAAGTTATTTTGCACATTTTTTTTTTGGAAGTCGGTTCTGTTTTTTTGTAAAAAAGTTTTTATTTATCACTTTTTAGTTGTGTTTCTCCATTAAATTGTGTTAACAATGGATATCTAGGCGATAGCAGCAATCGCGGTTATTTGCTGTCATTTTTTGAAGAGTTCCGTTATCTGTCTCTGAAACGCATCATCAGATCTGTATGAAATTTAAATGGGACCATTACGGAACAAACTCCTTACGAACAAAAAAAGAATTTTGGAAATCCGTTCATAAATGACGGAGTTATGCCCGAACATACATAAAAAAAAATACAAACATCCGAATTGATAACCTCCTCCTTTTGGAAGTCGGTTAAAAAATACTTGTCCAAAATTTTTCTCTTTTGACTATTGTCGATTATTTTGCTAGCCTCTTGATCTCTCTCTCACCGGTCGTGTCGGATTGCCGTCTCATCGGACTATGAGAGTGAGAAACAGAGAGCGCACCTGTGTTTACGCACACGCGCACTTGGCTAATCTTCGTTGAGATGTGGAACCTTGATTGATCGAAATTCGGTTGTGAGAATTATTTTGTTGTTTGTTTTTCACGTTAATTATATTAGAAAATAATGTTTACAGGTTTGTCTGACCTTAGATTTAGATTTAGACTTAAGTCTGCGTATGTAGGTAACTACTTTCAATTGTATTTTAATACGGCTTCTGTCCCAGACGGTTTCAGGTTTCACAACGACCGGACGGAAATACTAATTGTATTAATTTAGGTTTCAGACCTGAAAATAATTGTATTTATTATACTTTTATCAATTATTTCTTGAGGTAAAAGTTTGTTACGATATAAATAATTAGTAAAAAAACGAGTATTATTAATTGGTTTTACTTGTTATGCAACCAATTTGTACCTCTTTCCGCTTTGCAATTATTTACTTTATAAAGTTATTATACTTGCTGGAATTGACTGAAAAACATCGGATTGACTCATTCAGTTACAAGAATGTAGATTCAAGATTCATTTTTTTTTTTAAATGGTTTATTCAAGAACTTAAACATATACAGGGTGTAAAAAGACACATCGCAAAGCCGTTAACTACGCATACTGTACGTCTAATAAAGTAGCTTTGCGCAAAAATTATTGCTGAGAAACGACTTTTACTTTTAGGTATGAAAAAAAAACTATTTTTTATTGCGCGCAATGTACCACGAACCCGGGCAAGTGGAGTTAAACCCCGCCCCTTCGCTCTAAACCACGAAGGTACTCGTCGGATACGTTTGATATTCATTGCGTTTTAGTGACTGCAAATGCGTAATTTCGAAATTTCGAAAAAAGAAATCGAAAGTTCAGGTAAAGTTTGCTTGGAAAAAAGTTTAGTAATAACACGTAAAAAAGTAAAAAAAAAATGCGACTTTTACCTTCAATATCTCCAGAACTGCCCAGGGGTCGCGGATAAATTCGGAACAGAGTTACCGCGCCCCTGGGCACTCAGGCAACTGAAGGAACAGGGGTGGGTTTTAGTCAGTAAAAGTCTGACGCGCCTTCCCGCTCAACCCAGAGCGGGAGAAGTTATTGGATGATTTTTTGTTTGCCGCGAATCATATTTTGACCAAGATAAAACCTGACACTGACCTGCAAATTGCAAAAAAACGTAAGAAAATTTGAATTTCGCGAGCTACCCTGGCGCTTCCACCTTAACCTTTAATTTCAGCCCTAACCGCAAATACTTTATGAAAATGATTCTGCGGTTCAGAATTCAAATAATATTAAATAAAATTATTTGTTTTGTGGTTACAGAAAGAAAGATATTACGTGAAAGTTTGCGAAAGAGCTATGGATGTCTGACCTGTTTTGCATTTCAGTCTGTCGGATCATGACTAATATCCGACAGACTGAAATGCAAAACAGGTCATAGGGCACTACTTTTCATACAAACTAAAGAAGTTACTTTTTTTCTTCTTTCAGCACCACGAGTTTTATTGGTACTTCTGTCTGTAGATGCTGGCGCGGCGAATCCGTCCTCTGGGTTATGGGCAGTGCTATAGTTCAATTCAAAGTTAATGACGTGTGTGAAGTTCGCGTTTCGCTGCGCAGTACCCCACCCCTCAACCCCGCTGACACATGAATTTGCTACTGCGCAGCGACCCGCGGAGTGTTCCGATCCGCCATAAGCTTTAATTCTACCTGTACTAGGCACGCAGAAATGGAGTACATGAATGAAAAATAAGATATAATACAGCAGTGCATCCTTAGAGCCACTAATCTTTCACCAAAGTAATCAACACATTTACGATGAGAAACTGCAAAGGATCCATTAACCCTCAGTTTTGCACTTCAAGCCCTAAGTCGGCACGTGCCTTCAAGTGGCGCCAACGTGCTCTATATTAATATACTACGCTTGTAATTCTATTCATTATCGCTCATTCGTTCAATCAGCATCCGCTGTGGACCGCCTCTGAAGTTCTGGATAACGTATCTGCGTGTTATTGGAACCTTGAAGTGTTACTGCGTATTATGTTTATTCAGGAATGGCTATTTAATAACCCTAAAAACTATTTTCTGTACTTTGGGAGAGACTTCGGTACTCCTTGCTAAATGACTACTACAAAACCAGAGTCTGCCTGCCTAGCCTTTTCCCAACTATCTTGGGGTGGGCTTCTAGTCTAACCGGATGCAGCTGAATACCAGTATTTTACATGGAGCGACTGCCTATCTGACCGCCATATTCCAGTTACTGGGGAATACGATACCCTTGGTAAGACTGGTTGCCAGACTTTCAGGCTTCTAACGACCCGTAACCGTCAAAGATCCACGATTGACAGCCGGGACCAACGGCTTAACGTGCTTTCCGAGGCACAGAGGAGTCTCGGTATGTAATGATGGTCACCCATCCATGGACCAACCCCGGCAAGCATACCTTAACCTGATGGATCGACATGTGCGGCTGTTATTACTTTAGCCACGAGCTCCTCCTACTACTACAAAACCAGAGTACACCTTGTTTTTATAATTTCCACATTCATGCATCTTATTTTTCTTTCCTTTATCTGGACTGTATGAAAGATGATACAGTTAAAAACTTAGAAACGGAGTGAATACTGAAATGACGACTAATAAAGAAGTATATAAGAAGAAGACAAGTTGCGCTTGCGCCGATCCCAAATAAACTGAGATAGGGACAAGAAAATGGTAATGCATCTTCTTTTAACAATCAATATACACCAAAACCTTTTGGTTGCTTTACTAATAACTTGTGATAGATAGATATACTCCTTTATTGTACACCATAACAAATTATAGAGGGAGTTTAAATGAACGGGGTGTAACAATGAGCGGTCTTATCGCTAAAAGCGATCTTTTACAGACAACCTTTGGATGGATTTTATTTCAGTATCCATTCTGACGCTTTATAAGACTCAAGCATAGACAATTAGTCCGTTTTCGAGAGTCACCTCCCACGACAGCTAAAAAGATGGTTAGAGAGAACAATGAACATGAACAATAACTTCAGAGACTTGAAACATATATGCTTCTGAGTCATCGCATCCCAAAAGCTCGTTTATCTAAGCCCGACCAGTCACAGGATGCGAATGATAAAGGCGAAACAATACATTATCGAGCTGTTCACAATTACATACGTACAATAACAGTTTGTAAATACATCATTGTATGTAAAACTTGATTCTAAGCGATGCGTGCTGTTATTTTCTGCGCAACGTTGGTATTACAAACACAAAGTGATTGTGAAATTGACAGTTCCGTTTTGGATAAGAGGCTTTTGGGTGTGTCAAAAAACATAGCAGATAGAAATATACAAACAAATTGAAGGAAAGGACGGATAGTTACAATGTAAAAGAAAAGTTAGCAGTTCAAATAGTTGGAATGAAGGAAAAGATTGCTAAACTGACAAGCCTAGTAGAATTATATGTATAGATAGGTTAGTTGCAGCCATAAAGACTAAAACTGTAATTTTTTTTTAATTAGCATTATCAGCCTTATCATGTTCCCACTGCTGGGACACAGGCCTTCTCTCTGTGAGAGGGTGTGGGCCGTAATCCACCACGCGGGCCTAATTCGGGTTGGTAGATGTCAAAGGTCTTCGAAATTTTGGTTCTAGGACATGCCGGTTTCCTCACGATGTTTTCCTTCACCGTTTTGAGAGCAGTGGTGATGAAATAATTTACAAGTAAAGCGCCTGCTTAGGTTCAAACCTACGACCTACAACTTGTAAGACGCGGCCGTTACCACTGGGCCACCACTACTCAATTAATTTCTAAAAGATTCCAAAAATGTTTATTTACTTGTATGATAATTTAGTCATACAAAACATACACAATGTATGTCCGAATTACGTAGAGAATTTCCTTGTTTATCTAAAACTCTCGTAGATTTTCCTATTAGTCACACTTTTTACGCGAATTTCAGTTTTTATGCAAGAATTCTAACAGCGAGGATAACAGAACACCATCGCTGATAAACATGATAGCCTGAACATGCTCCGGCAACCCTTATCGATAATATCTGAAATCGATTATGAGTATTATGACCCTAATAGAGCCGACCGACGGTAAAGCGGAGATGGTTCTATTAAAGATAGCGATAGTTAAACCATTAATCATTCTGGAATTAAAATCTTTATCAACGTCATGAAAACAAACGACTCTATCAATTCGTAAATTACTTTGAGGGAGTTAGTTACAGCATTCTGTTTAAACCGAGAATATTTTTATAAAAAAAAAATGGTATTTTGAGGCTTGAAGAACTAAATTTTGTATTACCTAATTCTGAGCGTCCGTGAATTCATTTGGGCTTGAATTCAAAACCAAATTATTTATTACAAAATGGCTGAGCATTTGCACTTTTTGAAAGACAGTTGGCAAAACACTCGCTCTTCATTAACTACTTCCTAACGTCGCGTCGTATCTGAACCGAAGTGGCGCAACAAATTCCCCAGCAACACATTTTTTTTAAAAAAAACCTTCCCCACACTAGGAATTACTCCTGTATCGTGGGTACGTTCACAAACATGTAAACTCACATACACAAGACACCCAGACCCGGAACAAACTATCTGTAGGCCATACAAATATTTGATCCGTGAGGGAATCGAACCCGCGACACGCAGCGCAGCAGTCGAACGCTCAACCACTACGCCAACCGTGTCGTCAATAATATTTGTCCGTTATTAAACATCTAGCTATCCTAACCAAACACTTTGAAGAGATGATGCCGCAATTTATGCTAAGGCAAAGATTTCTTCCATATCAGAGTAAATATCTCTGCAAATATTTAGAAATACTTACAAACATGTTGACATTTTTTCTTCTTAATCAAAGTCAAACAAAAGATTACAGATGTGATATGACTGATAAGGTCATAGTCTATATTGATATGCGTGTAACGACCGTATAAGGACATAGGGCTTGTCCAATAAAATATGACTAATATGATTTATTACAATGAATTTGCACAATGGTAATTCACATTGTATATCTAGTAATACACTAGGCATAAACTATTCTAGGTATTGGGAAGCCACAAGAGCCAATAGGCAATAATACAGGGTGGGTAAAGTCCCTTTGACGCAGTGTGAAATTCAGTGTAAATTACTCAACATTATTTATAAATAATATTTACTATATACAGGAATAACTTAGCAAGTGAATAACAAACAATCGATATGTTGACTATCAAACAAAAAAAAAACAAACAACTATTTATTTTAATAAAACCATTTACAGGAACTTTTGAACTGTTATGGGGTCGGACTGTCAGAAAGATGAAACTAATTGATCATTCCAAAAAAGCGTAGATCATTATGAAGAAGAACGGAAAAGACCATTATGGATACTCTTTTAACCGTTCACTCTAAGAACGACTGTTTTGGCAAAGAACTTACGAGATGTCTATCTATATCCAGCTACTACGCAGAGATAGTCTGGAGTGGATTCATGAGTTTATAGCTTGCTTCTACGTCCATAATCCGACAAACAGGTAACACATACGCATATAAAGATCAGCAAATAAAACCCTCATTATTCGAAATCCTTCATCTCTAAACTACTCATACCTCTCAAGTGTGCAGCTAATGAAATCGGTCGGCTATTTATTAAGCAAAGCGAGAGCGATACGGACGAACGGTCAGACAGACTGAAAGTTATTTACGATATTATGCTTGATCGAGATAAGTGCATGTCTGCGACAGACTTAAGTGAAAATGTTTTTGTTCAAGATGATTCCGATTCTGAAGACGAGACCAGTTTCAAGGATGAAGAGATTGAGAAAACCGTAGGAGATGAAGGCGTGGATTAAACACAGGACTGGGGTGTAGAGGTCAGATAGGCTGTAATTCCATTTTAAATACTGGACACTGGTATTCAGTAGACAGTAGCTACACCGGAAGCCGACACGGATATGGGAAAATAAGCAGATTTAATCGCGAAACACGAGAAGCTAACACAACTCGAAGTAGAAACCAAGCTATGTACGCAGAAAGTCAAAACAGTTTTGCATTACATAAGCCCTATGAAAGTTTTCAACTTGCCAGTGGGTGCAAATTGAGCAGAATGCAAAGCAAAAGACCGCTAGTCGAAAATAAGAATTTGATTACTTAAAAACACGTCGATTAAGATAAACCAATGTCTGATTCACACAATAACGATAAGTTATTTGAAAGTGAACAGTTACCCAACAACAATAAAATTTAACATACCCATTAAACGATTAGGAGATTACCAATCATACTACTCGAAACGTACACTCGGAAGCGCGACGAAAACATACAAGCAAACATAATGAGTGAGTCATGAACGACCTATAACTCAATTATTCAATACTAAAACTATACGACGTACAAACGTATGCGTTGATTACAGTTATTACTGGTACACCGTTTTATAAACAAGGCAAAGGTAGAGTACTAGTAATGCGTAGAGCTATTTTTGTTTTGGGACACGGAGTACTAAGCTATTGGAGTGTCCATGTGCGATGTATGGATGGAGAGGAACTACAGTAAACGTTAACTAGGAATACAAAACAGCCTGCGAAATGGAAGAAGAAAATGTGTTCTGCTGACACCAATTAACAAGGAAGAATAGCAGAAAGATGATGATGATAGGACAAACTTCTTGTCTAATGTTGCGGCAGCAAAAATGAGTGTTCTTTCACTCCCATCAGTTCTTTAGGTGTAAGAGCTCGATCTGTTAAAGAACTTGCTCCAACGGTTATCTTGGGTCCTTCAGCAACACATCACCAAATGACAGGCGTTTCATTGCCCTCCTAAAAGTTATGGGGGATTCTATAGAGAATGCGTATGAGGATTCCATTTTCTACTTACTTCGTGACTAAATCCAACTAGCTATTTATGTTCCAAACTTGATAGACGCATGCGCAGCACACCGTTTCCGCAGTGACGGCATCGCAGGCCTTAATTCCTGGAATTTCCTATGGACATCCTATGGTGTATAAAGGTAGGTTTTTGGTTATTGTTTCAATATAAAACCTTGATGTTCATTATGGCAGTTTCTCAGAACTTGTTATTTATTAATATGACATATTGTTCTTAGAAGTTCATCGGTATTCTCCTTAAGCCAATGACAAGCTGAAATACACCATAAATGTCCATAAACATGGTATGATTTAGCACGTATATCGCCATTAGCTCTAAGCTTAACTCACTTATCGCTAAAATAACATCCACGTAACTTATAACACTACAATGTGGTGCATCGAAGTGCTTACTGCTTATCAAGTGTTCAAGTATGTGGTTTACCCATATTTATATTCTTTTCCGCATTCACTACTATATCCGTATCGCGTACATTCATCGGGCAACCTTTGTACAAACCAGAGGTGGTAAACATATGGAAAGCTTGGATCGCGAGAAATTAGTATGATGTACACACCTTTCTCAAAATAGAAGGTGTTCCTGGAGTTACTAATAACCGCATTGAAAGTTGTTTTGTGATCGGTTTTCTAGACTACAAAAGCAGAGATCCTCATAAGCAGTGTAGAGCCGCCTTGCAAAGTTGATTCAATACGTTCCACTTTCGCCAGGCATACAAGTAAGACCGTTTTTGGTATGTGCTCCACTTCAATTTAATAAAAATGAACTGGGCCCGCGTGGTTACGGCTTATTCCCCTCTCCTAGACAGGAGGCCTCCCAGCATTTGGAACATTAAGGCTGATTATGCTTACCTATAATTTAAGATCAATTCTACAACACGGTTTTTGTATTTATTCTTCTTAGTATCGCTTATGTGTTTCCATTCCCACACCACTCCCTATAAGACTTTCATCACTTGCAGAAAAAGGATCTCAACCCCTATACACCATCAACCATTCAGCGTCTGTTTACGTCGTCCACTTAGCACTGGAATGCGTTAGTTTACATCATGCGTTCCTCATCAACTCACCTTAGGAGCGTGTGAGTCATGGAGTGTTGACCTGTGCCGGCTTAGTGTGAAATATTGTAAGTCTTCTTTGTGTGAGTAACCACGAATTCTTTGGAAGTTAATCGCGAATACACGATGCGTTCTGATTTAGTTTGGGCTTTGTTTTTGGAAGATCGTGACTTAGTAAGACCACGTTGTAAGATTACGATCTAACCTATTTTTAGAGAGCCATTAGTCCCCGTTTGAATTAAATACTTTGACGGGAATACGCAGTTAGGGGCTCGAAAATTTGACGACCCTTAAGCTAAGTTTAGGAAAATGCAAAATTAATTATTAGGGAAAGCCGAAGGGCGGATGACAATAATTTCAAACAGAATATTCTTGTTGCGCTGCATCTGGTTTAGATGAAACTAACAATTTTAGTCAACCTAGCATGCCTTGCAAATAAATTATCTTTGTAGCTTTTGTATATGAGACTTTATTAAGGGTCAGACGCCGAGGCAAGCGCTGGAAAGCATTTGTATCTCTTAGCATCGCTATTAACCATTTGACCAGCGCGTACGCATAATAAATTGCCACCCAGGCGCCTGTTAATAAATTCAAATGCACAGCTTGCTCAAAATATTATTTGTTTGAATCTTCGTACTGACAACTCCAAATGAAAATTACTGCAGATTGCATGGTGATGAATATTTTCGGGAAAACCTTTGTTGAAACCAAAGCATGTCAGACAGGCATTGTCATGATTACAGTGTACGAATATTGATTAGAATTTGATGGATTTTACGACATCCAATCACGCGTAGATGGCGCCAACAGCCGCCATTGCATGGACACGGGCCCGACAATAGCAGCGTACAGTTTAGAACATAATTTCGTATTATTTTTAGGGATGGGCTGAAATTCGGTTCAAATGCCGAACATTCAATACATGAAATTAAAATAACTCAACTGTTTATTCTAAAATAATAAAACCAAACCAGCAAAATAAAATCATAAACATTTATTTATTGTTTGTTAGTTGTTACTTATTTAATAATTAAATGTATTCTTGACATTATTAGAATTTGGACATTTAAAAATTTAAATAATTATCGCCAAAAATAAATCACTATTTTTAATTTTTATAGAAGTATTAAATGAAATCTTATTACACACTGGACACTAGTATTTAAAATTAACCAAGGGCAAAAACAAGATTCGACATGTCACTCTCGAAAAACCACCGTAAAAATAACCGAACTTCGGTCGAAATTTTTATTTTTACCGAATGTTCGGACGAAGTTCGTATTCGGTTCAAACCACATTCGGCCCATCCCTAATTATTTTCTTTGTTCTATTCATTTCACAGAATAGATTATACGATGAATACGCAGTCCTAGGGCTCAACCCTTTACAGCACGTGCAATCGATTTCCAACCCCTTGCAAACATTATGAATAGCGTTGATTGAGCACCCTTTTCGTGTTAACTGGTCACCGGTCAGAGCGGGTCTGACGAAACGAAGTGTATGGAGAAACTGTGACACAATGACTCATTGTTATCTATTCGGCCGATATAACGGCAAGTATTAACTTGTTGTTTCGCAACGAAGCGAAAGGCCGGTTCTCGTTAAAGGAGATTGTGAGGAAAGTTTCTATATTATTTTAAAACATTGTTAAGGCATGAAGCATCTGTTTAAATGTTTGCGCCTGCTTATAAACTGTACTTAATGATACACGTGTCTTTTGTCTGTTCTCTAGCTGTTAACGTTATTCTAGTCAGACTCGTAATTTTTTTTATCATAGAAATGCTCCCGCTTGACCACTATCTCACCTGATGGTAAGCGATGATGTGATCGACGATGGAGCACGCTTGTCTAGAAGTAATCTTGTCTTATAGACCCCAAGGTTGTAGCTATCAGGTAGCTCCGGAACTTCCAGTCCCTATCAACCGACACGCCATTATTCACCACCTTTTGTTATCCTACCTACATTGATTTCAAAGATACTGTACAAACGTCTATTCACGTCAAATTATTTTGAACAGAAGGACCAAAATTTCTTGGTCCTTTGCTCCTTTGGTTCAAAAATATAAAAAAATAAAGAACACAATAGAAGAACCTTAAACGTGTTTATGCCTTACTAATACTTACTTAGGAGGGCTGTTAAATACATTCAAGGGGAACAAGAAATACAGGTGTAATATTCTCTACACCAACCGGTGGGCTACAAAATACCCATGCCACAAATTAGTAGCTGTTATTAGGTTTAATAATAACACTTCGCGTCATTAATGACTAACACTAGACAAGGCTATGATTATAAACTTAGATGAATGTGTTTTTGAGTTGAACTTGTGTTTTTTTTTTACAATAACCTGTTTGTCAGTGATTTATTGTGAAGAAATATGTGTCATGTCAAGTAAACAAAGTATTGACCGCAGGCCGCAATAAAAGTAAGTCGATCGGTCAGTAGGACCAATTTTGTACAGGTTTAATAAAATGCAATAAATCTGTCTTTCAAATTTTACTAATGGCAATTCTAATGTTAATTTCTAAAAGTTATTTAGGTACCAGACAGGATATTTAGTTGTTAATGTATTTATTTTTATTATCTGTGTCGAGTAATCTGTAGACTTTTAAGAAGACGGTCAAGTAGAAAATCTCAGTATCCTATCTTACAAATAAATACACCAAAACACGAATGAAAATAAGCGTTAAACAAATTAGGTGCACAAAAATACCGTGTCGATCACGTAAGCTTATCACAATACTAGTCGTTTATCAATATTAAACTGTAATTTCACTGGACTGTAATCACACTGCAGTTATTAATTGGAAAGCAAGAGGATTGCACGCATCATGCGATTGGTTTGTTGCACAGATAGCGACGACAACGTATGATGAAGGAGTCTGGCAAATTTCATCGAGTTTTCCTAGTCTTTCTATTTGTCTGGTTAGGGAGAACAAACGCGAACCTTGGTACGCACCGAAGCCTTGGATGCTGTGCATGTTGCTGAAAATATGAGCAAATTAACGAACATCCTAAAGGAGAAGGTCTTGAAATCATGAAGTTCTTACCAGCATTGAGGAAACGATGCAACGAGGAGAATGTATAAGAATTCGGCCTCGACTTGCCTATAAGCTGTGTCGAATTTGATCCTTCAGAAATTAAACTTGAAGTTTTGGGAGAGAGTGCAGCTTGGCCTCTTCAATGATCAGCATAGCCAGAATTTCGTAACATGTAGCGCAAAAAAGTGCATTCACCTTATTTTCAAGTCTTTGTATCGAATGCAAATTGTTCTCAACATACAGAACAGTTATGAACATCCTAACACGATGAATATTACTTTGACATACGAAGGTTCATCTCCCAATAATTGAATCAATCAATTTTAAATTGATCCATAAGTGTCTCGTAGAGGAACAAGAACAGATGTTATTCATTCACTATACGTTTTTCCTATCCTATCTTATTGGCATGTTACTGGAGTGTGGAAGGCTTTAATGCTCAATTTACATGACTCTATTGCACATTCCACGACGTAAAAGACATTCCAGACAGATGTCTGGGACTTTATTGGATCGCTGACGGGGCCGCCTTAGTCAGTTTTCTTTTTCACTTAGGTTCGTGTTTAAAAGCACGTAAAGAGGAAGGATGAACCCACGTGCCTTTTACTTAAAGAGTTATGAATATAAATGTGGATTGATGGAGACGGAGGCCAAAGAAAAGATGTATGCATTGTATGAGGAATTATATTTTATGAAAGACAAAAAAAAAAGTTTATCCGTTTAGGGGCTACGATGCCACAGACAGACTCACAGATACACACGTCAAACTTCATAACACCCCTCTTTTTTGGTTGGGTTAGTTAAAAAAGGGAGTCAGTGATAGCGTGATGGTTGATAGGATGGAAAGGAAGGAAAAACGTGTTGCGTCGACCCCAAGTAACAAGGGAAATAATGCAGCAAGATGATGATGAGGTTCGTGTTGTCCTGCCAAGCTTTTTGTACCAATAAAAAGATCTACGTCAGCAATTTAAATCAGTTACGACAGTGAATCATAAGGACCATGAATGACGAATCTTAAGTACTGGCGCACCCTGATCACACAGCACAGCTGCCAGGCTTACCGACAGCATGAGTCATGCGGAGCCCCCCCATAAGACCTCCCTCACCTTATTTCCTGCCAATCATGCACAAACACCTGGACATTCCAGCACCTGAACATTTATAGGTACCGACATAATGGACGGTTAGAGTAGAAGTCAAGGAAATCGAAAGTATTGCCAAAGTTAAGTGGCAGTGGGCAGCACATTTTTTTTTAATTGTTTATAGGCACGAGTTTGACCACTATCTCACCTGATGGTAAGCGATGATGTGGTCGAAGATGGAGCACGCTTGCTCGCAGAACAGATGGTTTATGGGGCCGAAAAGTTCTGGAGTGTGACCGCGTACCAGAAGACGCAGCGTTGAATGACCTCCAACAAGGTGGACCGATGGTGAAGGTCGCAGGAATCCGATGGATGCGAGACGCACAGGATGACAGGACCGATCGTTGTGGTGGACACTTGAGAGTGGCCTATGTCTAGCAATGGACGTCTTTCGGCTGAAATGTTTATGAATGATGAACCCGATAAGAAGTTTGAGTTATTCTGATTCTCAAACAGTAGTTACAGGTCGTGAAAGTGAGTAAAGCCGGGCGGTACTATACGATTGTTCGTCGTATAATCGAATGAATCATAGTTTTGTAACCGCAAACGGTTGTATGAAAGTCTGCAATTCTACATTGTTGCATGATACTGTTACTAATGTATTTACGAACGTTTTGCTAAAGTAGGCAATTTGGTTAATAAATCTTGGTATTTTGCTGAATTGGTTGGTTTCTGTAATCGAATAACATTCCTTGGTAATTTTAGTGGCTGCGTTTCGAAGGACTAAAAACTCACGATTTTGGTTCAAAACTTTTTGGTTTGTTTCCTTTCTCTATAGAATTTCGGAGACTAATTATTAAATTAAATCAATAGTAGTGCAGTCTCTAAACCAGATTTACAGCGCAATCTCCGGTGAAAGCAATTTATTAAATCTAAATTCAAATTATACAATTTCTCACCAAATACTAAGATCAATAAGAGATTATTAAGTAAGTATATTCAGTCGTTTTGACCATTGAGACGTGGAGTGTGCGGTCAATGCCATTTAAAACTAAACCGACCATTATAACGTGGTCTTACGGAGGTCATTCTAATCCTCATCTTATCACTTTGTAGAGAGACAGCATCGAGTGGGGGAGGTCTTTCTAACTGGTGGCGAGAGGATTTCTTTAAGCGAACTTTTTATTGACGTTTTTGTGTAGCGTGTAGGCTGCTGCATAGATTATAATGTTTACAGCCCTCGAGTGTCCACTTTAAATAATAATAATTATTATAATTATCAGAAGTTTATAAGTAATTAGATAAGTCTGTTTGTTCAAGTCTGAATGTCAACCACATGTAGTAAGGACTTGGCATTTGCGATATTCGAGTACCTAACCTGTCATAGATAAAATCACAAGGCTGTCCAGATACTAGAAGAGACACTAAACGAAAGAAAAATCCAAACAAAGCTGTCGCATCCAGTTTGAAACAAGACCACAATAGTTCCTTAGTGTTCTTTTATTAACTTAGAACGTCGCAGAGATAAACACCCACATACTTAGGTGCGCTAGAACCGTCTAGCTGGAAAAAACACACCAAACCTTATTAGACCTTATATCTTACGTCATAGAGTTTAAAATAGCCATACTTATGTGACCACATTCTTGGCCCAAGGTCGATGCACAACGACCTACGGTGTGCTGTTTAACCGAGCAAATAAAGTATACTAATTATCTTGGGATGCAATTAAAAATTGCTATGCAGCCATTATGAAGAAGCTTCTATTGGTCGGATGTTTATTTTTAATCATTGCGGTCGATAACGAGGAGGAAACGTGACTGAAAATCGATAATTCTGAGAACTTGGCTGGTTATAATATAGCCTAAACCCTAGTTGGCACTAGGCTTGTCGGTAACGTATTGCTGAATAGAATTCAGCAGTTTAGACACATTAAAATTTCAAATGTATATTTTAAAGAGATGAAATTGTCTGTTTGTCTGTAGGAAGGCAATCTCTGGAAATACTGATCCAATTACGAAAATTATTTCACTGATAGAAAGCTGTGCTGTGTGTGTGTGTGTAGCTGTGTGTGTGTGTGTTCATGCCCTCACGACACGACATTAAGAAGGTACGTAGCGTTGCATTATTATCATTTCAGCCGAAACACGTGCACTGCTGGACATAGGCATCCTCCAAGTATCGCCACAACGACCGGTCCTGTGCGTCTCGCATCCATCAGATTTCTGCGACCCTCACCAGGTCATCGGTCCATCTTGTGGCCTTCCATCGCTGCGTCTTCCCGTTCGCGGTCGCCACTCAGAACTTTTCGGTCCCATCGATCATCTGTTCTGCAGATTGCTGCGCATGTTTGCTATTTGCGAATAGTTTTTGTGGGATAGGTCACAGGAATGACACCGCGAGTAAAACCTAGTTTGCAAATACATAAATTACTCATAACTTGACTAAGTTACCTCTGACGTCAAAATCAAGCAGAATACGTCAGTGTTTACCACCAGCTGCTTACAAAAACCGTCCTAAAAATAGGTCTTGTTTACTTAGTACAAGTCAAGACCCTCAATAAACGAGAAAAAACAAACCATGACTCAAATTATTCATATTTTTAGGGCAATGAGTCATACCGGAACTGTAGACGACCTGATAAGGTCAAAGTTAACCCAAGACCATTTTCAAGTTTAAAGTAATTATTTCTTAAAGTTATATTAATCGGAGAATTTTTGACACTTTACAACTTCCCCTTTTAAAGACCTCAGAAGCTGAAAGGTTTATTTCTTTTGCCTATCGAGTTTCTTATGAAGGTAAAAGAATAATTAAGTTCTCGCATAATTTTCTTCTTCATTCATAAAACAGTTTTTATTATTAAGATGTCATTCTAGATACCCAAAATGTCAAATAACTTACATTTATTGAAATGATTTTTAACTGTTCAGATTCTACGTAGGTAACTTATTTTAGTCTATCCAAAAATATAATAACCACGCAATAAAACTGACCTACTTTTTAAAATTAGACCTATCCTCCCATACATCGAATGAATGCCCCAGTTAATTTCAACTTTACTAACTAATTAGTAAAGTTGAAATTAACTGGGGCATTAATTAATATTACTAATAACATGGACAATTTACTTAAATAATTACTTTGTGACTAAGTCATCAAACCTGCGGTTTTAATTAAGTTAAGTATGTAGGATTTTTTGGGATATCCAACCTATTGGTAAAACCCATTCAATAAGCCTAAATGGGACACCCTGATATTGATTAGACTAAAAGGAAATATTGATCATGTTTTTAGTGTACATGTATTGATTTTTTTGAGGTAAGTATAACTTCGGGCGAGGGTCCCTATACAGCCAAGCTATTATTGTGTGACTAAGTAATATGACGCACTAACCCTAATTAATTTGCTTTATTTAGTCAATTGTGGTCTCTTAACACTAGGGAAACCGTCATAGACAAACACTGAGGAAGGAGAACTAACCGATGAAACCGAAAAGCAGCAGTTGGCAAAGAAAGGATACCATAAAAACCCTTAAAAAACGAAGACCATAACGAGATACATGATAGAAGAAGTCCTAATTTTGGAGAAGTGGAAAGAGCAGAGTCCTGCGCAAAGAAAACTAATAAAAACAAATTATAAAAGTCGAAAAGTGCCGCTATTTTTGATGAAATCAAATCAGGCACCGGATCAGTCGCATTGAAATACAGGTAGCAAACGGACGGAATAGAGAGCCTTTGACTTCACAAAACTGTTAAAAAAAAATACAAAGATTGTTATATGAAACCTAATGCACCGATAATTCACTAACTTAACTAATCTTTTTGAAGTAACTGCAGCAACCACATCAAAGGAAGATAATGTAAACACGGCTGACA
Organism: Polia nebulosa; assembly: GCA_951329385.1. Classification (NCBI taxonomy): domain Eukaryota; kingdom Metazoa; phylum Arthropoda; class Insecta; order Lepidoptera; family Noctuidae; genus Polia; species Polia nebulosa. The sequence goes on along the minus strand of OX589613.1, from coordinate 11,726,037 downwards.
GTTCCATATCACTGTTGGCTATGTTTACGTTAAGCTGAACGCGTTCCCTCACGTCGCCTTCAAAGGCACATGCTTTCAAAGTACACTATATTGTTGCTAGGAGAGATGTTTACTGAGCAATTGTTAAAGGTGCTGCTATTGATAAGAGAGTTTACGTTAGCTGGATATGGCTGCTTTGACATTTTAAATTTCTTTGCAATGTTGCATTAACGTGCTTGTAATGCGTGCATTAAATGTAACGAAGGTCAAAAAGCAGTGTGTGGCGAAAATTGCGCACCGTAGTTACCTCAGACCAGAGAAAACGATTGCGAAGAAGAAGACAGCGTAAGGAAACTCAAGGAAGATCAGACAATTTCAGAGTATCCTTAGGCGTCCATTACACGCTCGTGCAAGCGGCAGTTAATTCCAAAAGTCATGTGACTGAATGATGCAAAAAATCAAAGTATAGAGATTTCTTCATTCAACCATCAGTCTGCGTACTTAACGATCTGTCAGTCACAAGTTTACAACCTTGAATGTAGTAAAAGTGACAGCAAGACTTACCGTGTAATGTAAAGAGGTCCATTTAACAGAAACCTTAAACAGCCGATGAAAGCTCCTACCACTCTATCATTACCAACTTCAGGCAAAAAAACGCAGAAATGACTTCGGATCTTTTCCATCAAGTCTCAAAAGTTCAACAAAAAAAAAAGAGGTAATGGAACGAAATTCTAAAAAGGATAACCTCGCTTTTGCAACCCTCGCGTTCCGCTTAGATATAAGTTTGGTCCTAAACGGACTCAAGGCGACCGCGCCAGACATATTCAAAGTTATGTAATTGAACTTTTAGGTTCGAAGGCAGACGGAATTTAAATACAAATTTTATAGTAGATGGAAGGGTGATTTTACATCTGAATGTGTAGCTCACTCATTTTTAGGTTGACTCCTATAGGCGGGTTTGGGTCATATTGGCCCTGGATCGGGCTGAGTAGAAAAAGGAAAAGGAGGTCTTTGCCGTGTATTGGGATTGGGACAAAAAAAGAAAAAAAAAAAAGAAAAGAGGGTTTGTAAAAATATGGGGGAGGCCTTTGCCCAGCAGTGGGGCTATCTAGGCTATTATAAGAAAAATAAAAAACTTTGGTGTAATATTAAAAAAAAAAAATTAGTAGTCATATTTTTTTTTTCATAAGTTATTTTTTTAGGGTTCCGTATCCGAAGGGTAACCAACGGAACCCTATTACTAAGCCTACACTGTCCGTCCGTCCGTCCCTCTGTCTGTCAGCGGGCAGACAGCTGAAATTTTCACAGAATGAGTACTTCTGTTTCTGCTATAACAACAAATAAGAATACTTAAATTGAAAATGAAAGATATATCGTGTTTTCTTGTCTTTTTTTGCTCGATCTTAATAATGGTAACAAGTAGACTCGTATAATCTTGTACGATGGTACGGAACCCTTCACGCGCGCTTCCGACTCGCACTTGTTTGTTTTTTCATTCATGAAAAAACCGGCAAAGATAAAAACTGCATGCAGTTTTATCGATCTCAATCAGTTTCGTTAAGTACCCACCTACCTACTCACATCAGTCAGTCAGGGGCAAGTAGATCACGACAATGCAGTCATTTCTGAACTCGCTAGGTAGAAGTGCGAGAACTCGAGAAGGTTACGTTGTTCAAAGTCTATCTATACATATAAGTACATAAAGCCTTAAGTACGAAATTGACGTCCAGTTTGGCACAGTTAAACTACATGAACCGATTCTGATGAAACAGGAAAGTAATATACCAAAATAGCCTCCACGAACTTTTTATTATGTGAGGCAAACCTCATGGATACTCTCCGTCCGGGGAGAACGGAGTGTTTTGTTGCACTCCTACTGACTAAAACACCAAAGTTCCTACCCGTACCATGAGTCGGGGGCCCGGCGCCCCTCCCAACTGGTATCGGCCCGCCATTGCTAGCGAGTGCCATCACCTAGTGAGGCTGATCCAACCATAAAGGCGCGGATGGAACAACTGCGCGCAGCCTTTTTAGGCCTGACTGGTCTTGCGTCAGCCCCACGCTTCCTTATGGAGCCTCAACGACCTGGCCAGCACCCAGTATAGTCTGGCAAATGTCACCGTGAAAACTGTGCAGTGCAGTGAGATTGAAGTGAATTGTCGTTCCACCTGAAGCTATGGATTGATAGGTCCCTTCAACTATATTTTCACGGTGAGATGTTCATAGAATAGCACTCCTGTGGCGAAAACCCCTGCTTTCCACCATGCAGACAGCCTATTTCTTGCAGCATACGCTGTTCTCATGTTGGTCATGGTCGATACCAACGTGGCTTTACAGGCCCTATCAGAATACCAGCGCTGCGATATTTTTTTTGGCCTCGCACAAGTCTTTTTTATGTTTTTTTAATAGGTTGTTTTTTAATTATTTTCACTTGATATAGGTATGTGATGCCATGTAAAAAAATTGTGTTTTTCTGTGCGAGGCACGAAATAAAATAATCTCTCTCTCTCTAATACTAGAGAAGAACTAGTAAGATAAGACAAGCCACTTGGTAAGGTATAAAAAAAAAGTTATACTATAAAACTAATTTGTAGCCTTCAGACGTTAGTTACTAAATAAGCCCTGAAGCTATTCTCCAATGACAAATGACCCAACGTTATCTTCAAGCCATTACAAGCTTGTTATTAGAAACCAGGACATTAACTACTGTTAACTTATAAGCACTGATTGATTAATTGACCCACTTCGAGTACGAAGCTATGATTCACCAAGTATTTGCAGGTCTTTAATGAGCCCTAACAAGAAGCTCTTGCATATAAAGTGCATCTAATTTTATAATTGCACACAAACAGAATTTCATTAGAGAGAGTTTGCATTCTGCTTTCGCTCTTACTGGGAATGGCGTGATGTTATGTACGGCATTTCATGGACCATCAATTGATTTGCGTGACAGTTTGATGATTCTTCAAAATTGGTTTAGTATTTCTGGAGAGCAGGGACAGACATACATGCGGCTAAGGTGAATGCTCCAGGGTAGCCCGCGAAATTCAAATTTTCTTACGTTTTTTGCAATTTGCAGATCAGTGTCAGGTTGTATCTTGGCCAAATTTGATTCGCGGCCATAGCAAGTATGTATTTATAGAATTATAATCATTAAAATCATCAACACAACTCTCTCAGTTAGAATTGATTCCAAATGTAAGTATTTCATGAAATCATAACATTTGGCATCAATTCTAACTGAGAGAGATGTATTGATGATTTTAATGATTATAATTCTATAAATACATACTTGCTACGCCCGCGAATCAAATTTTGACTTAGATACAACCTGACACTGACCTGTAAATTCCATTAAATTTGAATTTCGCGGGCTACCTTGTAGCTTTCACCTCCTCTTTCTTACCAACTTGGAAAATAGTCGAGAGTTATCAACATGCGTGTTGGATTAAAAATGTAGTCATGTTAAATTAATTACTTGTTTCTGGACCCTTGCCTGCGATAACAATAGTGCAGTAAAAGTTATTACTCTATTAACTATGCATAAAACAGTACCCTGTCCCCCTCTTTAGCACGACTACCGCATAAAAAGTTTATGGAAACTACCCAAACATAAAAAAATATAATTAGCATATTCTATCTCTCACTCAGATATTTAAATTGCTGTGAAAGAGTCATAAAATCGGTTGTTTACAATGTCACTATCAGAATATTTTCAAGATTAATAAAATTATTGGACTAAAAATAAACTTCACATTGATAAAATATCAAGTAATTATGCAGCTAAATGAATGATTAATATTATTAAAGTAGTTCAGTCTGAACCTTGATGATTAATTGATTGTGACTTATTCATGGCGCCACCCACGATTTGATAACCCCTGAAGATTTAACTTTCAGATTCATGTCCCTGATTATTTTAAATATCTTATTAATATTATAAATGGGAAAGTTTGAATGGATGGATGGATGTTTGTTACGCAATCACGCCGGAACGGCGGAACAGATCGGGATGAAATTTGGCACAGAGATAGATTATAGTCTGGAATAGCATGTAGGCTATATTTTTTCTAGAGGAAGTACTAATTTCCCGCGGGCGAAGCCGCTGCCAGGAGCTAGTTCTTTTTAAATAGTTACAATATTATAATTTGTAGTTTTTAGGGTTCCGTACCCGAAAGGTAACCAACGAGACCCTATTAATAGGCCTTCGTTGTCCGTCCGTTTGTCTGTCAGCGGGCTGTATCTCATGGTCCGTAATAGCTAGACAGTTGAAATTTTCACAGAATGTGTATTTCTGTTGCCACTTTAACAACAAATAATTAAAATTAGTTAGAAATTGCGCGTAGAGCCTGGCTAAAATAGCTAGCCCAGAAGCCAAGAAGCTTTCTGGAGTCATCACAGGCTTCGCGAGGCGACCTCATTGTTCCAAGGATCTGTGCACGTTGTGAAGTCACGGCCTCGCATTTCAGGATGACGTGGGCGGCTGATTCCTCGGCGAAGCAGCCTCTGCAGATTGGGCTGTCTGTAACGCCTAAGTTGAAAAGGTGTTTAGGAGGATATTACCCGAATTGTCATAATCAAAATTATGCTCTGTGTCTAGGTTTACATAATTGCAGTAATTGTAAATCGTAAATACTTTTTTTTTGAGAGTAGAGTATTTCACATGTCCAGATGACTACTCCCGCACTGGGTGGTGATTCTTGTTCTCTCTCTTTCTTCTTCTTCTGCGGTGACTCTTTCGAACAATCCTAAATACTTGAGATCTGCTTCCGAAACAATTAAACCGTACTAGAATAGAGGAATGTAGCTACTCTAAAAGACCCGTGTCGTGATTCTCGGGCCTAGTTAGGTCAACTAATCATCAATCTGCCCAGCCTTTTCCCAACTATCTTGGGGTCGGCTTCCAGTCTAACCGGATGCAGCTGAATACCAGTATTTTACATGGAGCGACTGCCTATCTGACCTCCACAACCCAGTTACTGGGTAATACGATACCCCTTGGTAAGACTGGATGTTAGACTTTCGGGCTTCTGACGACCCGTAACGACTGTCAAAGATCCACGATTGACAGCCGGGACTAACGTGGACCAACCCCGGCAAGCGTAGCTTAACCTGATGTATCGACTCGTGCGGCTGTTATTACTTTAGTCAACTAATCAAAAATAATTCAATAGGACATTAATAGGCTTTCAATACAATTTGGGGTTTTTCACCAAGGAAAACCAGCCACAAAAACAATTGAATCACAAGAGAACATGTACGAAGCATTGGCTAAGCAAATGATAACCTATTTGGTTATTCAATATCTATAGCATACCCACAGTACCTATGTACAAAACATGTCAAGGCGAGCGTATCAACGTCTTTTGAATACTAAAACATGTGTGAACAAAATTGCCTGTTGGGTAACTGGTGACGCTTTGTATATGAAATGAGATAGTCTGTGTTATCACACCTGAGTTTAATTTTGAATAGAGTTAAACTGATTGCTTTTAGAATACATGGTTTGTTCAAATCCTACTCAATCTGCCTAGCCTTGTCCCAACTATCTTGGGGTCGGCTGCCAGTCTAACCGGATGGAGCTGAATACCAGTATTTTACATGGAGCGACTGCCTATCTGACCTCCACAACCCATTTACTGGATAATACGATACCCCTTGGTAAGACTGGTTGTCAGATTTTCGGGCTTCTGACGACCCGTAACGACTGTCAAAGATCCACGATTGACAGCCGGGACCAACGGCTTAACGTGCTTTCCGAGGCACGGAGGAGTCTCGGTATGTAAAGATGGTCACCCATCCATGGACCAACCCCGGCAAGCATAGCTTATCCTGATGGATACGAAAGTTTAGATGGATGGACGTTTGTATCTCAATCACGCCAGAACGGCTGAATGGATTTGGATTAAATTTGGCGCAGAGATAGATTATAGTCTGGAATAGCACATAGGACACTTTTTTATCCCAGGAGCATGTTCCCTTCGGAATGTTTTCAATTTCCACGCGGGCGAAGCCGCGGGCAGCTAGCTAGTCATATCTTCATAGGAGTAACAAGATTTATGTATGGCTACTTTGGTTTCTGATTTGTTTTGCAATGGTGCAGAAGGTGAATGTTAGAAGATGCTTGGACGAGAATAAATTAAATAATATAGGGATTAAAGAGTGTGTTTCGCATAAAATTTAATATTCATAATAATAAAGATTAACCTGATAAGCTAGAACGTGCACCTGACCATTGGTGCCTGATAAAGTTTTATAATATTCTTTGCCTTGACTAAGCCTGATAAACATGCTGGTGAAAGACTGAAGAAGCTAATGAAGAAGTAAACTGAACTCTTAGCATGCTCTGCCAGTACTATATTTCCTCAAACTTAACAGGCAGATGTGAAGCTGGGGAGTTTGATGTGCCACTTCATCCTCCCAGCAAACACACAAAACGTTTTGAGAACACATTCATTGTGTACACAGCTAAGGAGTGGAATTCCCTGCTGGAGTTTTTGTGTCCTGATAGCTACAATCTGGGGGTTATAATAAAGAGTGAATAGGCTAGTTCTAGGCAAGCTTGCTCCATTGTCAACCACATCATCGCTTACCATCAGGTGACATAATGGTCAAAAGTGAGACAATTAATTGTAAAAAAAAAGTTTAAACCAGAAATAAGTACTTTAATTACAGGTTTATATTGGCAGACTGTTTTGATGAGTCTCCTCCGAATTTGAATAAATGACTTTTGATTTGAATGGATCTATTAAATTATAGAAAACCTATTTCTATAACTGAATGAGATCTATTGAATTACTAAACAATAAGCATCAGCAATGACCTTCGGACCACTCATCATATCATGAGAGAAAAGATCAATTGATCTTTAAAAGATGCAAAACAAAAAACAAACAAAAATTGTGTCTGATTTGGGCAAGTGCCCGATGGCGAGGGCTATGGTGTTTTAAGATAATGATACGATCATACCAAGATATTGTCAATATCTACTCAATATTGTTACTGAGAAATGTGTGTGTGTGTGTGTGTGTGTATGAGATGTGTGTGTGTGTGTGTGAGTGTTTGTAAAAGTTTATCTCTAGAAGTACTGGTACAATTCCGATTTATCGTAGCTTAAGTTCTAAACATCATGTAAGCCATCAAGACAAAATGCGTGTATATCATTCGATGGGCAATCGAACGTCGCAGCGTTTGAAAAATCAAACACTAGGATTCGAGTCAATTGTGACGCGTAAACGCCAAAAAAAAATACGTATGTCAGTATTTTAACTCAGTTGTTTTACCATAGCAACAGAGGATAGCACAGTTTAAAAAAAAACTGAGTTACATGCTACTACACAGTTTATTTGCTCTCCTGCAGGCGTATTCTATAACCCAGTTGACATCAATTTGATAGGCACTTTGCCGTACATTGCTGCTTTGATGTATAGGAAAACCGTAGTGCCTATTATAATCGATGTCTACCGAGCAATGTACTGCAAAATGCCTATCAAATTGATGTCAACTGAGTTAGTTTCCGATTTTGTTCTAAGTGGTGTTAGAACTTAAGGCGCAATTCTAATGGTTTTTAATTGAACATCACGTATTTGTTGAAAAAAAAAAATGTTACTCTAGACAATTTCCGTCGTATCGTAAATTGTAAACGTATTTTTTTATGAAACATTCCCCATTTTAAAGATAATTTAATTACTTATTTTAGTATACATGTTTTAGTGTAATACCTGTAGTAATAAGTATGTATAATAAATGAATAATGCGTTTAATTTCGGACAGCGCTACTTGATGGGCGAGTCCTATTACTGGGTGGACGTACGACGCGTTACGTGAGCTCAACACAGAACACGCAAGCTAACCACTCAAGGTCGTTGGCAGCGCCTTAAGCGAAGTTATGGCACTGAACTATAGGTATGTTACACTAGACCTGAGTGCCTTAAGCTACTTTTGTTGTATAATGCATGGCTACATCAAAGTAGGGAAGTCAGTTGTCAATTTGAGGAAACAGATTAAAATAATAGAGAAACCGGTTAGTGACTCATTACAAATTTACATTAAAAATAAATTATCACAAATGAACCAACATCATTATCGTTAAGAAGCTACCTAATTTATTAATTTTTGATGCTGTTTCATCATGTGACTTAGTATTCAATTCTAATCAACAAAAAATTAAATTATTTGAAAATCTAAATATGGAAAAGAAATGACATGCATTATTAAATTGATGACAATTTAATTATTCAATTCAAATATGCAATTATCTATTTCTAGAGCTGAGTTTCTAAAAGCATAGTCAGTATAATTATAACTTTCAATTGGAATAATTTTAAATCAATCAATATTGTTAACGAATTTGCTTGAATATTATTAATTTTTCTATGATTTGTTGATATTGGCTAAGATGAGACTGGGCTGAAAATTTACTTAACAAGCTAGCACCTGACCTAGGCACAAAATTATTGATAAATATCATCACACCTGCATACTTGAAGGATTAAGCAGATTAATTAAGTCCTACTCCACAGGAGGCGAGCCTGTATCCATCAACCAGAAAAAATTCTAGACTAGGATGTTACTGAGTAATCCCAGAGGGAGAACCCAATAACACTTTCTCCAACATGCTAAGCAAACGTGTTATTCGCCTTGAGGAAGAACAACAGCTGGCCCTGATAGCCCGGGGCTGCCCACAAGGTGGTGTTATCTCACCCCTCTTATGGAATCTGGTAATCAATGACCTGATTACCAAGCTCAACGCGAACCGTTACTACACAATAGGTTATGCAGACGACCTCGCAATCCTCGTACCTGGGAAGATGACTGGAACGATCTGCAACCTCACTCAACAAGCGCTACGCATCGTGGAACGATGGTGCAGGGAGTATGATTTATCAGTAAACCCCATCAAAACTGAGTTAGTCATGTTCACCCAAAAACGAGCGCTGGGCCGCTTTAGCCTGCCTAAGCTATTCAATACAGAACTCCAGTTATCTAACGAAGTCAAATACCTAGGGGTCACTTTAGACAGTAAGTTAAACTGGAGTGTTCATCTAGACAATAAACTAAGCAGGGCCTGCATCACCTTTTGGCAATGTAGGAAAATGATAGGTAAGAGGTGGGGCCTATCTCCCAAAATTATACTCTGGCTGTATAGCGCAGTAATTCGGCCCATGATCACCTATGGTGCCGTGGTGTGGTGGCCCCGCACCAAGCTAGTCACAGCCGTAAACAAACTACAACACATGCAAAGGCTGGCCTGCATGGCAACCACAGGCTGCATGAGGACCACTCCAACGGCAGCGCTTGAAGCCATGCTGGGCCTCCCGCCGCTTCATCTGTTTATTCAGCAGGAGGCGACGATGGCCGCGGTACGCCTTAAAACACTGGATCTCTGGGGTAAGAGAGAAACTCAACACACCGCTCTGCTCATGGGACTAAACAACGACTTCCCAATAACTAGAGCAATCAACGACCGGATACCCAAACAATTTGTCTTTGACAAAAAATACAAAATCCAACTGCATGAGGACCACCGCTGTGAGGGGCTATGCCCCGCAGAACTGCGGATCTTCACTGATGGATCCAAAACAGGTAATGGCACGGGCGCGGGGATCTTCTCGGAGGACCTCAACATCCATATAGCCACACCACTGGGGGTCCATAATACAGTCTTCCAAGCAGAGTGCTTGGGAATTTCCCTGGCAGCCTCAGCCATCCTAGCTAGGGATGTTAAGGACCACTCGGTACGTATACTTTCGGACAGCATGGCAGTCCTGCAAGCGCTAAACAGCCAAACAGTTAACTCTGGGCTGATATACGAGTGTCACCAACGCCTAAATCAGGTAGGTAAACACAACAAAGTAACCATTCAATGGATTAAAGGACACAGCGATTCCCGTGGCAACGATGCAGCGGACGAACTCGCCAGAAGGGGGTCGAGCATGGCAGCGATAGGACCTGAACCCATTGTGCCTCTCCCCTTTGGATTCTTACGCAATCTGGTAAGGAAACGCACCAGAGATCAACACAACAAGCTATGGGCTGATCATAGGGAGTGTAGGCAGGCCAAGGAGGCGCTCCCCTCCATCAATGACCGCTTCACAAAGCAAGCCCTACGACTGACCAAACTTCAGTTGCGGAAAGTCACGGCCGTTACAACTGGCCATGGGTCTTTTAATAAGCATCTCTCTGTCATAGGAGTCACAGACAGTCCACTCTGCAGAGCCTGCATGGAGGAGGACGAGACAGCGGCTCATCTGCTGCTAAGCTGCCCAGTAGTCGCTGCATACAGGGTAAAACACTTCGGACATCCAGGTAACCTAAGCGAGATGGTCAGTAACACCAGGGTGCTGCTGGCCTTCCTCGAGGAGCTGGGGTGGATCGAATGACAATGCAGTCCCACCTGTACGCAAAATACGCGCCTTGGGCGTGGAGTTGCGGAAACCAGCCCGACATACATACATACACTTTCTCCAGCCCAGAAATTGAACGAAGGACCTCAGCTCCACAGTGGCCCCTATGACCACTACACCAAAGAGCCAGTATTCATGTCTTATTTATAAAAAATAGTAATAATAATATAGCATTTTATTCAGAACTAAGATTACTACATAAATACAACTTACATAATGTCTCTCAGTACAGTGTACCTTTTGACATAGACCTCATGTCTTATTTAATTGCAATAAATTATTATATATACCCCAACAACATAACTGCACAGAATTGTTACTAAAACATTTCAATTTAAAAATACCACTATAATAGAAAAATATACCCATACATAACTATCTTTTTCATACTTGTAGGGGATGCACCAACTTCAAGTATAGTAGTAATACATTTGCATGAATACTTAGTATGCAACGGACCATTATTGTCTGCATAAGTAATGAGTTGTCGGCCTGCGTTGTGAAGTTCTTCATATTAATTGTTTCTATTAAAGTTCTCTCACTAATAAGTATGCTAATCAAGTCCTGCATGTTAAGGGATATTTGATATTAGTTTTAATTAATTAATTTTAATGTTTTGTGTCTCGTTACTTAGTTACTGGGTTGTATCGGTCAGATAGGCAGTCGCTGCATCTTCAATACAGGTATCAGGTTGGACTGGAAGCCAACTGATAAATGATAAAAGTTTATTCAGTAAATAGGTTACAAGGAACACTTTTACACGTCAATGGTTTTTGTCAGTTTAAGCTAGATGAGGCCGGTGTTTCCTAGCTGACTACCCTGAGAAGAAACACCGAAACAAACTCAGAGGTCAAAGTCTCTTCAACCCTCACATAGTCAGGAAGAGGCTAGATTGATTAATTGTTTTAGTCCTTAGTATGTGGTGTAGTGTGGGATAGGCTTATGAATAGTTTGCAATCAATTAAGATTCCCAGAGTAAATAAACTTAAGGTTCAAAGGTCACTAACTTTGGTTGAATTATGATTTGTTTTAGTCCTTAGTATGGGATGTAGTGTGGGATAGGCTTATGAATAGTTTGCAATCAATTAAGTGTCCCAGAGTAAATAAACTTAAGGTTTAAAGGTTTGTTTTAGTCCTTAGTATGTGATGTAGTGTGGGATAGGCTTATGAATAGTTTGCAATTAATTAATTGTCCCAGAGTAAATAAACTTAAGGTTTAAAGGTCACTAACTTTGGTTAAATTATGATTGATTGTTTTAGTCCTTAGTATATGGTGTAGTGTGGGATAGGCTTATGAATAGTTTTCAATCCATTAAAGTTCCCAGAGAAAATAAACTTAAGGTAATAAGGTCACTAACTTTGGTTGGATTATGTACAGAAATTACATACACATGTGGTTAGTATGGTAAAATAAACATATAATAAGAATCAAAGTAAGGCAAACATAAAATCAATAAGGTTTTACATTCCGTATAGTGGTCATACAAATTCAATACCAAGATATTTGCATACAATTATCTATAGATTGTACATACACTTGGCTGTAAGTTAGTTTATCTATGCCAACGCAATGTTAAATGCTTTCATAGTAATAATTGAGTGCCTACTATCAGCAAATAGATAACAATTGATACTGGCCATATACACTGCAGATTTTATTATTTTTAAGACCATAGAGAAACTTCTAATGATGCTAGCCTATTTAATCATAGTTTTATTCATATTTACTGGTGTATATGTACATGTAGGTTAAATGGTTGAGTAATGTAAAATAAACAATGTTTGACTAATGCAGCTAATCATCTCATGTTTTCCTTATTTCTGAACATACTATGAAAGCTAATGATTAAAGGAGTAATAAAGAATACTTTGTTTGTAACAATATTAATTTGCTTCTCTTCTCTTTTATTTTTTTATTCTCCTAAAGAGAATAATATTGAGTATTATTGAGGCGCAAAAATCGATTTTTAAAAATGGAACTTGAGTCTTTTATCAAATTACAAATTCAATATTTTCTGTAGAAAGCACGGTTAGAACATCGTACTGATCAAAGCACGGTATTTTGTTTCGACCGATCCCAAGTCGCCGGTACGGACTTACGGAGTCGATCAGTGTGAACAAGACGGACCACACGCGGCCTCAGAAAACACACGTTAAAAATGCGTACGCTCGATACGGCAAACTACATCGAATATTGCAAAACATTACGAATAAGCAATGCCCCAAATTCACATGCCGAACAAAACGCCGACAAATCAATTCCGATTTACCATTATCTGAATTAAAAGTAACAAACTTACTTGTTCAAACTGCTCCCTGATCTCAGACCTCTCCTCGTCGGTCAATTTTGAATTATCTGCCATCGTCACACAAATAAAATCACAAAAACAAGGATCACATCGACAATGTAACGAGTGTTTGAAAAACGCTCTTTTCACAGTTCACTTACGTACTAGCGTTGTGTACCTATGTATAAAAATAAAAATGTAATATAAAAATCACAGCACTCGACAACTAGTGTAAGCGGAGGAGGAACACTTCAAAATTACCATACGGTCTCGCAACGCGATAACATGAAGCTAGTTCAAGCTAGTGCAAATTATAAATACGTCAAGTTGAAACCGACCACTGCGCAGCGGCTGTGTAGTGACGAGCATGGGTCGATAACTTAGCTGAATATCGATGTCGATGAAACACAACGACGCCCTGCGGTATTTCTTATGTTTTTATAACAACCTTTTGCAAATTATGATTATCAATACAGAAAAATTACGGTAGCCAAACTTTATACGAAATATTTGGCATTTCACGGCATTATCAAATTACTGTGTGCATTGCTTAAATCTATGGGTACAAACATAAAGAGATAGTTACACAAGCGTGTGCGTTAGCACAGGTACACTCTCTGTTCCTTTGCTCGAATAGTCCGATGGGACGGCAATCTGACACAAATAGGGAGAGATCAGTCGCAGGACTAACGGCTTTACGTTCTTTCCGAGGCACGAGAGTGTCACACCACCAACTTCCAAACTCTGAGCTGCTACAGAGTAATTTCTAAAATGGAAAAACCCAATAGCACTTTTTGCCTGACCCGAGAATTGAACCCAGGACCTCACGCTCAGCAGTCACACTTGTAACCACGAGACCAAAGAAGCATTTTGTACCAACACAAAATTTTGACTTTTAATTTTTCACAAAAAATTACAAGGAATTTAAATGTTTCTCAACTCTGATTACTATGATTTCCGTTTGACATGGGGCCGTTCAAGTATTACGTAAACACTATAAGGGGACGGGGGGTTTATGCTTTGCTTATTTTTGATGACAGGGGGGGTCCCCGGGTCTAGATGGTGATTACGTCAGCAGTAATTATTTACTTTTTTACACACATGGCAACCCACACATTGTCTATGCTTGAAAATGAAACACATATTCGGGGATTCCCACAAATAATGAATACGTTTAGGTACTATACAAGGTGTAACGGAAAGGTGTGATCATATTTTAAGAACTGCATCTGTCCATCGATATGAACTACTTTCTTCAAGAAAATCCGACGAAAATCTAAAAAAAATTTTTTACCTCCCATACAAATTCAGCCGATGATAAGTTTGTATGGAAAGTCCAATTTTTTTTTTGAGAATTTTCTATTTTTTCTTAGAGAAAGTTGTTCATTTCCATGGGCAGAACCGGCTCCTAAAATATGACCACACCTTTCCGTTACACCCTGTATACGCTCATGAATCAATAAAAAAACAGAATACTTACATTCAAAGAAAAATGCATATACCAATGTTTACGTAAGCATGAAATGCTTAAGAGTAAAGGTTCAATTACACCTTCCGATTTCAAGGGACCCAATTTAGGAACAAACTAACTAGGAAGCAGGAAGCGAGCGATTACACTATCCTAAATTGAACTCCTAACTCGGGCTCCTAAGTCGGCAGTGTTGCCAACTCTTACGAATTCGAGTCCCTAAACAGAATATCAAAAGTCGCTTTAGAGTCTCTTGAAAACTGATTCTACCAGGAGCGGACTTAAAAATAAAAAGAGCGGACTCAGATTTTTTTTCTGGGAAAGGGACTTTGTGAAATTTAATTTAATTTTAAACACAAACAAAAATACTACTAGCCCATTTGTAGTAACAAAGTCTCTAAATTGGCAACACTTAGCTCTAAATCGGGGTGATGCGATTACACTATCCTAAATCGTACACAATTTAGGAAGTCAAATCGGGACCTTTCAATCTCACTAAATCGGACACTAACTGCTCTAACTGCTATTACACCTTCCTGTTTCCTAAATTGGGTCCCTTGAAATCGGAAGGTGTAATTGAGCCATAAGAGCCATGCTTAAGAGTTTGCTTACTTTTGCTGACAAAGGGGAAGGGGAGGATAAATAATTGTAATAAATCTGCTTACGTAATACTTGAATGGGCCCCATACTTGCGATTTTGAAATACTACTTTAAGACAAATACTTAGTCGTAAATAGTCTGTTTCATGAGAGAAGTGGAACTAACTAATTTCACGTGGGAACTTTATAATAAGTTAAAAGAAAAACTTGTTTCACCTTTTTGTAAGCCGGAGAATGTCACGTAGCCAAAATAAATAAAAGTCGATATATTTGCTTTGATCGCTTAGTGAACATCACTATGGTTAGCGTTCCTGTTTTGTGCAAAGTTGCCAGTTAACGACTGAAATGTCGACGCAATAAGTTTAAATTAGTAGAAACCTTGTGTTTGAGAAATAAGTTAACCTTTAATTAATTTGGTCCGAACAGGCAACTTTTTAAAATTTTATAAAGTAATTAAAACTTTTTCCGTTGACGTAAAAGCCTTAAGCTACGTTTGATGAAAAAAAATCTACAAGCGCCATCTATTGGCAAAATTTTAGTTGAGTTTTCTGTAGGTAAAACTGCAGGTTCAACAAGCGCAATTTAAAAAAAAGTGTACTCTATCTTGCTACTCGATAATAGATGGCGCTGTAACACATTTTGTCGAAGATTCTGGAAAGGACTTTAGGTTTACTGCTCTGTGATTGGCTTAAAATAAAGAGCGGGAAACTTCTACTATGTTCGATACAGAGGAGTTCAAGCTATGGGTCGGTCGAATATTTGGTATTGAAAATAATCACCGTTATTTAAACGCACTGTTGTGACAACCTTGCAGAACAAGCAAAATGACGTAGTGCTCGATAAGGAATGCCTTTCTTTAGTAAGATTTCAGATGCTTCTGTGTTGATGCTAGGTTACCACCTTACAATTCTGAAATTCGCAATTATTTATCATAGAATATTCTAATGTGTAAGCTATTTTATTTGGCTACCTCCTAGAGAGCACCTGTTCCTAACAAACAAACGATATCACCTCTGTATAATATTAGTGTAGGTTGCCATTATCTTGGCAACTCCACAAAAATAAAAAATCTTTCAATAACCAGCCTTAGTTAAAGCGTTCTTGAAATTGTATAATTATTTTACTTTTTCTGCAATTGTTAAAATTAAGAGCGCGATACTGCCGCGATCCGATGCAGCAAAATCTCGAATAATAATCTCTATAATATTATTACAATGATTGTAGAAACAATGTTTCTTGAAAGACCATCAAATCAATTAGCAAAAAATTTTTCTTAACCTATGTTGTTTCAATGCTGGACAAAGGTGTCTTCCATGGCCTTCCCCCTTTTGCGGAAAAAGAAAAGATACAGCAATAGAAAATTACAGAACCACGAAACGCAAGCGACCCGCAGCTTGACGATCCCTGCAATCGCGAACATTCCACAAAGTTCTAGTAGATGGCGCTACAGGTTAAAAACAGTTGCGCGCGCCGGAACGTCATCAGTTCAAATCGAACAAGCGAGTGCGAAACAAAATACAAAGCCATTCGGAGAATTTCTCTGCGATCAAGCTCCGATTCAACAAATTCTGTGAAGTTATCCAGTAAAAAGTATTCAAGAACCATGTCGCTGCTACCATTCTTGTTTGACTACGAGGCAAACCGTCCCCGCCTGTTGGAACAGCATTTCGGCTTAGGGCTGACGCCTGAAGACCTCCTCCACGCTGCCGGACCTCTGGTGAACAGGGAGTACTACAGACCCTGGCGTCACCTCGCAGCGGCCGCACGAGACGTCGGTTCCAGCATCAAGTCGGACAAAGACAAATTTCAAGTGAACCTAGATGTGCAGCATTTCGCGCCGGAAGATATTTCTGTGAAGACTGCCGATGGCTACATAATCGTTGAAGGGAAGCACGAAGAGAAGAAAGACCAACATGGCTACATTTCCCGCCAATTCACTCGCCGCTATGCGTTACCGGAGGGTTGTGTTCCCGAGTCTGTGGAATCTAGGCTGTCTTCCGATGGAGTACTAACAGTGACTGCTCCTAGGAAGGTGCCTCTTGCTGTCCAGGGCGAGCGCAACATTCCTATCACCCAAACCGGACCAGTTCGCAAGGAGGTCAAAGATCAGGCCAATGGTGACAAGTGAAATCCTGTGATCTCGTGTTTTAATTTGTCATTCCTCAAGTTTCTCTTTGTCTAAGACTGATTGTATTAAGCTAATAAATACTCGTGTATTTTAATTTTAAATGTGTTCTCTGTTTATAATTATAAGGTACCCTTTTAAGTACCTACTTAATTCCCTTGGGCTTTTAGCTAGTAGGTATTTTAATATGCGGACTAAACTACCGGCTAAACTACGTACTAATTAATTATTATTGGAAACCGATTCATATATACCTAGGTGCCAACATTTTAAACGAGAAAGCTTTCTGTTCCTAGTGTTGCTACTATGGTAGGGTAGGCGACAGATAAGGGCCGAGTGACACCGGAATGGCAGCGGCGAGCACTTTCAGTGTGAAATAATTTTAAACTTTATCTACTGTGAACCAGCGACCGCAGGTCAGGATGGTCACAGTCACAGTAAAAGTACGCGCATTTACTTTCGTAGTTTATTTTTAAAAACAGGACAGTTTTCCTCGTAGGTACAATTTTATACATATATTTTTCTTGGTAGCCGGTTTGCCGGGTTTTTTGGAACTGCTCAAAACTACCAACCCACCGGCTTTTAAATGTTACATAGACTATTGTATAAGTGTTAATCAAACTGAATTCCCTAAATAAATGGCTTACATTAAATAAAGATTATTAATTATATTTATCGAGGAATTAAGCGTAATCATTCAATTTACTAGGTAATTATTTGGCGCACCGGAAGCTGACAAGCGAAAAAGGCGCCATACATAACTAAAAGATCAAGAAAATCAAATTAAATTGACTATATAATAAAGTAAAGATTATTAAAATACAACAAGCTTGGTTTTGCTGGCTAAGGTGAATTACGAGATCGAGTTGGTATGTGTAGTACCGGAAGTCGGTAACACTCTGCCATCACACGGCGATCAGCACCGCCACTTGCTCCTGGTCTGTCGCTGCTGTTCAGCGCCTGAAATTGAAAACAGTTTGGGCAGAACATTTATTCACGTTATTTACAGGTGTAGTAAATGTGAAGCAGCTGAAAATTTTCATCATCATCATCATCAGCCTTTTAATGCCCCAACCGCTGCTGGGGCACAGGCCTCCTCTCTGTGAGAGGGTGTGGGCCGTAATCCACCACGCGGGCCCAATGCGGGTTGGTGGATGTCACAAGTCTTCGAGTTTTTGGTTCTAGGACATGCCGGTTTCCTCACGATGTTTTCCTTCACCGTTTTGAGAGCAGTGGTGATGAAATAATTTACACAAAGTAAAGCGCCTGCCTGGGTTTGAACTCACGACCTACAACTTTTAAGTCGCGGCCAATACCACTGGGCCACCACTGCTCTTAAAATTGTGCTGTTGATATATTTCAAACAGCTTTTATTTCTTCTAACTCACATAGAAAGAAAAAGAAAGAAAAAGAATTTATTTGCCACAAATTAACGACATACAAACAATATGATTTTGTTAATTTAACCCTTATCGATAGTGTTAGTAGATCTTATATTTATATGTTAGTAACAAGTGTAACAAAAAAAAAAAAATGTAAGTAGGTAGGTATAAATAAATAAAAAGCAGATGCATGTCATGGTTGTGGCAAGAAGGCTTCCACTCAGCATAATGCTATACCGTGGGGGACCCACAGCACGGCGCTGATTTTCAGTGGTCGCCTAAGACGTGCCGTACGGAAACCAAAGATACTTAAGTCAGGATAAATTAAAATAAAAAAAAAGAGAAAAAAACATAGCTAGCATAGATAGTTTTAATTACTTTAGATCACACAGCTTTAATTTCTGCTGACTTACACAGCTTTGATTACTTTATATCACAGTTTTAATAAATTTAGATCACACAGCTTTAATAATAATAATAAAAATCTTTATTGTCGCTACTTAATACATTATCTTATCTTAATCTAACATATTATGCATCGTAATAATGTTTTGCACAAAAGGTACTGCTACTGATTCCCAAGCTAAGCATGAGCTTGTATTATGGGAAACAGTGTTCAGCCGCAGGAAGTATCACATAATAAAGTACGAATACATTGGTTTGAATTGAATGTCGCTGCAATAGACTTACAATAAACCTAGTATAACCATATACCTATACAATAATTCTTCTTCTATAATCTAATCTAATTTTTAATTTTATTTAAGTTTAGCAGATGTGTGTGATCTTTGTGATGGTGTGTGTGTGTGTTTGTGTGTGTGTGTGGATGGTGTGAGTGTGTGTATGTGAGAGTTTGTTTAGAAGTATTGTATGATATAGGTTACGCAATGTATGCCAGTAGGTCTTCCGTCTTCTGATAATCTAATGTATGTGTGTGTGATGTGTGTTGTTTTTTTTTTAACTTTAGCTATAATTACTTTAGTAGTGTGAACTAGGAGAAATTAAAGCTGTGTGATCTAAACTAATTAAAGCAGTGTGATACTGCTTTAATTAGTTTAGATCACACAGTTTTAATGAATTTAGATCACACAGCTTTAATTGCTTTAGTTGTGTGAGCTAGGAGAAATTAAATCTGTGTGATCTAAACTAATTAAAGCAGTGTGATACTGCTTTAGTTAGATGCACATAGCTTTGATTACTTTAGATCACACAGTTTTAATAAATTTAGATAACACAGCTTTACTTTATATCACACAGCTTTAATTACCTACTTTAGATCACACAGTTTTAATAAATTTAGATGACACAGCTTTACTTTATATCACACAGCTTTAATTACCTACTTTAGATCACACAGTTTTAATAAATTTAGATGACACAGCTTTACTTTATATCACACAGCTTTAATTACCTACTTTAGATCACACAGTTTTAATAAATTTAGATGACACAGCTTTACTTTATATCACACAGCTTTAATTACCTACTTTAGATCACACAGTTTTAATAAATTTAGATGACACAGCTTTACTTTATATCACACAGCTTTAATTACCTACTTTAGATCACACAGTTTTAATAAATTTAGATGACACAGCTTTACTTTATATCACACAGCTTTAATTACCTACTTTAGATCACACAGTTTTAATTACTTTAGATTAAATATGTTTCAATAAATAAAATCTGTTTATGAAAATCAAATAAACGTTTTATTTCGTTTTATATTATTATTTAATAATCATTCTACTATCTCTACGCGTGATTGTGTGTGTTTTAAAACAATGCAAAATAGCGATAGCATGTATCACTCTAGCTTTCTAACAGGTCTATCAGATCATCCCTGTCAATTTCATGGTCACTACCACTACTTTCATAGGAAATAGACGAACTATAAGGTCGAAGGACTTCACTGCGTACAACTGTACCCTTTCATACCCTTTATACTACTTATCGTATAACGATCTAATGAGTGAAACATGTTTTATAGGGGCCTGTGTACAAACCGTTAAATTTCCTAGGTAAATTCGCACTTTCCCTAGTAGTTCCTCCTTTCCATAATACCAATTGCCCTACAGAGTATTTAATGCATTGCTTATGAGATCGGTCGAATCTGTCCTTCATAAGGGTCATATTTTTATCAATACCCAATTTAGCCACCGCTCGCCGTTACTCGATTGCCTGTGCTTGACCTTCAAAATCACTAGGTTCCCCGGTCGGATAAGCCGGTAACCTTGAATTAGAATGACCGAATAATAGCTTAAAGGGGGTGAAACCAGTTGTAGCATGAGGAGTATTATTTATGCCCCAAACTATAGCACTCAAGTGATCATCCCAAGTACACTCGCTGTCAGACATAGTGTTTAACCCGTTAATTAAAGTTCTGTTAGCACGTTCAACTTGGCCATTTGATCTAGGGCTTGCAATAGCGTTTAGGACATGTTTGAATTGCATTTCCTCAGCAAATTCTTTGAAATATCTACTTGTAAATGCTTTACCCCTATCTGTAATGATCCTGCTAGGGTTTCCAAACTGAGAAATAATATCTTTTAAATGCTTTATAGTTTCGATGGAACTGCAGTTTTTACAAGCTTTTGAAAACACGAATTTTGTTAAAGAGTCTCTAATAACAAGTACATAAGACGACGACGACGACTTACGAGTCTTAACGAATGGGCCTAAATAGTCAACGTGTAGTGTGTGCATAGGAACAGCCGCTTTTTGAATTGGGTGTAGCTCTCCTTGCAATTTACCATGATCCTCTTTCCCGTAAGCACATCGAAGACAGGATCTAATATATTTACGAATAAACCTAGTCATGCCTTCAAACCAAAACTGACCTTTGATAGTCTTTTCACACTTTTCAAAGCCAACATGTCCAATTTTATAATGAAATTTTTGTATTTAACCCCATTTTGCTAATCTGGGTATAACAAAACGATGACCGTTAAGTGTTAGTCTATAGAGAAGGTTATCTTTTATTATGTAATTACTAGTTATATTATTATTATCAGTACCATTACGTAACTGAGTCAGGATCGACTGAATGTTTTCGTCCTGCAACTGTAATGTTAACGGCCAGTCGGAATCGTCAATTAATAAAACAGGACTCGGTACTGGATTCCTGCTCAGAGCGTCGACGTGTTTCATACGATCGCCAGATCGATACTCGATTTGCAGATCGTAGTCTTGGATTGAAAGCCACCAGCGAGCTATGCGCGGAATAAGGTCTTTTTTAACTAAAGTGGTTCGTAACGCGGCGTAATCTGTCACTACAGTTACGGGAATACCTACCAGATAAATTCTGAATCATTTGAGAGATTCTACGACTGCTAATGTCTCTAGCTCATAGCCATGGTATAATTGTTTTTCTTTACTAGTAACCCTACTAAAATAAGCGATTGGTATCAAGACACCATCAGTTTGGTACTCCAAGAGTATTCCGCCTAGTCCTAGCTTACTGGCATCAGTATGTAGGTGGCTCAGTACTTGCATTTCTGTCGTAAATGCCCAAAACCGGTCTTTCAACTAGACGTTCTTTGAGTCTGAAATGCAGTTTCTTGGGCAGAACCCCAAATCCATTCTACACCCTTTTTTGTTAACTGTGTTAGGGGTCGAGCTATTTCTGCAAATCCACGGATAAATTTTCTAAAATAAGAAGTCAAACCAATAAATTGACGAATTTCATGAACATTACGGGGCTTTTTATATTCAGCTACGCAATGGATTTTGGCCTGTCCTGGTTGTATAGTACCTGCGGTAATCTCATGTCCCAAATTATTAACGCTTTTCTTTAAAAACGAACTTAAGACGAACGTTACTTAAGTTGAGTTTTAAATTGGCTTCTGACAAAAATTGTAGGACATCACTCAACAATCTGAGTCCCTCATCTACCGAAATCGTAGGAAGCACTATGTCATCTAAGTAAATGGCAACGTCATTTCCCAGTTTACCTAAAACTACTTTGATGAGAAGTGAGAACACCGCCGGCGCATTTGCCAGGCCAAATGGCATTTTCAAAAATTCATATTGCCCTGAAGGTGTCACGAATGCGGTTTTATGAACGGAGCCTTTATTTATTTACAGTTCATGCAACAAAAAGTACAAAGGCGGACTTAATGCCTTAGGCATTCTCTAACAGTCAACCAAGTGTGGTGGAGAGATAATGTTACGAGCTGGGTATGGGATAAATTATTTTACACCAATTAATTAACCAAATATTCTTTATTAACTCAACAACTTATTTACACAAACACTAAATCGCTAATAATCACTATTCTCTTCGTAATCGCTTGTATTCGCTTCCTTTCGCATCCGCAGTCGAAAACAGACTGACTCACTCGCCCGCCGTCCGGCCTATTTATACGGTCATGGAAGTTTCCAGAACATTGTCGAACTATCCTATACTGGAATATTCTAGAAACGTCTATGAACTTCTATACAGTACCATAATGGAATGTTCTCGAACCTAGTGGAAACTTCTGGAAACTTCGACCACATTCTCGAACGTTCCAGAGTAATACGGTCGACGTAACACTGCCCCCTCCTTAGACATGCTCGTCCCGAGCATCATTAGTCCCGTAGTATCGCGCCAAACGGTCTACATGGACAATCTTAGGCGCACCTCGTGGACCCTTCTGTATTCGGTAGGTGACATCGTTGATCCTGGTCACGATTCGGTATGGTCCATCCCATTTTACTTGCAATTTGGGAGACTTCCCTTTGCTGCGCACTGGGTTATGCAACCACACCAGTGAACCTTCGTCAAAACCTCTATGGTTTGCCTTCCGGTCGTATCGGGTCTTCATCTTATCAGACATTTGTTGGCCAGATTGTCTGATATGCTCATATACATCATTCAACTTGTTACGCAAGTCATTCGCATAATCGGTTACACTGCGTGGGGCATCAGGGGGGGTTCCGGTGATTAAATCTGCAGGCAACCGTAATTCCCTTCCAAAGTTCGCGAAGGCTGGTGTCACAGTCGTACTTTCGTGAACTGCACTACGGTAGGACAGAAGATATGGCTGTATGTGCTTGTCCCAATCCCTTTGCCTGCTTTCCACAACTTTTGCCAGATATCTCTCCAACATTTGGTTGAAACGTTCTACCATTCCATCAGATTGCGGATGGTAAGAAGTGGTTCTGGTCTTGTGAGTACCCATCAGTCGACAAGTCTCCTGGAAAACTTGTGATTCAAAATTCCTCCCTTGGTCGCTGTGAATTTCCAAGGGTACTCCAAAACGACAGAACACTTCCTGAACCAATTTATCTGCGACTGTTATTGCTTCCTGGTTGGGAATGGCGAAGACTTCTGGCCACTTTGTGAAGTAATCCATGACAACCATGAAGTACTTGTTTCCGTTTTCACTTTCCGGAAATGGTCCTGCAACGTCTAGTGCTATCCGTTCCCAGGGGGCTCCCACGTTGTATAATTGTAAAGCACCTCTGCTGCGTGTCTGGGGTCCTTTCACAGCCGCACAATTGGTACATTTGCGGCACCAGTCCTCAACATTCTCTCGACAGTGAATCCAGTAAAACCGCTCTCGTATCTTCAGTAGAGTTCTTTTTACCCCCATAATTATGTCCTCCTGAACATCCATCATGGTAGAGCCGTAAAACATCCGGTACTTTGGCTTTGGGGACAACAATTTGTAGATGACAGTTGTCTCCTCGGGCGTTTTCCCATTTACGGCACAAGACTTCATCCTGGATAACCAAGCTGTTCCATTGTGCCCAATAGCTCTTTGTGATGGAACTTAACGCCGCAACATCACTCCACTTGGGCTTCGGAGCACCAGCTTTAATCCACTCAAAGATCGGTTTCAGGTCCGTGTCATTTTGCTGAGCATGCTGTAGGATTTCCTTCCATTCATTGCTGACATCCATTCTTAGCATCCTCACTCCGCTCATTCCCGGGTCAGACCTATCGTCCGCATCGCGCGCGCACACTATCACACAGACGTCCTTCTTGGAGGCCACGGCGCTGGCAACACCATCCGCGCCTGCACTCACTTTATTCTTTACTTGCTTCTGTTTTACGCACTTGTCGGGTGCCGCACCGACCTTGACGACATCACTTGAACTCACATTTTCAGGAGCCTCCGCCACGGTCGTGCGCCATCTCGCGCCACTCGCACTCCTCCACTGAACTGGCCGAGCTGCCCTTCCTTGCTGGAATTGATCTTCTCTCAGTATGCCTCGCTTTGTACAGCTTACCCGAAGGTGACCCCTTTCTCCACAAGTGTAACACCTAAGGCTATACCCTTGCGGACGATCGCGTACAGGTGATGCCACAACCTCCCTGATACGGTGTGTTCGATGGTCTTGCCTCACTGCCTCTACTTCCAAGGCATGGGCCAAGGCGTCCTTCAGTGTCTCATGATGCCCAAGTCTTACAGCGGCTCTAACTTCCAAGTCACGTATTCCGTGGACGAACGCCTGTACCAGATAGCCATTGATGAGTGCAGGGGCGGACTGGTATGCTTTCCGAACCAACTTTTCAACTTCCAAGGTCCACCGCTGTAGATTCTCGGCACTACGTTGAACGCGATCCCTTAACTTAGCGCGAAATACGTGCTCCAAGTGCGCGTCGCCGTATCTGGACTCTAACGCTTCCAGCAGCTGCTCGTAGGTCACATCCTTGCCAAGAGCCTCAAGTATGGTTAGGGCCTGGTCTCGGAGGCCTAAGGTGAGTGCGGTCATAGCTTGCTCTTTGGTCCACCCATTCGCCTTCATAACGGCCTCAAATTGAATTTTGTAGGCCGACCATGAAGATGTTCCGTCGAATGGCGGCACCTTAAATCCACGTGCCGAAGGTGCAGCAACCACTGAAGGCACAACCCCTTCACCAATCCTAAGTTCACCTAAAGCCTTCTTCACCCCAGCAATCTGAACTTCAGCTTCTGAGATACGATTCTCATGCTGGTGAACCTGCTCCTTCATCACCTGGAGCTCCTTGCCAAGTGTTGAATGAAGGTCTTTTATGAGGAGCATCTGCTCTTCTTGGCGGCGAGCCTGCTCCTCTTTATCTTGTTGAAGCTTCTCTTCCATCCGACGGCCTGTTCTTCTTGGCGGCGGGCCTGCTCTTCTTGGCGGCGGGCCTGCTCCTCTTTCTTGTTGAAGCTTCTCTTCCAGCCGACGGGCCTGCTCCTCTTGACGGCGGGCCTGCTCCTCTTGACGGCGGGCCTGCTCCTCTTGACGACGAGCCTGTTCCTGCAACAGCACCATTAGCGCAGACAAGTCTGGCACCGCTGGTGCTGAAGAAACTCCACATGGGCCAGCGACTGACTCTGTCGCAGGCTGAGCACCAGCCGGCGTCTGTATCGGGGTATCTCCAAACCGCCTCTGATCCATGTCTTGCTGCCGTTGACTCCTTGTACGAATACCGTCCGTGTCGTCCTTTGGTAAAATTGGCATAATTTATCCCTCACTTCTGACACCAATTTGTTACGAGCTGGGTATGGGATAAATTATTTTACACCAATTAATTAACCAAATATTCTTTATTAACTCAACAACTTATTTACACAAACACTAAATCGCTAATAATCACTATTCTCTTCGTAATCGCTTGTATTCGCTTCCTTTCGCATCCGCAGTCGAAAACAGACTGACTCACTCGCCCGCCGTCCGGCCTATTTATACGGTCATGGAAGTTTCCAGAACATTGGTGCCTATTCTGTTATGCACAAACTAAACTTAAATAAGGCTATTACTATCTTTTTCTCTCTAATAAAACAAGAAAGAGACGGACGTAAATTAGAGCTGTCAAATTTAGTTGAACCAATGTTACCATAGAAATTTAGGGTACACGTAAAAACATGTCGTCTAAAAACACGGCAAAGTACAAGGCGTAGACTAATTTGACATCTCTAACTTAGTTCATAGCTGTAGCCGTCCTTTTCTCGCACTGCCGTTTAGTAAAAGATAGCGATTCTCTAATTTTAGTTTAGATATTCAACAAAAGAATTGGCACCATTGTCGAACTATCCTATACTGGAATATTCTAGAAACATCTATGAACTTCTATACAGTACCATAATGGAATGTTCTCGAACCTAGTGGAAACTTCTGGAAACTTCGACCACATTCTCGAACGTTCCAGAGTAATACGGTCGACGTAACAATAATATGGCAGGTGCATAAAAAAAAACACAAACATAGCAATACCAAGTAGAAATAATAATAAAAAACGTGACCGAAAATAAATATATTAATAGTAAACATACATATATATATATTTAATATAATAACTACCAATAAGTATTTATATAATAATAATAATTATATGTATACTTTTATCGGGCCTTTCATGGGCCTGATGTAGATTTCTTGGCGTCCGTGGCCTGGCTAGGCTACGTTTCAGTGACCTCTTCGGGGAAACTGAAGGCTTTGTCTGTGCGATTATGGACGAAGTTATCTTGACGAATAACTACCGGAGGCATATCATGAAGGATAGGACGGTTGACGCGTGTCGGGCATGCCACCGTTCGGGTGAGTCCATCAGACATATTATCTCTGGTTGTTCTCGTCTTGCTAACAGCGAGTATTTGCACAGGCATAACCAAGTGGCCAGGATTCTTCATCAGCAGCTTGCTTTAAAATACAAACTTGTGGATTCTGAGGTGAAGTATTACAAGTATGTGCCCGACCCAGTTCTCGAAAATGACCATGTTACGTTGTACTGGGATCGGTCTATCATCACTGACAGGACTATTGTTGCCAATAAGCCGGATATAGTGGTGATAGACCGATTAGCGCGCCGCACAATGATAATCGATGTCACCATCCCACATGACGAGAACCTCGTGAAAGCTGAGAAAGAGAAACAAATTAAATATCTTGACACGAGGTTGTCGATATGTGGAATGTGGACTCGGCTGTCATTGTGCCGATAGTCGTTACCGCCAATGGCCTGATGGCCAAAAGCCTCGACAACCACCTGTCGAAGCTGTCGTTGCGCGGTTGGATCAAGGGCCTGATGCAGAAGGCAGTACTCCTTGATACGGCTCGCATTGTGAGGAGGTTCCTGTCTCTGGAGCCCTAACCACCGGTAGCTTGGACCCCGCTCCCGATACCGGTGGACTACTATTTTATATTTTTAAATGTTTTTTTATATGTTTTCTTTTAAAAATATTTAAAAATGTAAATAATATGTGTAAAAATAAATATACGAAATAATAATACTAATAATTCTTTATTTTCAGGCATCTAAGGCCCATAGATAAAATACACAACATAAGTAACCTTAAAAAATAATAAATTAATACATAATATTGATAAAAACATACCTAATCATCATTCTCCTGCCCTTATCCCAATTTATTTGGGGTCGGCGCAACATGTCTTTTTCTTCCATACTCCTCTATTAGTCGTCATCTCTGTAGTCACCCCCTTTTTACCCATATCCTCTTTCACACAGTCCAACCATCGTTTCTTTGGCCTTCCCCTACTCTTATAGCCATCCACATCCATACACAAGACTTTCCTCACGACATTTTCTTCATTCCTCCGCATCACATGCCCATACCACGACAACCGATTTCCACACAACTTTTCAGTCAGCGGTGCCACTTTCAGACTTCCTCTTATATACTCATTCCTAATTCTATCCATGCGCGTATTACCAAACATATATATAAAGTAATAAAAAAGGTTTTTGAGACGACTCTACTTCTTGTGTAGAAAATAATTCCGCAACTTCCGCTTAAATGCATACTGACTGGTGGCCGTCCTGATATCGAGAGGAAGCGCATTCCACAGAAGGATGGACTGAATATAAAAAGAAGAATGAACAAAATCAGAGGTATGGGCAGGGCAAATCAGTAGAAGATTATTAGAAGTCAGTCCCGTTAGTCAGAGCCCGCAAACTTCTTCTCTGGCGAATGGGCATCCATTTGAGCTCAGACCTGTGGTTCGAGACGTGGTCATATTTCCTCAAATTAAATACGAACCGGATGCAGTTTTTGAGGAGCCTATCAAGCTTATCCAGCAACACCGCGTTCAGGTCAAAGTTGCACACGTCACCATAGTCGATTATAGGGAAGATTAAAGTCTGCACAAGCATAGTCTTCATCTTCGCGGGCAAAAAGTCCCTCAGACGGTACAGACACCGTAAAGTTCCGTTGACTCTTTGACTGACACTTGAAACCTGATTTTGCCAGCCAAGCGTCGAGTCAAGATGCAAACCGAGATCTTTTACGCTAGGGCTGATGGGGATAACGGCACCATTGAAAATAATAGGAGGAAGAGAGCCAACCACCACTCTACCCATCATGCGCGAGCTTCCAATAACTATGGCCTGCCATTTTGAGGGGTTTACAGACACCCCAAATCTACCTGACCAATCACGAATTGCATCCAAATCCCGGTTTACATCCTCCACAGAGTCTGACAAACCTTCCACCCGCGCAGCTGTGTACAATTGAAGATCATCGGCGTAAAGATGATACGAACACTGAAGACAGTGAGTTATAAAATTTATGAAGATGGAGAATAATAACGGAGAAAGAATACCGCCTTGAGGAACACCAGCATCCAGGTCACGCCAACTCGATGAATTCTCGTCAACGCGCACCGACTGCTGACGTCCCCGGAGATAAGAAGAGAACCATTCCAGGGCCTCGGAAGAAACCATAAGATGTGAAAGGATTGATAGGAGAATATCGTGACTGACGGCATTAAAGGCTTTGGAGAAATCAATTAACACCAAAACAGTAACCTTGGTATCCTCTATAGCTTTTCTAATGTCCCCAGTCACTTTCAGGAAAGCAGAGGCAGTACTGTGGCCAGGCTAGAATCCAGATTGGAATGGGCTTATTAGATTATTACGATGAACAAATCCTGAAAGCTGCTTGTGGACGCAGGCCTCAAGTACTTTGGACAGAAAAGGAAGAATGGAAATTGGTCGAAAATGATTAAGTAGGGAAGGATTATTGATTTTAGGAAGTGGACGAACGTAAGCCATTCGGCACAGGGATGGGAATTGTCAATCAAGGGAAAAATTGATAATGTGGGTAATCGGCGGAAGAAGAAAGTCGAGGAGCAAGGTGACTATGTAACAACTGATGTCGTCACAGCCCACAGCCTTGGACTTAATGGACAGGATGATCTTTTTGATTTCATCCAAGGTAGCCGGAAAAAAGTGGAATGGTTCTATGATAGGACCTGGTAGGCCAGTAATGAACTCAACCGTCTGAGACAGCACATGGGAATCCAAGTGACAGGTGGTTGTCAAATGACGGTTGATATCATCCAGGACGATTGTTTTAGGAAAGTCCACATGACGTGGTCTAACGATACCTAGAGTTCCGAGGAATTTCCAGGTATCAGCAGGAGAAGAAGAAGAAGAAATGTTTTCGAGAATATAACGGCGTTTAGCGTTGCGTATCACCAGACTACACCGATTTCTTGCAGATTTAAAGAGGTCTATCTAGTCCAAATGATAATAGCCCTGTGCAAGATCTAAAGTAGTAAACAAGGATTTTCTAGATAAGCGAGTTACCTGGTCATCTATATGAGGCAATGGATATCGATCCTTTATAGTACATAAGTGGGTTGAGTGCTCTGTAATCTATACATAATCAATGATCACCGCCTTTTTTCTTTACAAGGACAAGAGCTGGTCGATTCTGTTAACAGCTCTCTGTGAAAACTTAGGTGGAGTGAGCGTGAAGTGAGCTCAAGTGAGCTGTTATTCTACCTTGATTGTATGCATTGACAGTCCACTTCACGTTCACTTCACCCAAGTTTTCACGGTGAGATTTTACAGAATGGCACTACTGGACTTGCATAGTCAGACATCGATTCCCTCACATCACCAGCATCAATAAGATCTGGTACTTTTTCGGTTGACAATTTCATTTTCCTTGTGAGAAAGTCGATAAGGTTTGCAGAAAACAGGTTGCTCGGTTGTTGTCCGAATATGCATCTCCAGCACGTCCGTACATCCTGATTCTTTAGTGTTATCAGCAAACAAAAGTCTAAATTTATTTAATAACTTTAGCAAGCGATTGCAATCATTTGTTTCTAAATCGCCTACATTTATATCAGAAACTTGTAATTCTTTGCCAATAGATGGATCAACTGACATTATATCCGTATGCAAACTACTATTGATATCACTAACTAGTTCCACGCGCGCTATTAGTCTATTCAGCTGCCACTCTAAAATATCGTCCCCATGTTAACTATTTTTAAAAAGCAATCCGTCGACCTTATGAGTCCTCTTACGATAACGTAAGACATACTTCCTAACTCAAAATAAACAGAACGCACAAGAAAAGTATAGTTCAATAATATCAATATCAACATAAACTTTCACAAAAGCAGAACTTCGTTGTGGAATTACACTGTGATATTTTAAATAAGTAAATAGAGTATTTCGAAATGAAATCCTTTTCCCTCAGTTGTATATGACACATTTCATGATTAAAATCAAAGTTGCATACAAAATTAACAGAGTTTTCGGACGTGACTAAGCTTACGTTTTTCTGATTAATCATTGATTGGCCTATAATTATGTCTATATCAGCTAGACCATTGTTAGTTAATTCAACAAAACCACTTAAAATTATACTATCAATTTTAACATCAACATACGACGTTCTCAATGAATTTGAGTATGCACTACCAAAACCTTTGATTGTAAAGAAGGCACGATTTCTAACTTTAAGCTATTAAATTAGCTTTTGACACTGTCAGAATATTTAATTTACTGCCCGTATCAATATATGCAATGAGATTGTGTCCATTAATTACCACTTCCTTCTTGTACAGGTCTACGGAAATATTGTAGGTTGTAAATAAAACATGAGATACCTTTTGTGACTGCTGCTGTGAAGAACTGGCTGCAAACCAGCAGCTTTCGGTAGTGTGCCCCGGACGGTGACACACCTCGCAGCGTGGAACCCTGCATTCCTTTGCTTAGTGCTGTTGTCGTCTACAGGCGTAACATTTCTTCGACAGCATTCAGTTTTCTTTTGAATTAGGAGCAATATGGCCGCCTTTCTTTCATGTTGAAGTTGGCTGTTTGGAGTTTCTTGCTTCTTCTTGCTTGGAGTTGCTGGTTTCCACTTGCGTGTAGTTTTCAAGGGATGATAAATATCCATAGTACAGCTTTTTTTTTTTTTTTTTTTTTTGGGGGTGGGAAATCATCCTATGACTTCTTCCGCTCTAGGGTGGAGCGGAAGGGTGTGTCAGACTCTTACTGACTAAAACCCACCCCTGTTCCTCCCTGCCTCGAGTGCCCGGGGGCGAGGTAACTCTTTCGAATTTATCCTCCACCCCCGGGCAGATCGGACACGGTGGAGCATACGGTGGAGGTTTGCCCCGCTTGGGCAGAGCACCGCCGTGTCCTCGTGGATGCGATAGGCGACAGCGACCTCTCGCGCCGTGCCCTGGTTCAGGCCATGGTACGGAGCGAGAGGGAATGGGAGGCCGTCTCCTCCTTCTGCGAAGCAGTAATGCTCGCGAAGAGGGAGGCGGCACACGTTAGGGAGGCTCAGCAACAGCCGAGTCGCCCTAGCGCCCCCAGCCGCGACCGCCGCAGGAGACGCCAGGGGCCGCGAGACGATCTCCGGCCACCGTAGACCCGGGCCTGCGGACGGCGAGTAGTGGGTAACTCGCCGTCCGATCAGAACCAGGCCCGAGAGTCGACGGCGCGTAGTGTTCCACGCGCGCCTCAAAGAGTTGTCAGCCAAAGGAAGGGGCCTGCCACGGCCGGTGCCTGCCCGGGGGTGGAGGATAAATTCGAAAGAGTTACCTCGCCCCCGGGCACTCGAGGCAGGGAGGAACAGGGGTGGGTTTTAGTCAGTAAGAGTCTGACACACCCTTCCGCTCCACCCTAGAGCGGAAGAAGTCATTGGATGATTTCCCACCCCCCAAAAAAAAAAAAAAAAAAAACCCCCGGGCAGATCCATAGTACAGCTGCTGTGGTGTTTCGCATTGATACGCTTTTGCGTTGGCTCTTATTTCCACTGGTAAACCTTTGCTAATGCACGATATTGCGGACTCACCGTTAATATTGCATTTCTTAAGAAGAGATAATTTATCGTGCAAATATTTGGTCATTGTTTCTGAGTCGATCTTTTTTCGTGCGAGCATACCCTCCAAAAGGTCAACATAATCGGTAGACCGTGGAAAGGCGGTCTCTGATGCATCTTTCCATTGTTTCCATGTGAGATTATAATCTTCTAAGTCGTCATACCAATCTCGAGCGGATCCACGAAGACGAATTTGCATAAGGAACTGGCGATCCTTGTTGCTCCAACCATAGACGTCGCCTAATTGGTCGATCTTGTGCAGCCACCCTTTCACGTTGCATGATTTTTCATCAGGCTGGAACTTTAGAATGACTTCAGCATCGGTATGGCTAACTCGGTGCGTTTTGCGTTTAAGGCGTCTTCTATCATTCTCCTCTAGATCAGACGAAGAAGTAAAAAAAAATTGCATTTTCTTCGTCTTCTGATGACACTATTTGGAAATGCCTTCTTTTCTTCGCGCCAAGTCCACCAATGTGTAGGCCTGCCATATCCCACTTCTGACTGTGAACCAGCAGTCAGGTCAGGAACTCAGGATGGTCACAGTCACAGTAAAAGTACACGTATTTACTTTCGTAGTGTATTTTTAAAAACAGGACAGTTTTCCTCGTAGGTACAATTTTATATATTTTTCTTGGTAGCCGGTTGCCCGGGTTTTTTGGAACTGCTGAAAACTACCAAGCTTTTAAATGTTACATAGACTATTGTATAAGTGTTAATAAAACTGAATTCCCTAAATAAATGGCTTAAATTAAATAAAGATTTACTAGGTAATTATTTGGCGCACCGGAAGCTGACAAGCGAAAAAAGGCGCCATAACTGTTTATCGGATTATTAATTATTGCAAAAGATCAAGAAAATCAAATTAATGTGTAGTACCCCTGAGGCCGCTCTCGCGGCATCGCGGGCGGCCGCGAGTTCCTCACCCCCAACTAAACTAGCCAAGAGGAGAAGGAGACTAGGCGCGTTGGGTTTGGAGGGCGCGCGAGGCCGCCAGCGGCGACGCCGGGGGCCGCTGGCGTCGACTTCGGCCGCTGCCATGCCGGTGTGACTCGGCCCTAAAAGTGAAATAACTCTTCATAGGTAGATACCTGAATAATTAAATATGAATCGTTTTTCATTAGTAGATAATGAGGATCACAAGAGATGTCGATTCAGGACAGCTTTGTGTATTTATTTCCATTTTTCAAATTATACCTAAATGTCAATAGATGTAGGTGGTGGGTCAATGACCGTTATTTCACACTTATCTGGCGCCTACTTTATACAATATTTTGGTCCTAATTCACGTAATACAATGGAGGTGGGCATGACTGCAGAATGTCATGGTTGGTACCACCCATAGGGCGCCTCTACTCTTAGATTTTATAATCTGAGCCTCTACTGTAATCCTTACCTTTTATAATCTAAGCCTCTACTGTAATCCTTACCTTATCACTGTCAACTACTTACAAATATACAAGTCATGAGTCAAGGTAAACAAAATCTCCACTCGTAGCTACAACCTGGGAGTCTTTAAGTCAAGAGTGAATAGGTTACTTCTAGGCAAGAGTGCTCCATCTTCGACTACATCATCACTTACCATCAGGTGAGATAGCGGTCAAACGCGTGCCTATCAATAATAAAAAAAGTTCCCCTTGTACCCCTCTTGTCTCTCAGGATTTCGGATGCTTTACTGAACATCAACTGCTACCGTGGTTGGTGGGTCCACCTATGAATGACATGACACGGCATCGTACCTAAGTATTGGTTCCGTCTATACAGTATAGCTAGCATTGGTCTGGTCGCTTAGTTAGGATGAGACGAGTAGGGTCGGACTGGCCAGACATTCAGGGTGGTGTTTGCCAGTCAGGCCCCAGCCTGCGCGGGCCCCCCACGTGCCTACCTTGCAGGGCTTGTCGTAAGCTAGGAGGAAGGTGGGGTTAGGCCGCACAGGCTAGGGCCCAATTCTTACGACCTTAATCTAAAGTACATTATAGAGTTAATAGGTACATGAAACATGGTTAACCCTGAGCAGAGTCAATGCCTGAAACTTGCTTTGAAAACTGAACCGCGTTTTTTAACCGACTTTCGAAAAAGGAGGAGGTTCTATGTTCGACTGTATGTATGTTTTTATTTTTTATTTCTTTTTTATGTATGTCTGCCGATTTCTCCGTCAGTTGTGGACCGATTTCCATAATTCTTTTTTTATCCGAAAGCACATACTCCCGAGGTGGTCCCATATAAACTTTATCGAAATTGCTTCAGCGCATTTTGAGAAACTGAACAAAAACGAAAAATACGTATACCTAGGTGACGTTTTTGTTTTCTCCAATTACGAGTTTGTTTAAATTCCACAGTTGAGTTTTTAGTTCTGGGGTATAACAACTAAAAATTGAAAAATAAAAACCTGTTTTACAAAAAAAACAACCGACTTTCAAAAAGACAATACACTAAAAATGAAAAAATAACTTTAATTTCGGTAGTCGGTGTCAAATAACGAAGAAATAAAATATAAACACCGACTTCCGAAAAAATACCGAAAACCGCCGAATTTTTGGTGTATTGTCTTTTTGGAAGTCGGTAGTTTTTTTTTGTAAAAAAGTTTATTTTTATTTTACAATGTCAAATCTAAGAGATGTTTCAAAAAGAAAACACTTTTGGAAATTTAAATTTTCTATAGAACTCGTTCTCGGTTCAAATTATCTATAATAAGCAGTGATCGGAGTAGGTAGATTAATTTTACGTACTTGCATCATGAATAGTCATAGAAATCATAACATGCCTTTTTCGGCATTTCATTTTATATGGTATTCACGGGATAGTGTATATTTATTTTCAACAGACTATAACTACAATACATATTATACTAAACTAATAAATAACTTAATAAATAAAATATGTACAAGCGGCATAAAAGATCCGGTAGGAGTAAAGCTCATTGGGCATCAAAAAATTCGTCCACATCGCTGTCAATGGGAAAAGTGCCCAGAACGGTGGCAGCATTGCCACGTTGAATGGCAATGCAATTCACGGGATTGAATCAAATATTGTAAATGTAAAGATTTTTAAACTACTACATTTTAAATTTATAGAATGCGATAGGTAAACGTTTAAAATTGTTTTTTTCTTATTTATCAAGTAATAAAGTGAATCTTACTTTTTTTTGTGCGTCCATTCGAAACTTACAAATGACTAATTTAGTAGTTATTTCTTGCAACTTTATTATCTGCTGCTTGTAATTATTATATTCTTGAATAAATAAATAAAAATAACTTTTTATACTT
Organism: Polia nebulosa; assembly: GCA_951329385.1. Classification (NCBI taxonomy): domain Eukaryota; kingdom Metazoa; phylum Arthropoda; class Insecta; order Lepidoptera; family Noctuidae; genus Polia; species Polia nebulosa. The sequence goes on along the minus strand of OX589613.1, from coordinate 11,690,482 downwards.
CTTAATATTTTTTCGCATTCAGTGCAATAAATTTTATGAATATAAAAACAGGTAAAAATGAAATAAAAAGCAGTTTATACCAAAATCAACATTTTTATTGATAAAAATATTTTTAATCTTCATTTATATCAATTTCTTCATTATCCTGACTCACACTGAACAATTAAAATAAATAACCATAAGTTTTTCAATATTTTCTAGTTTTAATCTATTTCTTTTGACGTCCAAGATCCATTTGTATGAAGAAAATGATCTTTCTACATTTGAAGATGTTAATGGAGCGTTAAACATTCCTTATTCATATTGATTTAGTCTTCATCTTACACATTACAATATTTGAAATTCCTAAAAAATCTTAATTATTACAAAATCCCGGAATCCCGGAGGCATATCCATATTAATATATACGTGCCAGTTCATTGACCCCAAATCAATCTACCTACTCCGATCACTGATAATAAAGTCATAGAATACGAAAGAGATGCATTAGGTTACCGTGAGCGACGGTGATGTCAATAGCGCTTGAACAAGTGCTCGAACACAACGTCAAGAGGAGTAGGTATTCTCGTTCTCAATGTTCCAGCCTGCGGACGGCGAGTAATGGGTAGCTCGCCGTCCGATCAGCACCAGGCCCAAGAGTCGACGGCACGTAGTGTTCCACGCGCGCCTCAATGAGTTGTCAGCAAACAGGACGGGGCCCGTCATGGCCGATGCCTGCCCGGGGGTTGAGGATTAATTCGAAAGAGTTACCTCGGCCCTCGGCATTCAGGGCAGGGAGGAACAGGGGTGGGTTTTAGTCAGTAAGAGTCTGACACGCCCTTCCGCTCCACCCAGAGCGGTAGAAGTCATTGGATGATTTCCCACCCCACAAAAAAAATGCGGGAAATTTTTAAAATTAAAAAAATAGCATAATTTGGTCAACAACATTTATAACTTTTCCCAAAGCGGTTTGGACACCAGCCAAAGTTGCATATTATAATAAGTTGCGTATTAACCCTTTGGCCAAGAAGGCCCCGGTCTGGAATGGCAGACACCGAGGCGCGCGGGTGGGTGCCGCCTTAGCAACCAGACGTTTCTTTTTTTGAGTCATGCACTAATTGTATAGTCTCGCCCTGTAAAGACCACATCGTCGCTTACCATCAGGTGAGATAGTGGTCAAACGCGTGCCTATAAATAGTAAAAAAAAAACTTGTGGTCTCCCAAAAGATAATGGAACTTTTCAGAAATTCAGAGGCCGTGGCTGACCTGGAAATCTTTAAATATAGCCATGGAGCCTATGGAGTAAGGCCTCCAAAGGTCCCCGGCTCTCAGATGGCTCCGATCTTTGGTGTTTGTGCGGCATTTCTCCGCAGACCATGACCCACCTCTCATCAAACATGTGAGGATCTTATAGCTGCGTCAACGAATGCAGTTGCCGTCGCTGATTACTGGGCCAAACTTAATATTTAAATATTAAATTTGCCATCGACACGTAGAAAAAGGATGTTAAAAAAACAACCGACTTCAAAAAAAAAAAATACACTAAAATTTAAAAATAACTTTAATTTCGGAAGTCGGTGTTTGTATTTTATTTCTTCGATATTTGACACCGACTGCCGAAATTAAAGTTATTTTTAAATTTTTAGTGTATTTTTTTTTTGGAGGCCGTTTTCTTTTTTTTTTTTAAAAAGTTTTTTATTTTTCGCTTTTTAGTTGAACTACCCCAGAATTAAAATCCCCAATAACATGGAACGTGGAATTTAAACATGTGGAGAACACAAAAACGTCATCAAGATATGCCTATTTTTCGTTTTTGTTCAGTTTCTCAAAAAGCGCTAAAGCAATTTCGATAAAATTTATATGGGACCACCTCGGGAGTATATTATTTCGGATAAAAAAAGAATTTTGAAAATCGGTCCACAACTGACGGGGAAATGCGCGGACATACATAAAAAAAAAAAAAAACATACATACAGTCGAACATAGAACCTCCTCCTTTTTCGAAAGTCGGTTAAAAATTTGGAGCCCGGGTCGCTCGTTAGCTTAGTTAGGCACTGGTCGACAATATTTGGGTAGGTACTGTACCCCAGAGCTCCAGTAAGGCCTGCAGGGCACTAGGGGTGCTCTATTGCTACAGGGGTGCTGTATCACTCGCTGCTTGCGAGAGTGTGGTGTATGAGAGTGACTGGCTTATATGTGGAGTGTAAGGAAGGAAAAAGGGATAGGCTGAGGATTTTTATATTGATTGAGAAATAGATACATGTGCCCTCTTCCAGCGGGCGAACTCGAGTCTGTCATCAAATCTATGCTTTTTCTATATTCGAACGACTCCTCAATATTCTCAACTGCCAGCTAAAGGCCAGTGCAGGCCCGCTGAGTTTAGGCTGTGTCTACAATCGCCACAGTACCTACCCAAGTGAGGTGCCTATGCGGCTAATGTTCATTTGCGTTGAGAACTTGAGAGGCATATCTGTAGTACCTATCGGAGTAGGTACATACCTACACATTGAGGTGTGGTAGAGCGTTGCCCTTGACATAGTTGCTATTTTGGTACCTAGCTAAATACCTACTTGATAATGATGGGGATAATATACATAAGTAGGTACTTACCTACCAACTTAAACCTCGTAAGTAGGTACTTCGTACTAGAGTATAAGTATGGGCAAAAAATTACCTCAACGTTTTTACTTACCAATTTTTTTTTTATTTGGTATTTTTCGATTTTCGGATTATTCGGAAATTTCAGCATATATTAATTCGTTACGAATTAACCTACAGTCAAGGGTCAAAAATGCAGACTTCAGTCAACAGAATCACCCTATGTTAAGGTGCCTAAAATTTTCATTAAAGGTATGTAGGCAGAATATGCTTAAATACAATGTATGATTGCACAGCATCAACAGATCAATGCAAAGAATTGGGTGTCGGGACTGTCGGGCCTCGCGCATAGGTAGGGTTCCGTAGTCACCCGTTATAACATGCGTACATGACGGATTTATTTGGGATAAATTTGAAATAGAGTTACCTTGGCACAGGCAACTGAAGGAACAAAGGTGGGTTTTGGCTCAGTATAAATATGGACAGTAGGGAAACTACGTACAAACGGTCGAAACGGCACACACAGACGCGCGCATCTACGCTAGTCCTAAGCGATAGTCGCGGTGCGCGTAGTTGCGGCTGCCGTGTCGAACTGTCGAGACGAGTGGTCGTGTTATCTCTTGAGACACGGACCGTTTTAAAATGCCACGAGCGTATTGCGCAGTGTACTGTTGTATGAACTCGGCTTCTTCAAATCCGGGGTTTTCGTTTTTTAAACTCCCTGCTGATCTTGAAAGGTACCTAATAATGATTTAATTATGAAAAATAATGACGTTTTTTTAAAATGTTAATGGTTTTTCATTTATATTACACGCATTTTCAGGTTGACACGCGGTAAGGTGCGCTGCCGCAGGGTTAACTAGCTATCGGCCGAGCGCCGCGCATTTTGACTTCACTTTAACACCCTCGAAAACCATGAAAATTTTTGCGACGTGAAAAAAAAGGGTACGGGCCTTTGTGGGATATCTTAATGTTTTTCAAATTGCGCGGCAATTTTGAAGCATCTTCCATAGATTTTTTTCCAAACATTAATAACACAAACATTAAACATTAACAGTGACCCTAGCTCTCTAATGCAGCGTAGGTAATTATCTCAACAAATAGGCTTAGTTTCCATACTGTCCATATTTATACTGTGGTTTTAGTCAGTAAAAGTCTGACACGCCCTCCCGCTCCACCCAGAGCGGGAGAAGTAATTGGATGATTTCCCGCCCTCCAAAAAAAAAAACAGTTTATTTGAGTTCACGGTTAACGGCCAATAACGTTTAAAAACGGGTCCACGGACAATGATAGCTGAAGAAGGATTTATTATAAAATCCAAGCGCTTATTTTTGGGCGTCTCTGACCACCTCGTTTAGAAGAAAGGATGTGATTGTGACGTTATGTATGTTTGCTATGACTTTTTTCCCCATATTTTTCGCGTTACTATCTGTTTTAAACAAATAACTACTTCATCTAAGTAATATTTTCAAGAATTTTTGTTTTGAACGAACTTTTCCAAGTTCGTTCGACTTGGAAAATAAATTGCTCTTAAACTAACAGAGCTAACTTAGCCGTGATAGTCTTCCTTCAAAATTCGTTTTGTATACTACCATCATGAATTTTTTCAAGCAAGCAAAAGTTTAGCTTGTACAGGACACATGACTCCAAAAATTAGCACTTTAAAAAATATTTAGCAAATGGATCACTGAATCTAAAAAGGTCTCCAGTTCTCCACAAACCCTACTGTTTTTAAAAGACCTACCCAAACCCAACGAACGACTCAGCTGCTCTACAGGCTCGTAGAAGAGCCTACGATATATTTTTATTGTTTGGCCTGTAGCGGATCCTATTTAGGGTTCCGTACCCTAAGTTTAACCAACGGAATCCTATTACTAAGCCTCCGCGGTCCGTCTCCATCCGTCACTATGTCAGCGGGTGGTATCTCATGAACTGTAATAGGTCAACTTCAACAGTCGAAATTTTCACAGTGTGTGTATTTCTATTGCCGCTTTTACAACAAATAACAAAAATCGTACGGAACCCTTCGCAAGCGAGTCAAAATTGCAAAAAAAACCGAACCTACATGTTTACCTATAAAATAAACTGTAATTTGTCGGGTAGAACACTTATAAATAACAGTAGGTAGTTATTAATGCCATTCTACATGATCTTGACCTTGATGATTGCAGATAATTATTGCTACTCAATACTAATAATGATTTTATTAATGTTAGGGGCCATGAGCATGGCATGACTAAGGGAGAAGTTAATGGACGTCATTAACTAAGCGAGGCGTTTAGGGGGGGAGGGGGTCGAGCCGTTCTCACTCAATCTCACGTGGGGAGAGGAGAGCTGTCGGCAAGTATCACGTAATTTTTTTCAACGCAATCAAGCATAGATTAAGGAATTGACCAAAATTATGCATTTTTGACAATCTCACGTGAGTATAGAAGGGGGAGAGGGGATCAAAAAATCCCCAAAATCACCTCACATATTTAATGGATGCCACTTATTTAAATACAGGGTGTAACGGAAAGGTGTGGTCATATTTTAAGAACCGGTTCTGCCCATGGAAATGAACAACTTTGTCTAAGAAAAAATAGAAAATTCTCAAAAAAAAAAATTGGAATTTCCATACAAAGTTATCATCAGCTGATCAATATTTGTATGGGAGCTAAAAAATTTTTTTTGAATTTCCTCAGGTTTTCTTGAAGAAAGTTGTTCACATTGATGGGCAGATACAATACTTAAAATATGACCACACCTTTCCGTTACAGCCTGTATAACTTATATTTATGAAAAGGTATTTCCTAAAAAAAAATGAAAATATACCCAATTCTATTCCCGATTTATCAAAAAATGTTGGAAACGTATTTTTTCTTTTGTCACATTGTTCGATCGCGAGTTACCGCTACGCTCGATAGATGGCGTTGTACCATTTGGGTATCTCGCTGAATCGCGGTGTTAAACTTGCTTGAAACAAATTGTTTTATTCAAACGGAATTCCCCGGGCAGTTGACGAGTGCTGAACGTGAACAAATGTTAACAAAAAAAAAACCGGCCATGTGCGTGTCGGAATTTGCACATTTAGGGTTCCGTAACAAAATTAAGGAATTGTCAAAGAAAAAATCTGATTTAACAATATTTGTTTGTAAGTAAATTATACTTAAACAATCACCAAACAAGTTCATAGGACAATGGGAAGTTAATAAATCCCATCAAGCAAATAATTTAACAAAAAGTAGTGCTACAAAGCTACGCGCATCATTTCGATTCTGCCACGTAAATTACTGTATTCATTCCAATGTAATTAACTCAAGACTACATTTATTGATTCTCAGGCAGTACGAAGGTCCCTGGGCGTAGGACGTCGCGAGACGATCTCCGGCCACCGTAGGTAGACGTGTGGACGGCGAGAAGTGAAGTGGTTAGCTCACCGTCCGATCAGCACCAGGCCCGTGAGTCGCCGGCGCGTAGTGTTCCACGCGCGCCTCAAACGTAGTTGCGAGAAAAAACTAGTTTGTAATATTTTGTGCGTCACAAAATTAATTTACCAAATTGTACTGTTAAACAATTTAATAATTTAAGTTTTTGAAGTTTTTTATTAGTATTTTGTTCGTCTCATTCATCTTATAGGTAGTTTCTTGATTCAGGAAAATATGTATGATTGACGTACAATATCTTAGTATGAGAAAAGATGGCAGCGAGATTAGGATGAAATATTTTTGTTTTTACTTTAACAATAATAATTATTTGCATAAACTTGCGATGTTTTAATTCTTGTTATTACTTACAAAACTTTTTACAAAAAATACAACGGAGTTCTATAAATTGCAAAATAATTTTAATTTCGGAAGTCGATGTTTGTGTTTTGTTTGTCTTCGTTATTTGACACCATCATCATTCTCCTGCCCTTATCCCAATTTATTTGGGGTCGGCGCAACATGTCTTTTTCTTCGACTTCCGAAATTAAAGTTATTTTACAATTTTTAGAAGTCGATTGTATTTTTTGTAAAAAGGTTTTTTATTTTTCACTTTTTAGTTGTTGTACCGCAGAACTATAACTAAATAATAAAGTTATGCCCGAATAGATAACCCCAATAACATGGAATAATTGGAGACAACCAAAACGTCATCTGTGTATACAATTTTTTTGTTTAAGTTGATTTATTCAATAAGTAGTGCATCAAATCAAACTCCTCAGCTAGGTTAGGGTGTAAGGGGGAGCACATAACATCCAGACTCCCCAAATGTCAACCTCACCTGCACGCGGTACACCCTGCCACTGACGGACGAGGCGCTGGCGACCGACCGATGGCGGTATAACCATCCGACAAGCCAACCTAAATTCTCCGGAGCGATGACGGGCAGCAGCGTCATCGTTGCGAAAGGATTGGCTCTGCGGTCACCAACCCGCTTGCCCAGCGTGGTGACTACGGGCATTAAAAACCTCCCATGAATAAAGCCCCAAAACAACGGCCCCCAGTTCCCGGTGGTCCCGCTATTCCTGGTTAAGGTAGCGGTCACGGTAACGGCGGGACGGGGGGTGCGAAGAATTCTCGGGTGACGGCAGGCTACGAACGATGACGACGACTACATCTAGCTACGTACAATGGACGTTCGATGAGGCTGGACCATCACCTTGCTGAACTTGAGGTGGAGCTAGTTCGCATTAACTGGCATATACTGGGGTTAGCTGAAGTCCGAAGACAGGGGGAGGACACGATGGCCCTGGGATCAGGTCACCTATTCTACTTGCGCGAAGGTGATCATCTCTCCCAAGGCGGCGTTGGCTTCCTGGTCAACAAGGAACTCACTAGCAGCGTTGTAGAAATCAGTAGTGTGTCGGTACGGCAGTAGCGTACCTTGTACTAAAACTCACTGAAAGGTACTACCTGAAAGTGATACAGGTATATGCGCCGACTTCGACATGCTCTGACGAGACAGTTGAGGCCATGTACGAGGATATTGCCAAGGCAATGCACTGTACGAAAAAGGCCCACTACAGCGTTGTTATGGGGGACCTCAATGCCAAAGTGGGATTACAAGAACGCGGTGAATCGAAAGTCGGACCGTTCGGCATGGGGCGCAGGAATCGCAAGGGGGCAAATGCTGGTCAACTTCTTAGAGTCGCAGGGGCTCTTCTTGATGAATTCTTTCTTCGAAAAGAAACACCAAAGGAAGTGGACCTGGCAGAGCCCCGATAACGTGACTAAAAACGAGATAGATTTCATCATGACGGATAAGGGCACATATTAAGAGATGTCTCCGTGATCAGCAGGTTTAACACCGGAAGCGATCACAGGCTTGTCCGAGGCACTCTAAATATCAATTTTCGAGCTGAGAGAATCCGCATGATGAGGCCTACTCTCCGACCTACACAGCCCCAGACCGCTATAGGGTTCGAAAAGTTCCAACTGGAACTTCAAAATCGATTCGCCCTGTTGGAAACCGCAGTCAGCACTGTTGACGAGAAGGCCGCCGAGGTGGTCAAAGCACTACGCGACGTGTCCCGCAGACTATTCCCGTTGCAGCGGAAACATAAGGTGTCCAAACTTTCCTCGGAGACTCTCGGACTTATGAGGGAAAGACGAGAGTTGCCATCCACGCAACTGTCTTCGTCGGATAAGAGGGCCTTAAACCTAAAAATTAGAAAGCTGACGCGACGCGACCTTCGGTGCTCCAACACCCGCGACATTAAGGTCGCGATTGAGCAGAACCGAGGGTCGAAAGTGTTCGCTCAACAATTAGGGAGGCCCCATCTGACGAAACTAAGAACTGCGGATGGCAGGATCGTGACTTCAAGGTCTGAGATACTTTTACGAGAGATTTCTACGGGCACCTATACTCAACGCGGTCGGTGAAACCAGCAGAACATAGTGCAGATGACCATCGAGCCGAGTTGCTAGAGATTTGCACCGGTGTGGAATTTTGAGTACCGGTGAAATTCACCGGTGATTGGGCGATCTCCGGTGATTTACCGGTGATCTCCGGTTGTTGCGTTAGAATTATGAGCGTAAGATAAAAATGAATATTGTTTGTTATTGGTTGTTTGTTTGTTGTTTGTTTGTTTATTTTTTCTTTCTTTTCTTTTTCTTTCTCTATATCGGTTTACTTAAAAAATAGAGTTTTCATTCATTTTTTATTAGATAAAAATGGTAAACAAACATAAAAATCATAAGTTGACTCCAGTAAATTATAATAAATGATGGTTTTGTTTAAAAAAAAACTTAACATTTCGACAGCGTCATTGCACAACAACTCTCCTGAGGTTGAGAATGTAACCTGTTAAATATAAATCATAAACCTTCCTTTTATTTTATCAACTTTATTCAAAAAATACTGCTCCAATAAAACCGGTGATCAATCGGGTAATAATCGGTGTTTTCACCAAATAAATTCACCGGTAAATCACCAGTGATTCTCCGGTACTCATTGCTCCGGTGCAAACCTCTAGAGTTGACGCGTCACTATACGGAGGACATCCCTGATGTCGACCAGTGCGAGTGTTGAGATGTCTGTACGACGCTGCCCCGATGACTGTCCAGATCCAAGATCAGAAAACCAACCATATCCAACTGCTCAGAGGGGTGAGACAGGGGGATGTGATATCCCCGAAACTGTTCACCAACGCGCTGGAGGACGTCTTCAAGACGCTGGATTGGACTGGACAGGGTATCAACGTGAACGACGAGTACATCTCACACCTTCGCTTTGCCGATGACATCGTCATAATGGCAGAGACGGCGGAACAGTTAAGCCTGATGCTGCACAGCCTAAATGGAGCCTCGCGGCGGGTTGGCCTCGGGATGAATTTGGACAAGACGAAAGTCATGTACAATTCACATTTCGTACCGAGTTCAATGCGCATCGAAGAGTCGCTTCTCGAAGTTGTGAAGGAGTATGTCTACCTAGGGCAAGTCATCCAGCTCGGTAGACTCAACTTTGAGAAAGAAGTTGACAGAAGAATCCGGCTGGGTTGGGCAGCGTTTGGAAAACTTCGTCAGGTCTTCTCGTCCCCTATCCCACAATGTTTGAAGACTAAGGTTTTCAACCAGTGCGTTCTGCCCGTTATGACATACGGTGCCGAAACGTGGACACTGACGGTCGGGCTGGTCCACAAATTCAAGGTCGCTCAGCGCGCTATGGAGCGGGCTATGTTAGGAGTTTCTTTGAAGGATAAAATCAGGAATGAAGTTGTCCGGAAAAGAACCGGAGTAAACGACGTAGCTTGCAGAATAAGCAAACTGAAGTGGCAGCGGGCTGGTCATATTTGTCGAAGGACCGACGGCCGATGGAGCAGACGAGTCCTGGAGTGGAGACCGCGTATCGGCAAGCGTAGAGTAGGACGCCCCCCCGCTAGATGGACCGACGACCTTAAGAAGGTGGCTGGGATAGACTGGATGTGGAATGCGGAGGACAGGGTGTTGTGGCCCAGCCTGGGAGAGGCATATGCCCAGCAGTGGACTGCGATAGGCTGAGTTGATTGATTGAGTGCATCAATTTCGATAAAAAGTAGATGGGACCACCTCTGAAGTATGGCAGAGAAATCGCGTAACAAACTTAATCCTCCTTTTAGAAGTCGATTAGAAAATTAAATATACTTTCGAATACTACCCGTAGTGCGATTCTGTAAACAACTCACCGTGAAAACTTAGGTGAAGTGAACATGAAGTGAGCTGTCAATCCATACAATCAAGGTGGAATGACAGTTCACTTCACGCTCGCTTCACCTAAGTTTTCACTGTGAGATGTTAATAGAATCGACCGGCAGTAACGAACGATTTACAAATGACAGCCACGACCGACCAGCCATGCTTTCCGAAGCACCGAGGAGTTTAGGTGAGTAATGAATGGAGCTACATGCACACAGAAGCGAACAGGGGTGAGTTTTAGTCAGTAAAAGTATGACACACCCTACCGCTCCACCCAGAGCGTGAGAAATCGTTAGATGATTTCCCAAGCCCACAAAAAAAAGGCCTCCTTTCTATGGGCCGTAATCCAGCACGCGGGCACAATGTGGGTTGGTGGATGTCACATGTCTTCGAAGTTTTGGTTCGAGGTCACGCCAGTTTCCTCACAATGTTTTCCTTCAGAGTTTTGAGAGTAGTGGTGATGAAATAATTTACACAAAGTAAAGCGCTTGTCTGGGTTCGAACCCACGACCTGCAAATTGTAAGTCGCGGCCGTTACCACTGGGCCATCACTGCCCCCTTTACCTATCATATCTCGGGTAAATAGGTGCTTACTTTAATACTTCTTTATCTATCTAATTAAGATAACCCCAATAGACAAAAAACTGCAGGTAAACGGCTATCGTTAGTGAACATTAACCTTAATAACTTGGCAAATTATGACCCACCTACATTTTCTTTTCAAACGACTGAGGATACATTTGTATGGGAAGTTCACGTAACGTATGTTTTGGTTTAATAGGCTCAGCTGCCAAATAATAACAACATAAAAGAAAGATATATATCATAAGAAAACGACACACACAACAACAACAACACACAGCTGATAAATGATTAATGATGTTTGATGCTGGGCTCTGCCCGGGGGTGGAGGATAAATTCGAAAGAGTTACCTCGCCCCCGGGCACTCGAGGCAGGGAGGAACAGGGGTGGGTTTTAGTCAGCACCCTTCCGCTCCACCCTAGAGCGGAAGAAGTCATAGGATGATTTCCCACCCCCCAAAAAAAAAAAAAAAAACGAACCGACGAACAATACCAAAGTAAGGACATTTGAGTAGGCCGCAAAAATACTCAAACTGCCAGACAATCATAAAATCTACATGAATATAACGACATACATAGTTCTCGCATTCACATTATTCTATATGAGGACCATGCAGCTTAGGCCGGTTACAGTGCTCCACCGACCGTCAGTACGTACGGTCCGTCCTGACGATACGCTTGAACCGACCGTCAGTTTCTATCATTCAGTGCTCTCCTGACCAACAAACTGACCGGACTGGTACAGTCGCACGCAATGGAACCGTTTACGAATTGTTTAATTGCTGCTTATTATCTTCATAGACGTTTTAAGAATAGAAGAAGACGTAGATATCATGTACACCCTATCGTCGCCCAAAGAACATTACAAGGGGAATTCACTACTATATATTCATTATTGCGCGAAGATGAAGAAAAGTTTTTTAATTACTTCAGAATGTCGATCAAAAGTTTTGATGAATTATCAGCGAAGTTACAAGACTACTTAAAACATGTAAACTTATTTCGAGCTCCTGTATCACCGGTGGAAAGACTTGCAGTCACTTTAAGGTATGTAACTATGTCTATATTACAGATTACATAAATGTAGATATCAATTTAAATATATTAATCCCATTCCACTAATTACTAACCCTATTAATCCCATCCCACTAGTATGATAGAGATATATGGGACTCAATGACAAAATAATGTTTAAAATAATCATGATTTTAAAATACCTTAATTACAATAAAATCACAGTTTCTTGTTTAACTATTATTATTTAAAAATAAAAATTCAGTTTTGTTTAAATACAACAAGGTCAGAAAAATCTGTTTGCTCTACGTTGGAATTGGAAACCATAACAGGCAGCATGTTAGGATAAATATTTGTGAGAAGCTGTTCCGATTCTTGTGCAGTAATATTGTTTGATGTTTGTGAATGAGATGAATAGGACTCTGGTGACGTGACGAAGTATGTCGTACTGGAAGACTGGGACTGGGGACGACTAAGAGCATTGTCACCATCATGAATCTTCGTAGCTATTTTTAGTACTTCAGAACGAAAAGTCAACTTTTGACTAATAGAAAATGAGTTAGTAATTGGTAACAGCGATGTGAAAAATGCCATGTCATCATTTTGTAGTATTGTACTATTCTCTTTAAACATTTGCAGCATCTGTTTGTCAAACTCAAATTCTTCTTTATTTATAGACCTTTTAGATTTTGTAATTCGTCTATTTTTTTTATTTTGACTTGTCTGGGATGCAGGCTCAGTATTTTTTTGTTCGAAAACTCTAGTGTCGAAAATAGTGCTTGTCGAAGGTTGTGGCTCGGGCTGGGGCTCGGGCTCAGGCTCAAAGTCGGGCACCGAAATATTTGTCTGGGAATCATCTGCCATTAGGGAGTCCTCGACTTGGACTGTGTGTTTCTTGTCGAGAAATCTCATGTGATCGTAATATATATACTTTTTTTTTATCGCTCCGCCGCCAGATCCGGACTTCGTATTAATAATTGCAGCTTTAGACCTTGTATACGCATCCCGAGCTGTTCTCCATCTCTGTTGTATAGTTTTATCTGTAACATAAAAGTAACTAAGCTTATTTCTTTCTTTCAGGTACTTAGCTACTGGTCATACATTCACAGACTTGCATTACAGTTATCGTCTTGGGGTGTCAACAATCAGTTTTATCGTTAAGGAGGTGTGCAAAACAATTTGGGAGATTCTTCATGAAGAATGTCTTACATTGCCAACATCGCCTGAGGGGTGGCTTCATATCATCAATGAATTTAACGAAATAGCAAACTTTCCAAATTGTGTTGGATGTATAGATGGCAAACATGTGAGAATAATCAATCCTGAACACAGTGGAAGTATTTATTCCAATTACAAGAAATTTTTTTCAGTTGTTTTACTTGCTATATGTGACTGTAACTATCGTTTTATATACATTAACGTCGGTTCATGTGGAACCGACTCTGATTCTACCATATTCAAAAACAGTAATTTGTTTCAAAAACTACAAAACGAAGAAATGTGTTTTCCTCCCCCCAAACCATTGCCCCATACGACCGAACCACTGCCATACGTTATTGTCGGGGATGCGGCATTCGGTATTTCAAAACAAGTGTTACGACCTTATGCACGTAGTAACATGACTTACAAAAAGAAAATATTAAACTACAGACTTAGTCGTGCAAGGAGATATATCGAGTCTACATTCGGCATAATGAGTAACAAATTCAGAATATTCCACAGACCTATGAACACTTCCTTGGAAAACACAATTACAATCATCAAAGCTTGTTGTATTTTACATAATTACATCAGAGAACGAGATGGTTACAAAATAGAGGATACATTAACAATTGCAGGATTTGAACCGCTTACCCACGGCAGTGACAGTCAAAGACATAATATCAGATCAGGGGACATGTTGAGAGAAAAGTTTGCTAATTATTTTATATCTCCAGAGGGTGCTGTGTCTTGGCAAAATAATAGTATTTTTTAAATTATTTGTATGTCTCGAAATAAATAAATAAAGATGAAGATAGTTTGTTCTTTACTTACCTATATCTTTTTGTTCAGTAGGAGTCATTTCATCGAAATTAGGAAACAATGCTTCACACACTTCTTGCCAAGCCTTTAACTTTGCATCACGGTCTATAAACAAAACGTGGCTTATGTTCCAGAGTGGTTCACGAAGCCGAACTTCGGTGATTAATCGTTCGGTGTCGATAAATTTGTTCATTTTGAGTACCTACGAAATAATTTTTCGTCGACGATGATACGCACATCCGTGCGGTCGGTCCACCGGTCGGTGCAGCACTGAACGCGTTCATATGTTTCCATAGCGCGTCGGTCGACCGACGGCACGCATGCGGACGCGCTCGACCGACGGTCCTCGTACGCAGTGCGTAGCAATATACGCGTGCGTACGGTCGGTCGAGCACTGTGATGACTTGTGAATTTTCATACAAATGAGAAGCGCGACCGATGTACGCAACGACGGTCGGTCGAGCACTAAAACCGGCCTTAGTGTCTGTAGTGCTCTTTTGAAAAAAGAACCAAACATATTTGAGTGTACCTGTCCAGTCAGTGCAAGCATTTGTCAATAGTCGAATAGCTCAACTTAAAAACCACTAAGGAGCTCAATGACATGACGAACAATACCAAAGAACACAACACACACACAACACAACACAACACGAACAACACACAACACACACAATACAACACAACACACTATACAACACAACACAACACACAACACAATACAACACAACACACAATACAACACAACACACCACACACAACACAACACAATACAATAATAATAATATTCCACAACTATCACACAACGCCGTCTAGTCCCAAGCTAAGTAGAGCTTGTGTTATGGGTACTAGACAACTGATAAACATACTTATATATTTCTAAATACATACATATTATGGATAAATTACAATAAAAAAATAAATAAATCAATAAAATAATTAAATTTATTTAATTAATTAAATAAATAAATTACAATAAAATTACAATACAACACACAACACAACGCACAACACAACACATAACACAACACACAACACAATACACAACACAACACACAACACAACACACAACACAACACAACACAACAACACAACACAAACAACACAAAACAAACAACACACAACTCACAACACAACACTACACAACACAACACACATCACACAACACAACACAACACACACAACACACACAACACAACACACAACACACAACACAACACAAACAACAAACATCACACAACACACAACACACAACACACAACACAACACACAACACAACACACAACACAAACAACACACACCACAACACACAACACAATACACTACACAGCACACTTCAAAACAACACACAACACAACAAAACACACAACACAACTCAACACACAACACAACACACAACACAACACAACAAAACACGCAACACATAACACAACACACAACACAACACAACACACCACACCACAACACAGAACAACACACAACACAACACACTACACAACACACACAACACACAACACATCACAAAACACAACACACAACACAACACAAACAACACACACCACAACACACAACACAATACACAACACAACACAATACACAACACAACACACTACAAAACACAACACACAACACAATAAAACACACAACACACAACACAACATAACACACAACACAACACACAACACAACAAAACACGCAGCACACAACACAACACACAACACAACACAACACAACACACCACACCACAACACAACACACAACACAACACACGACGCAATTCAACACAACACAACACAACACAACAAAACACAACACAACACACAACACAAACAACACAGAACACTACACTACACACACAACACAACACGACACACAACACAACACAACACACACAACACAACACAACGCAAACAACACAACACAACTCACAACATACAACACACAACACAACACACAACACAACACAAGACACAACACAACGCACAACACAAACAACACAACACACACAACACAACACAACACAACGCAAACAACACAACACAACTCACAACATACAACACACAACACAACACACAACACAACACAAGACACAACACAACGCACAACACAAACAACACAAAACAACAGTTTGGTTTCACAAAGGGTCGTTCAACAACTGATGCTGGTGTTGAACTTTTGGGACACATTTATAATGCATGGGAAGATAAATGCGATGCGTTGGGCATTTTTTGCGATTTGTCTAAGGCTTTCGATTGCGTTCTCCATGATACATTGATCAGGAAGCTGCACTACTACGGAGTCCGGGGCGCCTCTCTGGATCTTCTTACTTCATACTTGAGTAATAGGATTCAGAGAGTTGATGTGAACGGCAAAAGGTCTTCCGGGTCTGTAGTCAGAATGGGGGTTCCTCAAGGCTCAATTCTGGGTCCTTTTTTGTTTCTAATCTATATCAACGACTTGCCTTACCTCATAAAGGATAAACATGATATAGTGCTGTTTGCAGATGACACTTCACTTTTATTTAAACTCAAACGTCAGCAGGTGGTTGTTGATAATGTAAATAATGCTCTTTCAACTGTAGTTAACTGGTTTAATGTCAATAATCTTCTCCTTAACGAGAAAAAAACAAAATGCATAAAGTTCACATTACCCAATGTAATACAAGTGAACACTAGTGTGTCAATAAAGGGTGAAGAGTTGAAACCCGAGGATTCCACAGTGTTCTTAGGTTTAACTTTGGATGCGCAGCTTCAGTGGAGCCCCCATATAGATAAACTGTCCAAAAAACTTAGCTCTGCAGCATACGCCGTAAGGAAAATTCGTGGTTTAACTGATTTAGAGACAGCTCGTTTAGTATACTTTAGTTATTTTCATAGTGTGATGTCGTACGGCATTCTGTTGTGGGGAAATGCCGCCGATATTCAGACAATTTTTGTTTTACAGAAAAGGGCTATTCGTGCAATTTATAAATTAAGTCCCAGACACTCCCTCAGAGACAAATTTAAAGAGATTAATATTATGACTGTTCCCTCTCAATATATTTATGAGAATCTCATGTATGCACATAAAAATATTAATCTGTTTAAAAGATACAGTGATATCCATAGCATAAATACTAGGAACAAACACAAATTTATTGTACCAAAAACCAGGCTCAAGAAAAAAATAGGTGGTTCGTTTAGATGTCAATGTATACGTTTCTATAATAAACTTCCTAGCCAAATTCAAGAACTAAGCATAAATAAATTTAAATCATTTATTAAACGTAAGCTATGCCAGAAAGCTTTTTACACAATTAATGACTTTCTTGAGGACAAAAAGGCGTGGGATTGAGCTGCTTCAATGATATACATGAGCCATTGTTTTCATATGTACTACTTACTGATGAAAAATTTTTTACATATATATTTTTTTTTAATATTCGTTTTTGACATGAATACTTGTATAGTATTGTATTATATTTTTTATTTTATTTTTTTATTGACATTTTATAATTATTATTTTTTTTGACTTGAATACTTTGTTAAGTATTATATTTATTTTTATTTTTTGATTGACATATTATGATTACTATTTTGTTTGACACAAATATTTACTTTGTAAAGTATTATATTTTTATTTTTTTTTGATTACTTAATTATTGTAAATGTGAGGACTATGTGGGTTATTATTATTATTTTCTCCTCCTTTTTACAGTAATTTTCAACGTTGTCTGACAGTTTGAGTACTTTTGCGGCCTACCCAAATGTCTTTTCTTTGGTATTGTTCGTCATGTCATTGAGCTCCTTAGTGGTTTTTAAGTTGAGCTATTCGACTATTGACAAATGCTTGCACTGACTGGACAGGTCCACTCAAATATGTTTGGTTCTTTCTTCAAAAGACCACTACAGACACTAAGCTGCATGGTCCTCATATAGAATAATGTGAATGCGAGAACTATGTATGTCGTTATATTCATGTAGATTTTATGATTGTCTGGCAGTTTGAGTATTTTTTGCGGCCTACTCAAATGTCCTTACTTTGGTATTGTTCGTCGGTTCGTTGAGCACCTCAGAGTTCTGAGTTGAGCTTCGCGATGACTGACAAATGCTTGCACTGTCTGGACAGGTCCACTCGAATTCGTGTGTTGCTTTCTTCATAAAGCTCATCCCAGACATAAACGTACATGGTTCTCATAGGATCTAACCAGTCCACATTGTATGGATTTGAACACTAAAAGAGACTTTGACCTCTGAGTTTGTTTCGGTGTTTCTTCTCAGGGTAGTCAGCTAGGAAACACCGGCCTCATCTAGCTTAAACTGACAAAAAAACATTGACGTGTAAAAGTGTTCCTTGTAACCTATTTACTGAATAAACATCATTTATCATTTATCATTTATCAAACAACACACAATACAAAACACAACACAACACAACACACAACACAACACAACACACAACACAACGCACAACACAACACAACACAACGCACAACACAACACACAACACAACACAACACCACACAACACAACGCAACACAGCACAGCACAACACAACACAGCACAACACAACACAACCCACAACACAACACAACACACAACACAACACACTACACAACACACACAACACACAATACATCACAAAACACAAAACACAACACGTGACAACACAACACAAACAACACACACCACAACACACAACACAACACAACACAACACAACGCACAACACAAACAACACAACACACACAACACAACACAAACAACACACAATACAAAACACAACACAACACAACACACAACACAACACAACACACAACACAACACAACACACAACACAACGCACAACACAACACAACACAACGCACAACACAACACAACACAACAAAAACAACACACACCACAACACACAACACAACACAACACACACAACACACAACAACACACACACAACACACACACAACACACACAAAACATAAGATTAACGTTAGTAAAGTCAGCACATTATTTATTTATCAATTAGCTTTTGTGCGCGACTTCGTCCGCGTGAAACTGGACAAATGCTATTATAAAGTAATGAATAGAATAGAATAGAATAGAATAGAATAGAATAGAATAAAACTTTATTGTACACCAAAACAGTCTCGCAATTGTTGACTGTTGTAATTTTGTTGGATGTTGATTGTTGTTGTTGTTGTTGTTGTTTGTGATTGTAATTTATTTCGAAAGGATATTTTTGTTTATTTTACTTTAAAACGGCTAAAGGCCAAAACGCCAATTATTTTCGGTAATTATCTTAGAATTGATCACTTCATGTTAAAGCTAAAACTAGCCAATTAGCTTTAACGTCAACGATTGATGATATATATTCACGAATGTAGGGTGTTCGTTGCAGTCAGCTTAATTCGCCATTCAGTTAAAACCTAGCCTTTTAACCAAACCATCAAACGGTGCCGTTTAACTAGCGGTCTGAATGATATTTAGCCGATGTGTCTAATACAACATTTAGTAAACAGGCTGGCTAATGCTTAGGCCATTCATAGAATAGGGTGACCATGTGACGAAATAAAACTAAGACCAACTGCACGAGAGCAGTCGTGTTGCGGTTGGGGCCTCCATAGACCGACTGCTTGGAGCAGTCACTGCAGTTTTAGCTGCAAAAACAAATGAACTGCTTGAGCAGTCCGTGTAAGAATGTGAATTTTGTATTATAATTTAAATAAAAAAAAAAAACTTTGGTAACTAAATAAAACTAAAACAATCTCTTCCGCATCGCTGTCGACTATGAATGTGCCCAATAGACTAACGGTATTGTCACTTTGGATGGCAATGCTTATCCTCTGTCCAAGGCCAGGCCTTGAGCCCTAGAGCAGCCTTGACGCGAAGTGTCAGCAAGGCGTTTAGAAAGATCTTTAACCAATTTGTGAGCACTTGATCTCCACAATCCGAGAGTTCCAAACCCGAATGGCTCGAAAATATAACTACCAACAATTATACTACCGCCACTGGAGATTCTCGTTCTCCGCAGTCACAGCGGCAGCGGCAGCTCAGCAAGACGTCAGCAAATAATATTACTTTGTCTGAATTAAAGCGCTATTAACTGCCAATGACCTTGAGTGGTTAGCTTGCGTGTTCTGTGTTGAGCTCACGTAACGCGTCGTATGTCCACCCAGTATTAGGACTCGCCCATCAAGGAGCGCTATCCTAAATTAGATAGATAGATAGATAAAACATTTATTCAGTGCACACAAAAGACACACAAAATCACAATAAAATTATTTAAACTTACGTATATAAAAACAAAGTGCCAATAAACAAAAAAGGAAAACATACATATCGAAATAAAAGTGACACTTGGAACATTTCAAATAATAACGAATGTACACAGTGCGGTGTGCGTCTCAAGGTTGCACCAAATGGGAGTCCAGCTCAGCACGTGTCAGGCAAATATACCTGACGCTGATATTCTGCTGAATCCCTGCAGTGACATGCGGACGCTGAGCAGACGTGACAATTATGTTGGTGTTGTGACATTATTATGCAAGGAGTATTTATTGTAAGTATACCCGCAACTTTTTAATTACAATAGAGTTGCAACAATTAGTACAGTATAATTAAATACGTTTACAATAAATAAATATAAGTACGTAAATAACATATTTATGTATGTGTATTTTAATTAAATCTAAGAAATGATTCCCAAGTTGTTCAATTACAAAGTTCCTATACTCTTTGTTCGCAGGTTTCACCACGAGATACGCTAAATAGATTGGCTCGGGAAGAATGTGACAGCCAGTTATATAACCGACGTATTCGAAATAGTCATCCCAAGTTTTTTCTGCGAGGCGATAAGAAACTGCCGCAGACGAACTCTGAAGGTTACAAGGCATTTAAGATTCCTTATCGAAATTAGACGAATTATTAATTTATTATACATAAAACAACTGGTATTTTACTAAAACACGTATTCTAAAATATAAATAATTAAATGATTTTTGAAATGGTGAAGGTTTCATAAAAATATGCTTTATAGTTTTTGCGTGATTCTCAATTTTTTATCTCCGTCAGACATAATTTTACAAATTAATTACACTATGTTATAATAATATAATTTAAAATATTCACATATTAAATTACGAAGGAAATTGTCGAGAGTAACATACAGGGTGTAACAGAAAGGTGTGGTCATATTTTAAGAGCCGGTTCTGCCCATGGAAATGAACAGCTTTCTCTAAGAAAAAATATAAAAATCTCAAAAAAAAATTGGACTTTCCATACAAAGTTATCATCAGCTGATCAATATTTATATGGGAGGTAACAAAAAAATTTTTGAATTTCCTCGGATTTTCTTGAAGAAAGTTGTTCATGTCGATGGGCAGATGCAGTTCTTAAAATATGACCACACCTTTCCGTTACACCCAGTATATTTTTTCAAAGAAATAATACTAGTCGTTTAGTCGTGATGTTCAATTAAAAATCATTTAAAGTGGCACAACTGCGCCTTAAGCAAATAAAAGGGCTTGATGACGCGTATTAACATTTGTGTTATTGGAGGCAAAGTGGGCCAGTGTCACCAAGTTGCAGCAGAATTTAAGGAGGAAATCGCAGTAATCTTTATTATAGTAACCACAGGGCATTCAAATGCGGTCAGAATATTATTATCTAAAAATACATGATTGTACCCAAATTAAAATATGCACTTATTTTTTTTTTGCTTAATAAAATACTTATTCGTTCAATAGTAAACAAATATGAAAGAATGTGAAATTAATTTAATATACCTAAATAACTTAAAACATATCTAATACAAAGTGATAATAATACCTAACATGTACAAATGCGTATGAAAACAACTCATTGGGCATCAAAAAATTCATGCACATCGCTGTCAATGGAAAAAGTGCCCAGAACGCTAGCAGCATTGCCACGTTGAATAGCAATGCTGATTCGTTGGCCAAAGAAAAGCCCAGCCCTCTGGTCACGTGAAGAGTCGACTAACAGCTTGCTGATATGCCGAAAAACTCGATGAGCACTCCGGACCCCATGGCCCTAGTGTTTCAACCCCGAACGGCTCAAACATGTAACTCCCAGAATTGTTTAAGAGTCTATGTTACCTCAAATGGCTTAGCATGATCCTCCGTTATGTCGATAATACTGCAGCATTAATTTTGAAATAAATATATGGCAAGGTTGAGGATCAATGTTAAGTATTATAAACCTCAAAAACACGATTCCATAAAATTTTCTCGATAGAAAAAAATCCAAAGTTACCTCTAAACCGAAAACAATAAACCGCTAGCATTCAAAAAATGCTTAAAATTAGGTCATGAAACTTTGCATACTAACTGAACTTACTATAAAGCAGGTCCTACAAGTTTTTTTATTTTTAAATTACCATTATTTTCACAGTAAAAATAAAATACCTAAACTATCACCTAAAGTATGCCGTCTTGAAGCTTGTTCCCTGGCGCCCGACGCCCCCGTTCACGTTCAGTCTCGCTGCGGCTTTCGAACGGGAGGGCTGTGTCGCTTGCGCTCAGAGCACACATTACGCAACAAGACTATGTAAAATACAAATCTTGTAGTACTTATACTTATAGTGTTGGTGCAATGGGAAATAACCGTAATAAAAATAAGAAACGAAAGGGTTGGCGCAAAGAAACTGGAAAACATGATAAACGTAATGAAGTAAGTATATAGCTACCTATCTACTTACAGTATTAGTGATTACAAACATGTCACGTTTGGTGCAGTGGCAGGTGATTGGCTGCTGCGTTAGGAGTTGCAGGTGTTTCTGCATGTGAAGATTTGTGTTTGTAAACGCACCTTTCACGATTCAGGCGAAATCCAGGTGTCCACTTTTTTTTTTGATAAAAAATGTGAAAAATGGGTGTCCAATTTTGTAAAAAGTTAAAAAGTTCCCTAAATAGGTTTGTTGTTGTTTTGACAATATACAACAAATAGGTATCTATGTAGTACCTAATTGTTTTTTTTTATAATGTTGCCGACTCCAGGATTTCAACTGAATCGGAGACGGTGCGATTACAAACACAAATCTTCACATTCACAAACGCGCAGATCCGACACAACTATCTGTAGGCCATAAAACACTGATCTGTTATTATTATTACTACACAGTACACATGGCTATATAATTTTGACGGCACGGTTGGCGCAGTGGTTGAGCGTTCGGCTGCTACGCTGCGTGTCGCGGGTTCGATCCCCGCACGGAACAAATATTTGTATGACCTGCAGATAGTTGTTCCGGGTCTGGGTGTCTTGTGTATGAGAATTTACATGTTTGTGAACGCACCCACGATACAGGAATATTCCTAGTGTGGGGAATTTTTTTTTAAAAGACAAACAAAAATCAATTTTTTTTTTATAAAGCTATAAATTTCCAGTATAAGCTGATCTCACATTGTATAGGAATTCCGTACAAGAAAATTATCCCTCACCATCAAATACCAATTCACCAAATTTGTATTTCAATAAAAAATGTAGGGTGGGTAATTGTTATTTGTTATTCATAGGGCAAGTCTGCTTCTATGGACGATTTAGTCTTCTTTTGTATATTTTTAGGGTTCCATAGCCAAATCATAAATAAAAATATGTGAGGTCTAGGTAGGTATTTATTTGTCCCGTGTGATTGTTACAGGACCGGACGGACGGAGGTATGAACTCCGAAAACTGTAGAAATAAATTCGGACGAAACAAATCTTCATGTGTTACAAAATATATAATTGTAAGTACCTATCTATCATACGTGTGTGATAATCACGAAATTTGCTGTTCCCCCATGGCACTACCGCTTGGTACTAACGCGTAATGGTACTATCACGAAATCGGCGAATTCATAATAAAATTTTCATAATGTTGGACTTTTTAGGGTTCCTTATTATTTATTCATGTTGACAAAATTATGCTGCCGGGGTCGCGAGTATATTTGAAAGAGAGTTACCGCGGCTATTGGCACAGGCAACTGAAGGAACAGGGGTGGGTTTTAGTTAGTAAAAGTCTGAGATGCCCTCCCGCTCCGCCCAGAGCGGGAGGTCATTTTTTTATATTTTTTTTTATTATAATCGTTTATTAGGAACAGAACAACAAATACAGGCAGATAAAAAAACAATGTACAACGATGGTAGCTGCAAAAGTTTAAAACTTTGGCGCAGCCACCAACGCCCATCACGCCAGTCATTGAATGATAACATAACATACCCCAAAAAAAGTGTTTTATAATGAATGTTGTGTTTTCTTGCAGATCACCTGAGAACATGAGCTGTTCACTGAATATACACAATCATTGAAATCAAGCGTCCCATTGCAGCATTCTAAACATCTTTGGACGAAGCTAAGATATAGATAAGATAGAAGTAAATTTTTGGAGAAAAACTCAAAACGGACTTGTCGTAAATAAAAAACATCCTTGGTATATACAAGTGCAAGGACAATTACATATCATCGGTACAAAAAAAAATGTATTTTCGGAATAAGGTCTGGATGCGACAAAAAAATCAAAGTCGAAATTATAGAAAGATGACCAATATTTCTGAAATGGAACTAAAATTAGAACATTTTTATAAAACATGCATGTTACCTGAGCTATGCAATTCCAGACATGTTCTAACTATGTAAATTAGAAATTTAAGCGATTAAAAATAAATGTTATTTAATTTTGACTATTTTTAATTACTTTGAAAAAAACTTATGGTATTTATCATACCTACCTACATACCTACCTGCATACTTACCTACTTATCCCACCTATACCTACCTATCTTATATTTATACAAACCTTGTCCTGAGAATCACGAACACAACAAAAAAAGAATTATGCAATTTGGTGAAGTCCTTCGAAAGATATACGCATACCTACATTTCGGCGATTCATTCTTATATAGATGCATAATAACTAAGAAAGTGGTAATACAAGGAGAAAGCTACCTATTATAAGATTTTAAAATGGCACAGCGTAAACTTACTACCAAGCCAATGTACCTACAGAACCCTCAGTGCAATGGTGACTCGCACTTGACTAGTTTTTTGTAGCTCTACTGCTACTAAACCGACTCTAAACCACTGCATAAATTCTACAATTTATGAAGTGGTTTAGAATCGATTTTTCTAACCTATGTATACCATATGTATGTATACCTAGGTACTTGCATATACCTACAACCTACATAATTACCTACATGCGCAAACGGCTGTCACATAACATACATACACGGCTAAAACTATAAAACGCAAACTTACTACAAAACTAATTGGCGGAACCCACAGCGCAAAGTTGGCTCGCATTTGGCTAGTATTTTATAGAAGTAGGTAGGTAAAATAAAATAGTGTGCACGGCTAGACATCACCTATACCGTCCAGTATAAGCTGATCTCGCATTTTATAGGCTTTCCGCACACTGAGAGGTCAGCTTATACTGGAAACTGATCGTTTATAGATACATTGAAATTGTATTTTCGATATAATATATAATTTTATATTCATAAAATGACAAGTTAAAATTAAATTAGATAGATAATTTTATTTCTTAGTACTCGTCCGATAATAGTGTAGTTTACTCTAACGAAATCGCTTCGACCTCAAGGCCGCGCGTGTCGCGTCTCTGCGAGCAAAAGTGTGCGAGCGAGATAAAGAGTGCAGTGGCACGCGGGGAAGTGGGGGCGAAATTAGAATTTGAGCTGAGATGGTATAGGCTCTTTATCGGCGAGGAAGTTATAAAGCTTTAAAATTAGACATTAGAAAGAGAAATCCGAAAATTCGTGACGCCCATAGGAAACGGTGGTTTCGCGAGAGGGACAGACATTTGTTTAAAATCTTAAGTATTATGTTGTTTGTTTGCTATTAATTTTGAATCTATTTTCACTGTTAGTTTACCTGTTTTGTATATTTATCGATGAACAGGTTAGATGTTTTTTTTTTTAACATATTATATTGATTTAATTTGAGAAACCAACAGCTTCTTTTTCTCATGTCGATTTCTCAAATTTAGCAACCTGGATAGCTCTGGTTCCTACTTCACCTATTTGCTTCACTTAAATCATGCAACTCAAATCAACAGCTTGAAAATAATACTACCAAAAAGTTTCGAAACGTCTACTCGTTAAAATATAAGAATGAAAATCGAAAACTTACGTTTTAGATTTTTATTCACTTAAAATTATACATATATAACCTAAGTAGCTAAAGTTTAAGCACCTATCTATCTACAACTTAAATTAATGATATTCAATAGGCACAGAACCAGTTGACACATAAAACGTGTTTCAAGTCTTAAATAAATTGGTAGGTTCAATTTATTACTGAGAAAAGTTTTGCGTCGAAATGAAAGAATAATTTCCAAGGTAAAGATTTCAAGGAAATATTGGACATGTATTTTTAGGTTTCTGTACCCAAATGGTAAAACCTGACCATATTACTAAGACTCCGCTGTCCGTCTGTCACCAGGCTGTATCTCATGAACCGTGATTGTTAGACGGTTGAAATATTCAGAGATGATGTATTTCTGTTGCCGCTATAACAACAAATACTAAATAAACAGAATAAAATAAATATTTAAAGGGGCTCCCATACAACAAAACGTGATTTTTTTGCCCTTTTTATAGATAATGTTACGGAACCCTTCGTGCGCGAGTCCGAATCGCACTTGGCCAGTTTTTTCTTTTGTCACGTAAACGAAAAATGAGGACGATACAGTGCGGTGAAATTTCGCGTCAAAACCACTCACACACTGACTCACAAAAAGTCACTTTCGTCACTTTTTACCTAGAAGTGACGTAACAAACCCCCACTCCTGAACTTTGATGCGTTTTATCTTTTTATTAAGTTGGTAATGCAAAAAATTTAACTATAAAGTTCCAAAACAAGTCACTTTTCAAGCAGTCTGATGCAGTTGGTACCATGAAATCAATAACTGAACTAAAATAACTGCCACCACACCCATCACAGACGGACAGCGGAGTCTTAGTAATAGGGTCCTGTTTTACCCTTTGGGTACAGAACCCTAAAAATACATGTTTTTAGTCGGGGTTTTTGAAAATGTTCAATTTCCTTGCGTCGCGCAGTCGGGTAAAAATACATGTCCAATATGTTTTGTTAATTAATCTAGCTTACTAAAACTAATTAGACTAAGGGCCGATTTCACCTTAGCGTAAAAAAATTAACCGTTTACGCAGCGTACGCAACTGAAGCTCTCAAAAGGTTTTTTTTTCCCGTTATTGCCACATTTTTCATTAATGCTCTGCTCCTGTGGGTCGCAGCGGGATGTTATATAGCCTTCCTCAATAAATGGACTATTCAACTCAAAAATAATTTTTCAATTCGATCCAGTAGTTCCTGTGATTAGCAAACAAACAAACAAACAAACTTCAGCTTTATGACAGCGGCTAAACACGTTTAAGCTCGTTTAAACGCGTTTAACTGGGAGTTTAGAATTGGTGAAATCGGCCCTAAGTAGAATTATTAGTTTTGTACCCAGGAATCATCCCTAATCATCAAAGATTAGTATTATTATTATTATCTGCAAATCGATCTTTTTTCAAACTTGATATTTTGGGAATCTGTCTGTGGTCACTGTGGCCCGCAGCAGTCAAAAATAGAAGAGGTGTCTTAGGTGCGTTGTTAAATCATACTTTGATTTGGACTCGCTAGTCGGATTTTGTGCATAAAAGCCAACTGTAGCTACGTATAACGACGACACGGAGGTGGGTTGTGTGCATACGAACAAATTATTTTACTACCCATATCCTGGGTACTTTTATTACCCGATCCTTAGGATACACACATACACCTAAGGACCTTATGGCTGCATCAGCGAACGCAAATGCCGTCGCTGAATACTGGGCCAAACATAATATTTAATTAAATTTGCCATCGACACGCTAAGAAGAAGAAGCACCGAAAGTGCTTGTTATCCCAGAAAATGGTGTCTCAGGTAATATGTCATCATCATCATTTCAGTCGAAAGACATCCACTGCTAGACGTAGGGCTCCCCCAAGGGTCGCTACCTCGATCGGTCCTTTGCGCATCCATCGGATTCCCACGAACCTCACCAGGTCATCGGTCTACCTTGTGGGAAGTCTTTTCAAGACTACGTCTTCCGTCTTTCGTCTTCGCGTTTTGTAATCTGTGCAAAATAAATAATTTTTCTTTCTTTTTTTTTCTTTCTTCTTCCAATATGCGGTCGCCACTCCAGAACATTTCGGCCCAGTCGTTGGGCCGAAACGTTGACGGCTGGCTGAAGCACCTGAAACAAAGAGAGCATCACACGGTACGCGGTCAGGTTGTTACCTCCCTCTGTATCCCCATAGTATGAATGTACGACATTCTCATTGATGGATTGAGTCCATCGCATGCGCTGCACACTGCCGCCGGGAGCTGGGACCTTATAACAGGCCGGTGGGCCTCGACGTCTTAAGCCATTCAGTGGCCGGCGTCCTCCCCGTCGACGCGCAGGTGGTCTCGTCGGCGGCGAGAAGAACTCGTCGCTGGAGCTCGACGCAACTGCCACGGTCGGTGTCACAGTACTCACGGTAGGGCCATGAGTGACCAACTGCCACGGTCGGTGTCACAGCACTCACGGTGGGGCCATGAGTAACCAACTGCCACTGTCGGTGTCACAGAACTCACGGTCGGGCCATGAGTGACCAACTGCCACGGTCGGTGTCACAGCACTCACGGTGGGGCCATGAGTGTCCAACTCCACGATCGGTGTCACAGCACTCACGGAGGGGCCATGAGTGACCAACTGCCACTGTCGGTGTCACACAACTCACGGTGGGGCTATGAGTGACCAACTGCCACGGTCGGTGTCACAGCACTCACGGTGGGGCCATGAGTGACAAGCTGCCACGGTCGGTGTCACATCACTCACAGTGGGGCCATGCATGAGTGACCATCTGTTCTGCGAGTAATGTGCCCTGCCCACTGTAGATACCGATTCAAGTTTTTCACGAAAAACAGAAACCAAATCCTACATGTCTACTCAAAACATTAAATATATTAAAAACTACGTAGTTTGTAAAAAATAAAGGAAAACGTATACAACTAACAATAAGTCCAATTAAAATAATATCAATATTTTTGACCTCAATTAGTAATTTACATTTGACCAACAGAACAACCAAGATGAAAATTTACAGTTTGAGTTATACATAATTATTTTAAAAACTAAGTTTTATAATGTTGCTGTTAATGTAAAAAAATACACAATTTTAACTGGAAATGAAGTGGAATTTAAAGCAGAAACAGGTTTATTACGCATACTCTCATTTCACACACTCCCGCTACCCGGGCAGAACCTATAGACATTATGCCTAAGTCAGTAACAAGTTTCTACTGATCCTTATGATTGGTCACTCAAACCCCATTTCTGCTTCAAAACGAACCTCTAGCTCGATAATAATGATCGTCGAAAAGTCAAAAATGTATTAGATTGATATGCACCACCGAAATGTTACGTGGCCATCCCAAACATTTTGGCAGTGTGACAATCGCAATAGGGATGATTCTTGGACTCTGGGTAAGTACAAAAATAATAAATACATTTAGTCTGTAAGATAGATTATCAAAAAATATCGGACACGTATTGCAAAAATCGTATTATTGATTTTTTGCTTTACCAAACCAATAAAAGACGGCAAAGATAAAACGCATCAAAGTTGAAGAGTGTGGGATTGTTACATCTTTCCGAGGTGTAACCGTGCCAATAACCGACCCACTTGGTCTTCTTGGGGTTACCTTAACATCTACCCACAATTTTGGTCCCTTCATAGAGGCTCAAGTGGCTGCCAAAAAGTTGGGGATACTTCACGCCGGTTTTCTATCAAGCGCAAGTTTATGGAGTGCTGCCCTCATCTTTGGGATGGATCTGCCAGATACCAGCTTGATGCCCTTGAGTCAATTGAGAAACGAGCCAAGAGGATCATCGGCAATGATAGGGTCATTGAGTCGAAGCTCCAAAGTCTTGAGCATAGACGCCGAGTTGCTAGCCTGTCGGTTTTCTATCGGTTACATTTTGGGGAGTGTGCGACAGAATTGCATAATTTGATTCCGCTAGGTCCGTTCTATCAGCGGATCACAAGACGTACAGCGATGTGCCACCGGTACACGGTGAACATCCCATCCACACGCACAAAATGTTTTGAAAACACATTCATTGTGCGTACAGCTAGGGAGTGGAATTCCCTGCCGGAGTCTGTGTTTTCTGATAGCTACAACCTGAGAGTCTTTAAGTCAAGAGTGAATAGGTTACTTCGAGGCAAGCGTGCTCCATCTTCGACCACAGCATCGCTTACCATCAGGTGAGATAGTGGTCGAACGCGTGCCTATCAACAATAAAAAAAAAACGTCAGTTCTAGGTATGATACATTTTTGACAAGTTACGCGAAGTTTCAACGAAAAAATACGAGTCCAATGTTTTTTGATAATCTAACGCATTAGTTAGATTTAAGACATCTGCCCTATTGCCGATACAATGTCACTTAGTATAAAGATCCTTAGTGATTAATAAAATATAATATGAAAGGGTGCCAAAGTAAAACTGATACTGTACAACGTACGTTGCTCAGTTGCTTTCACAATGTTTTGATTGAGGAGAAAGGATAAGGACGTTAGTCCTTATCTAGCAGCAGTTTAGTAAGAAACCAGTTTAATAATGTCTATACCTTCGCTTTTATATCGGGGCTATATTGTAATTTGACCAGTAAATAACTCACTAGCTTAACGCGTCAGTTACCGGTGAACCAGACACAATAGCAAATCTATTATGTCTGTATCAGAACGGATTAGTTGGCACCTGAGGAGTTAAAATATAAAAACGCAATGATTGACTCAATTGACTGCATGTCTATCACATAACAACACAACATAATTAATTATACATAATATAAGAACAGTGGTGGCCCAGTGGTAACGGCTCCGATTTACGTGTCGGTTCGGTGTGGGTTCCCACCCCATAAAAAAAAACTGTGGGTCCCAGCAGTGGGAACATTAAAAGGCATAATTTCAAGTCCTTGTTTTCTGAAGTGGTAAACATCTATGGGCCATATTTATAAAAAGTTGACCATATGATTAGTTTAAACACTGATTAGCAGGTTCCAAATTAAACAAGCTGACTTATCCTCTACCGTCGATATCCTGATGCCCCTTATTGAAAAGACCTGGGCCACCGAAGAGCTCCGGACGAATGGAACAAAGGTCTTTTATCACTGTTTCGAAGAAGAGTGATCTTAGTCAGTGTGATAACTGGAGATGTATTACGTTGCTCTCGATTGCCTTATAGGTTTTTTGTAAGATTATTCTGAATAGGCAGTCTAGGCCAGTGGATTCTCTCCTACGCAAGGAGCAGGCTGGTTTCCGCTCGAACTGCTCGTACACGGACCAGATAAACATTCTTCGTATCATACTCGAGGATGCATCAGAATGGCAGAGGGAGATTTATCTAACCTTTGTCGACTTCGAAAAAGCCTTTGATACGCTGAAGTGGTCCAGCACCTGGTCCCGACTACAGGACATTGGAGTACCGCCAAAAATTGTCCGTCTATCAGAGGCTATTTACAAGAATTGTTATTGTAAGGTGACTCACGACGGCCTCATCTCCGATGACAAGTCAGTGCACGCAGTGTCCGCCAGGGCTGCCTCATTTCGCCGCTTCTATTTTTGGTCAAAACAACGTACTACTACGTACGATACCTAAATCTAAAAATAACTTGGTCTGTCTGTTTGTTTGTTATCTCTTCACGTCTAACGGACACACGGCACACGGGTAGACCATATCCTGGCTGGAAGAGGACATAGGATACTTTTAATTCCTGGAGTATGTTGCCTTGGGATAATTTTCTACTTGCCTGCGGGGGAAGCCGCTGGCAGATGCTAAGTAGTTCCTAATAAATCAGTTTGCACATATCCTACTAGCACATGCAGCGAATTAATAACAGCATCATCGTAAAAAACTGCATCATTAACACTAGATTAGGCAATTTTCATTCAGTCTGTTTCAACACTTTCGCTGCAACATCGTTACGAACTTCCACAGTCGTATAGCTGTTCAACTTAGTATTGAATCGATTATCTTACTGTGTAGTTCGTTCGAGAAGTTGTTTTGTTTATATATTAATATTAATGAGATTAATTCCATCAAAATACATATAATTATAGAAAAATATTAACACGTTTTGTCGAGTTGGTTGAAGTGAAAGGAGGCAGTGAAAGAAGAATTTAATGGATTTTGGAATTTTCTACTACATTTTTGGCAAAAAAGGATAAAAGTATGTTGGTTTTTTTAATTTTTTTTTTTAAATGACTTATATACAATGCCGCTGTGATTTATGTCTCGAAATGACTAGCAGTTGGTTTATTTTTTTATTTATTAACCGAATTAAAAAAAGGAGGAGGTTCTTTTTTCGACTGTATGCACTATTTTAATTTTTTTTTATGTATTTCTACTGATTTCTCTGTGGGTTGTGGACCGATTTTCAGAATTCTTTTTTTATCCAAAAGAATACACTCCCGAGGTGGTCCCATAAATTATTATCGAAATTGCTTCAGCGCTTTTTGAAAAACGGAACAACGAAAAATACGTATACATAGTTAACGTTTTGGTTTTCTCCAATTACGAGTATGTTTAAATTCCACGTTCCATTTTATTGGGGTTTCTAGTTCTGGGGTATAACAACTAAAAAGTGAAAAATAAAAAACTATTTACAAAAAAAGAAACAACCGACTTCCAAAAAAGAAAATACACTAAAAATTAAAAAAATAACTTTAATTTCGGAAGTCGGTGTCAAAAAACGAAGAAATAAAATAAAAACACCGACTTCCGAAAGTAAAGTTAGTTTTTTTAAATTTTTAGGGTATTTTCTATTTTGAAAGTCGGTTGGTTTTTTTTGTAAAAATGTTTTTGGTTTAATGTTTAACGTCATAAATGCAGAATAACAAACGAAGTATTTACATGCTAAGGTTATTTTATTCCCATAAGTTTTTAAAAATAAACACCTAGTTACTTCTAACATACGTAATATATTTGCTTTTTGCTTGACTAAGTGCAAAAACATATAATTAAATTAATATTCAAAAATGCGCTGGCATGCTGAGTTAAACGTTAATTATGTTTTTTATTATTAGAAAACAACAAAATACGTGTACTACATAAATTACTTTATTCAACGTGGCAATGCTGCCAGTGTTCTTGGCACTTCTCCCATTGACAGCGATGTGATCGAATTTTTCGATGCCCAATGAGTTTTACGCCGCTAGTACCTACATATTTAATTTATTTTCTTTTAATTTATACTTTGTATTTTGATTTAACTATATCACGTTGTGTGACGAACTTTACTAATATTTTTAATCACACTACTCCTTAAAATGGAAACATAACTATACTATATAACCATTATCATTTTTTTATCGTTCTTTTTAAACGCACGTATAAATTTGAATGGATTAGTGAATAATTTCGCATGCACATTGTTATTGAAATTTTAGTATGAATAGGCAAGAAATAAAAGGCTTTTTATTTTATTTTTATTTATTTATTATACTTTGTATTTATTGTAAACAATAAGAAATAAAAAACCGACCAAGTGTATGACGGACTTCGCACATTTAGGGTTCCGTATCAAATGAGGGAAATATCAAAGAAAAAATCTAATTTATCAATACATTGGTATTTGTTAGTAAAATATAAGTATAAACATGGTAGGCTTGGCGTAAAAGGCTACTTCTAGGCAAACGTGCTCCATCGTCGACCATATCATCGCTTACCATCAGGTGAGGTAGTGGTCAAGCGGGCGCCTATCAATGATAAAAATTAATTTTTCGTCCAGTCTAAAGAAAATTTTACCCAGATCAGCGCAGGCGCAGATACTTATAAAAATAGCTGCGTATATTATATTTCTACAAAGATATAAAATACCATCACAACCCGCTCGATGGGAGATGTACAAGACCGTTTCATGTGGTGACACTTGGCCAACGCCTATCTATAGGCTGTTACGGAAATGTCATCTTTTAGATATTTGCTTTCTGTCCATGGAAATTAATAGCTTTTTTCAAGGAAGTCATTATAAATTCCCAAAAAAAAAGAAAAATGGGTGGCACTCTGGGAGTGCCGGCAGAAGTGAAAACTTGAACAAAAATGCCCAACGCGCCTAAAGAAGTTTTCACTTCAATCCAAATAGCGGTGTCGGTGTCGGTGGCGAGTTCAATTGTTTTTACCATCTTAAAAATACCCGACGCGCCTAAAGAAGTTTTCACTTCAATCGGCTAAGCGATCCGCTTCGAGTTTAATAGTTTTTTCCCATATCAAAAATGCCCAACGTGCCTAAAGAAGTTTTCACTTCAAAAATGCAGTTTCCGTACAGCTGAACAGCTCGTGGCTAATGTAATAACAGCCGCACGGGTCGATCAGGTTAAGCTACGCTTGCTGGTGTTGGTCCATGGATGGGTGACCATCTTTACATACCGAGACTCCTCTGTGCCTCGGATAGCACTTTAAGCCGCCGGCTGTCAATCGTGGATCTTTGACAGTCGTTACGGGTCGTGAGAAGCCCGAAAGTCTGAGAACCAGTCTTACCAAGGGATGTCGTATTACCCAGAGACTGGGTTGTGGAGGTCAGATAGGCAGTCGCTCCATGTAAAATACTGGTATTCAGCTGCGTCCGGTTAGACTGGAATCCGACCCCAAGATAATTGGGATAAGGCTAGACAGATTGATTTCCGTACAAAGGCTGATCAAAATTAGTATGGGAGGCCCAATTTTTTTTTCGGAATTCTGGGTGAATATTGTTCATTCATATGGACGAGAAATAATATTTAAAATATGACCACCAACTTGCGATACACTCTGTATTAAATCCCCCTTTTTTGTGGGTTTGGGAAATCATCCAATGACTTCTCCCGCTCTGGGTGGAGCGGGACGGCGTGTATTTTTTATTTTTTTATTGTTGATAGACACGCGTTTGACCACTATCACATCTGATGGTAAGCGATGATGTGGTCAACTTTTACTGACTAAAACTCAGCCCTGTTCCTTAGTTCCTTCAGTTACCTGAGTGCCCAGGGGCGCGATAACTCTACACGTATATCCCGCTGTGGAAATCTTCGGGCTGAAATGAGAAATGGTGATTAAAGAAAAATAGGAAACCTATGCTGTTTAAAAACCTATAATAGACCGACTTACCGAGAAAGGTCAGTTATGAGATAAATGGATCAATATGGTGATCAACACCATTGTTCTAATTAACACCCTTCAGTATCTGTTAAGAGGTGGCGTGCAAGCGTGAGCTAATAAACGGTTATTTATTTCTTTCTGATAAGAAGTTTGCACAGCGCTTATAGACGCTTTATTTAATGATAGTAATTAATGAAATCATTTTTCCTGCCCTTATCTTAAAAAAAAATACATACTGGTGCCGATTCTCTTGTTGAATATCTAAATTAAAATTAGAGAATCGCTATCGATATAAATTTACTAAACGGCAGTGCGAGAAAAGGACGGCTATAACTATGAACTAAGTTAGAGATGTCAAATTAGTTTACGCCTTGTACTTTATCGTGTTTTTAGTCGACATGTTTTTACGTGTACCCTAAATTTGTATGGTAACATTGGTTCACCTAAATTTGACAGCTCAAATTTACGTCCGTCTCTTTCTTGTTTCATTAGAGAGAAAAAGATAGTAATAGCCTAAATTAAGTTTACTCTGTGCATAACAGAATCGGCACTATTGTGAATGTGAAATTGAAGCGTTAAATAGTTAATTACTTTATTAACAGTTCAGCATACTACATTCAGTTTTTTTTTTAATAGCTTCCCTTGTAACTTTGTAGATAATTTCTAAGAAGTTAAATTTGACCCACTTTCCGGTTTCCGATAAGCTGAAATTTTGCGTACATGTTCAGATTAGATGACAAAGCATGGTTAGCTAACTGACGTCTAAATCCCAAAGATGGCGGACTAGTAATTTTGTATACATTCTCATGATATGGAATACAAATGAAAGGGTTTGCTGTGAAGAACACGAATAATAAACGATGCCGATTCTCTTTTTCAATAACTTAATTTAAAATTAGAGAATCGCTATCTTCTACTAAAAGGCAGTGCGAGAAAAGGACGGCTATAGCTATGAACTAAGACATATCTCGTCGTCCTAAAGTCTCCTATGAACAATTACTGATACTATAATGTTCTTAGTTTGAAATCTAGACGATTTCTTCTGGGTGTAATGATGCTGCATGGTATATGTAGTAATAGATTCGACTGCATTCCTTTATCAAATAGTCTACATTATACAGTACCTAGAACTGTCATGCTTCGTGGGGTACGTGTGGCTCGGCTGTTCCACACAAATTGGTGCAGGAATAACGCCGGGGTGCGCGTGCCTCTTCGTCGTCTCGTTGACGCGTACAACACTTTATGGAGCTTGACATATTTACTCTTTCCAAACATCGTTTCAAGGCAAGAGCAATAGAGTTACTAAATTCTTAAGTAGGTATATAGGCTTTTTTAAAAGCCTTTTATGATGCACACTGTATGCCTGTTTTCATTTAACTTTTGTTTTTGTGAATTCGTGGACAATGGTATGTTAATATGTACGAGTATTTCTAATTATCGTGCTAATTTAAGAATCTTTAGTTAAGCTTTGCATGTAACTGTTTTTTTGTCCCTACCCAATAAAATAAAATATGACCAGAGATGTCAAACTAGTTTATGCCTTGCGCTTCACCGTGTTTTTAATCAACATGTTTTTACGTGTTCCCTTGATTTGTATGGAAATATTAGTTCAACTAAATTTGACAGCTCTAATTTACTTCCATTTCTTTCTTGTTTTATTAGAGAGAAAAAGATAGGAATAGCCTAATTTAAGTTTAGTTTGTGCACAACAGAATCCGCACCAATAACACCTTATTTTTTAGTTTCTTTAGACTACAGAAAATTATTTTAATGACAGCTTCACCTAAACGAAATGTCAACGTTCGGGCAGCAGTGCAGGACAACGTCGGTCAGACAAGCTAGCGGTAGCGATTTATTCTCTCGTCATGATTTAAAAATATTGTAAATATGTTTTAACATTTCCGAAGAATTTAATATTCTGAACAATTTTATTTATGAAGATAGGAATGTTTCAAATTCTCAACAAAATCTTTTTGCTACGTGACGATGGAAATCATTTTTTAAGACTATTATGGCCGGTCCCCGAACGGGTGAACATCCGTTACATACAGAGACACCTCTGTGTTTTGGAGAGCACGTTAAACGGTTGTTGGTCCCGGCTGTCATGCTGATCATGTTTTTCCTAATCTATCGCTGTTTTTTAGGGTTCCGTATCCGAAGGGTCCAAACGGAGCCCTATTGTTGTAACTCACGTGTCCGTCTGTCTGTCTGTCCATCCGTCGTCTGTCACAAAATTTTGTAACAAAGAATTTTTTAACTTCCCATTGATACCTATGAACTTAGGTGATAATATTTATTATTACGTATACTTTACTAACAACTACCAATATTTGGTACGGAACCCTTATTGTGCGAAATTTAATTACTCGAAGGGTCCAAACGGGCACTATTGCTGTCACTCACGTGTCCGTCTGTCTGCAGTCCGTCTGTCGTCTGTCACACAGGTTTTACAGCCGAACGGTCGGAGCTACAGTCTCCAAATTTTCACAGTTTAATCATCTTGATAACCCAAAGCCGTACAACATATTTTTTTTTAAATGTTGTATAGGGGAGCTCCCATACCTACAGATAAAGGGGGGGGCGCGAAAAACTATAATTATCTATCCCATCAAATGGAGTATCGTTGTTTAGAACTCGTTGAGTAGACAAATACTATATTTTTGGTTTTAAAACATTTTGGAAGGCCACCAAAGTTACGAATATTTTTTGATCTTCCCATTGACCTATGAACTTGAGGTGATATTGTTTATTATTACGTATATTTTACTAAAAATTCCCTCATTTAGTACGGAACCCTAAATGTGCGAAATCCTACACGCACCTAGCCAGTTTTTTCTGATTATTGTCGTTGCGGGACCCAAGACAGGTTAATCGTTTCTTCGGGACTCCGTCGAACGTCATTGTCTCGGCGTTTTTCTGGTAGCCACTGTTGATTCTGGTTTTCAGGAGTTACAGTGGTTCTGAATAGTGAGGGTCCCAATTGAAAAAATGCTGATCTTTGACAGTTGCTACGGGTAGTCTGAAGGCAGAAAGTCTGACAACCAGACTTGTCAAGGTATATTGTGGTACCCAGTTACTGGGTTGCGTGGAAGTCAGATAGATAGGCTTCATATTAATTACTGGTTTTCCGCTGCATCCGGTTAGAATGGAATCCGACTCAATCATGGTTGGGAAAGCGCTAGGCAGATTAATCGATGGTTTTGAATTGTAGATTTGTTTAGAGTTACCTATTCAAGAAGGAAAAAAAAATCCTCATTCATTTCACATGCGCAGAGATAATATTTTTTTAAAGTAAATATAAATTAATAGAAAAAAAATACGATTAATTGATGGATAAGTTATGGAAACTAAATACAAATAGTTAGAACTGCCTAAAAAGATTGTTTTTCGTTCCACGCTATTTTATTAATAAAATATATTGATATTTAAGAATCTACACTATGATAAAAAAAAAAAACATAATTTAAAGTAGTAAGAAAACCATAAAAAAACCTACACCACAGAATGAGACGATCTGTCCATTAAATGTTTATATTATGTCACTGCTAAACCAATAGTTTTAGTAAAACGGCAATCTTTAAAATGTCGAACTCAATAAATTTGTTAAAATATTAATGGCACCAATTACTTTAGTAGGTAGGTACTGGTCATTGGTGCCATCTTTTAAGTAACTAAGCCTTTTTATTATTTGAAATTTGATGTTTGTTTATTCAATATTTTTCACAACTAATAAATAACTGAACAGGTCCATATACAAACTAATAAAAAAAAGAGCGGCACTCCCGGAGTGCCGACAGAAGTGAAAACTTGAACAGAGATGCCCAACGTGCCTAAAGAAGTTTTCACTTCAATTCACTTCGCGATCCGCTACGAGTGCTACGACGGTACGCGGACCACGTAGTAGTGTCGGTGTTGGTGTCGGTGGCGAGTTCAATTGTTTTTTCCCATCTCAAAAATGCCCATCGCGCATAAAGAAGTTTTCACTTCAATTCGCTACGCGATCCGCTACGAGTGCTACGACGCTACGCGGACCGCGTAGCAGTGTCGGTGTCGGTGTCAGTGGTGAGTTTAATTGTTTTTCCCATCTCAAAAATGCCCATCGCGCATAACGTAGTTTTCACTTCAATCCGCTACGCGATGCGCTACGAGTGATCGTAGCGGGTCAGTGTCGCGCGAGTTCAATAGTTTTTCCCCATCTCAAAAATGCCCATCGCGCATAACGAAGTTTTCACTTCAATCCGCTACGCGATGCGCTACGAGTGATCGTAGCGGGTCGGTGTCGCGCGAGTTCAATAGTTTTTCCCCATCACAAAAAATGGCCAACGCGTCTAAAGAAGTTTTCACTTCAATAATAATAAGTATGCACAAACGCGTGTGAAAACAACTTTGAGCATCATGAAATTCATCCACATCGTTGTCAATGGCAAAAGTCCCCAGAACGCTGAAAGCATTGCCACGTTGAATAGCAATTAAATTTGTGTTAAGAAGACGTCACTCTTGCATTTACATATTTATAGGGTTCCGTACCCGAAGGGTAACCAACGGGACCCTATTACTATGCCTCCGCTGTCCGTCCATCTGTCAGCGGGCTGTCTGTGTTGTGCATGTGTATTTCTATAGCCACTATAACAACAAATAATAAAAACAAAAATATTTTGAAGTTAAATACGTGTGTAGGGGCGTGTCGGGAAACTTTTAGAATAAAGTCCGTTTCATATAGTAAAAAGTTTAATTAATGTTCACAAAAGTTCTCAAAAAAAGGTTCTTAAAAATTATCAAAATGTAAAATAAAAGTAGATAAAACTATAGGTACGCGATTAGCGCGAGTGTCCGTTCCCACCGATGTTAGGATGGAAAAAGCCCAGGGAATCGTCGTTACCGTGGGAAGCGCTACTCATGGAATTTGATGCTTCGCGCTTGTTTGCAAGTGTGCTGAGCCAGCATCATGGCATCGTAACACCTCCCCTGCCAGACAAGCAACTATTTGGTGACCTTGACGCCAAAAGTTGCGGCTCTTCTTTCATCTTCCGTTAATTCGGTGTTAGTTTGTGTGGTAATGTTAATTCTCCCAGCTCGACGGCGACGAATGACATAGATGATGCTCAGTGCACATGTACCAAACAATATAAGTATGTAGAATGGAATTGTCGTATGGTAGATTCCGATAGTGTCCAGTGTTTCGACTTTAATTTCATCTTGTGAAGTGATTTGGTTCTGTATTTTCCGAAGGCTGGTTAAATCTGTAGTCTTTAGAGTGAAACTCCGTGTCTTTACTGGTGTTTCATAATGTGGTAGAGCCATGAGTTCTAATGGTTTTTCGACTAATTTATTGTCTAGGTTTATTATAATAAGTTCGGGGGTTTTAATCTTGCAGCCTTGAGGGACGTTGATCATAAAACTGCCTTGTAACATTTTTAATCGCTCTTTACCGCAGGATAGTTGAACTTTCGTACTATTGGGGAACGTAATGATGTAGTGATAGCTATCCAACTCAATCAGAGCCTCCTTAGTCAGAGAGATAGGCGTGGGTTTGCACGTTCCATCTATCTCCTGAGATTGTATAAGTTTTTGAATACAGTCTGACCTTGACGAGATCCGGTGGACGATTTTCTGCTCGCATATGTGCCAGGAACTGACCTTCGGGCATTCAGCCTCCATATACACATATTCCTGAGAATTGGATGCTATATAAGGTGCAGTTGGTACTATAATTAGGCTGTCCTTATTTGGAACGGGACATAATTCATATAACTGATATTCTATGCTAAACGTAATAGGAAACTTTAGGACTATTACAACTGTCGACTCTGTAAAGTATGAAGCTAGGCTAAGAATTTCGTAATAATCTCTGATGTCGACGTCAATTATTTGATCAGATCTATAAGTGCGTTTTAATTGGTTTATGATATTTTTTACATCTTTAACAGAAAGTATTGAATGATGAACTGATTTATTTCTACTAAATGCCAATATATTTTCTATTCTGTCAATTTCGCTCAAAAGTTCTTGAACATTTTCGCTTAATACGAGTATTGAAAAAAGTTGTACAAGATGAACGTATCGAATGATTCGCTCATTATCATTAGTCATATTCATGACAAAAGTAAGAGCTCTTTCCAATTTAACTTGATTTAATGAAATATTCCGGATAATTTGATTCTGCTGTATCGTCATCTCTTTATATAAGGTAATATGCTTGTTCAATGATTGCGACAAAATTTTATCATTTTTATTCAAGGTTCGTAATGCATTTTCAAATTTCAAGGCGTCTTCATTGTCCAAATTACCAGAAATACTTTTGATAATTGTGCCTAAAGGATTAATCAGACCTCTTTTAGTTCTAGATGGCCTTAAGGTATCTAATTGCATTAAAACTTTATCTAACTTTGCGTATAGGTGCCTAGTTTGGTATTTAAAGAGAGAGCTGTATGTATGGGATAGTTTAAAAGTAGTATCTGTAAGTTGGGATTTTATGACGTTCACATGTGACTCGATTTCTTGAAGGTTAATATCTTGTAAAAATGTATGAAAATGGCATATAATTTTGGTAGCACCTAAATTAAAGGGTAGTATACCCGGTCCATTGTCTAGCCTATCGAAGCGTATTTCTTGAGCACCGACTACGAAAATTGGCAGCAGTAATAAGTACCTGAAACAATGATACGAAAACTATCATTTTTTCGGTGGTCTTTTCAACCTAGATTTTGCTACCGGGCCACGACTTTTTGCGGTGTAAATATGTATAGGTAAATTTTTAACGACCTTGTCCTGAGTAAAACGAGGTGCCAATTTTTGCCTACTTGCCATTGGATTACGTACGTGAACTATTTGATTTTGTTCACAATCTAAAACTGGTTCCCTATCGACATTACGTCGAGTCATTATGTCTTCGCGACTGGATAATGCAGAATCATGAATAATTTTATAAACTGTTTCCATTTGACCACGATGTTCTTGAATGTAAGTTTGAAGATATCGGTCCGTCATATTTAAACTGATAGGATTTCGAGGGTCGAAGTGACCAGAAATAACATCAAATGGCCTACACTTGGTTAGACTATGGATGGAATTATTATAAGCAATTAATGCGTACGGTATAAGATTTCGACTGGGTTCAATTTGTGCTGCATTTTTAGTAACCGTAAGTGTTCTAAAAGCGTATTATGGAAACGTTCAATTAAACCATTCTCATTAGATGCATATGCACTAGTCATATGATGTTTTATATTATGCAAACGGAGAAATTCTGATATGACTTGATTGCTAAATTCGGTGCCTTGATCGGTTGTTAGATTTAAAGGGAAACCGTGATGAGTACTAAAGTGTAAAAGTGCTTTTAATATATTGGGTGAGGTACAATCGGGTAAAAGATAGGCTTGCGCGTACTTGGAAAATGAGTCTATAATAGTTAAATATTTGTCATGGTCAACAGTTAGCAGATCCGCGTGTGCTAATTCAAACGGTTTAGTTGGTGGGGGAACAATTCTGAACTGTGGGCGTATTGGGTTGCGGTCATAGTTTGCGCATCTGCATATGCTACATTCGTTAATAAATTTTGTAATTTCGGTTTTCATTTTAGGCCAAAAATAACGTTCTGATAATGAAAGATAGGTTTCCGTAATTCCACGATGATTAGTCTGGCCTTCATGATATTTCTTTATTATATCTAATTGGTTCGAAAGGTCATTAATATTGGTTACCTCATGTTTAACTAGAACTAAGTTCACAGATGAACTTTCAAAAGTTTGTTGCAAGATTGGTATTATATCGAGCATTTTTTCGATGGGGCTTACTAGAATAGCAGTATGGATTTTTGGATCAATGTGAGATTTTATGATGTTTATAATATTAGTTTGCAAATTATGTTCGCTAATTTCTACTGAAGTTCTTTGCATAGACTGAAAAGGTTCGGTTATTAATGGTCTAGTTTTAGAATTACCGCTTATTATTTTGATTACCAGTTGTCTCTTAAATTTATTTAAAGGTTCATCTGATATCGGAATATCTAGAACGGGATTTTCTGCGCTAGTGTGTATGGTTTCAGTACGTGGTGAGGCTGGATGTACTTGTGCATGATGTATGATATTTTGTGGGGCTGAATAAGCAGATAGGGTGGACGATGAATGTTGTGTTGAATGCCGTGTTTGTTTGTTCGCGGGTGAATGTGCAGTAAGAGTAGATGACGAGTGTATTGGACTGTTGCCTGCAGCGGTGAGAGTAGAGTAGGAAAGTTTTGGACTATTTTCCTCGGCCGATAATGTGGAAGACGTATCGGAGTGATTCACGAACAAAGACTGAGATTCATTATGATTGATCTGAATACGTGAGAGAGCATCTGCGTTAGTATTGATTTCTCCCTTTTTATGAACAATAGTGTAATTATATTCTGCTAACTTGAGCCTCCACCTTGTAATACGTGAACCAGGCTCTTTTAGATTCATAAGCCAAATTAAAGGTTTGTGGTCAGTTACTATTTTAAATTCTCTACCAAAAAGGTAAGGCCGGAAGTATTTTGTAGCCCAAACGATTGCGAACAACTCCTTTTCGATGGTAGAGTAATTAATTTCGCTATTGTTAAGAGTTCTAGACGCATAGGCAATAGGTTTGTCCGAGCCGATAGGACCTTGAGAAAGGACTGCTCCTAAGGCCACATTAGACGCGTCTGTAGTTAAGATAAACTCTTTACTGAAATCCGGGTATATTAAAATGGGGTCATTTGTAAGAAGAGTTTTGCAATGCTCAAAACAGCTTAAGTATTCTGGGGTTAAATTTATTTTGGCACCTTTTTTAAGACACGATGTAAAAGGTTTAGTAATGCGTGCAAAATCCGGTATAAAACGTCTGTAATAACCAAGTAAACCCAAAAATGCCTTAATTTGCCTGGGAGTTTTCGGGACTGGATAATTTAGGATGGCTGAAATTTTATCCGGGTTTGGTTTGACACCATCGGTGGTGATAATATGACCGAGATAAGGCGTTTCGTGTTTGAGAAATTCAGATTTATCCATCTGAATTTTTAAATTTGAATTTCTAAGACGGTCGAAAATGGCGCGCAAGTTAACTATATGTTCTTGTAAGGATGTCGAAAATACCAAAATATCATCCATATATGTAGTACAATTTGGGAGTCCGCGAAGGACATTGTCCATAACTCGTTGAAATGTTGCCGGAGAATTTTTCAAGCCCATTGGCATTCTAATATACTCAAAATGACCTTGCTCTACACTAAATGCTGTTTTCGGTATGTCGGATGAATTTAGCTGAATTTGTAAAAATCCTGATTTTAAATCTAATGTAGAAAAGTACAAACACCTGCCTAACTTGTCTAATATGTCGTTAATGT
Source organism: Polia nebulosa (assembly GCA_951329385.1). NCBI lineage: Eukaryota > Metazoa > Arthropoda > Insecta > Lepidoptera > Noctuidae > Polia > Polia nebulosa. Next base: position 11,646,148 of record OX589613.1, on the reverse strand, counting down.
TTGGAATCGGATACTTATCATTTATTGTTTTTGCATTTAGTTGCCGAAAGTCAATGACTAATCGCCACTTAACTTTACCAGATGCGTCACTTTTCTTAGGCACAATCCATATCGGAGCATTCCAAGGCGATGAAGATGGACGAATAATACCTTGCTGTAACATAGATTCTATTTGATTTTGTACTTCTTCTCTATGTACGTAAGGATATCTATAGGTTTTACTATAAACTGGCTTATCGTCTACGGTTTTAATATGATGTTTGATTTCGTTAGTGAAGGTGAGTGGTTCCCCGTCTAGGTAGAAAACATCGGCATATTCTTTGCAAAGATTAGTTAAATTTACTGTCTCTTCTGCATTTAAATGTTCTATGCGCAACTGCGATAAGACCTCTCGTGTTCGCTCGGCGTTATAGGTACGTGGGGTGGTGTCAATTACGTGACTTATGGGAAACGTTTCTTCGTTAAAAATTTGGGCGCATATTGGATTTTCTATAGGTATTACAACGTCTGTATCCCATGGGTTTGAAATTTGTATCATGGTATGATTATTTTCCGCGAAAGATATGCATTCGGTAATGTAACAACCGGAAATTGCTTGCTCCTCAATATAAATATCTCCCTGTGCGATGTTAGTAGGTACCCTAATTAATTGAGTAGTTTGGGCCGGTATAGTAATTTCGTGAGAGTTTAGGCATTGAGGATTGTAATATAAAATTATAGGAATTTTTGTGAATTGTGTCTCTAAAACATGAGCAGCAAGGTTGATTTTTGCATTCCACTTTTTTAACTGTTCGCAACCTATTAAACCATCAAAGAAATTATGAAATTTATAGAGAAACAATTTTATGGGAATATTATCATTCAATTCGTCAAAGCAAGGGACAGTTAGCGAGTAGTAATTTTGAGTGGTCACGTGCGTATTTGTAACTAGAAATGGTTCATAGTCAAGTGGAATTTGGGAGTAAAATTTTTCATAGGCTTCTGGGCTAATGAAAGACTCGTTTGCCCCGGTGTCAATCAAAAGTTTAATTGGGGGATTTTTAATTTGGATATAAGGCAAATGACGTTTACTTTGCACGTTCAATTCTATACGGGGGCATTCTTCTCTATAGCCGGGCAAAAAATTTTGCTCTGCAGTGCCTTCAACGGGGTTCTGATTTGGATCAAGTTCAAGGCCAATCATAAAATTATGAAGATGATTTGTATCGATCATATTGGGAGTAGGATCAAAATTTTGGACATTGGGATCGTATTCGTGAAAATTTAAAACTGTATTCTCGTCTAAAAATTCATTGAAATGAGTTTCTCCAATTTGTGGAAGGTTTGGTTCAAGGTTACGTTTACCGTTGTAGTTCGTGGGCGGGAGAGTACGCGCGACTGGATGACTAATACCACTCACAGGTGTTGGGGTACTATATTGGGGTGCTTGATTTATTTGGGGTACTTGGGGAGCTCGAGGTGGGATTCGGAATCCCGTAGACATATTGGTAGGGAGAGCCCTAAACATTTGTAGGGTCTTTGTGGGGTTTTGAGGTTTGGGATAGGGTTGCCTGTGCTGTTCTAGTGGTACGGGTGGTGGGCATAGCTGTGGAGGATATTGAGGACCAAAGGATCGAATTTGAGGTCTCGGGTATGCTTGGAATGTAGGGTAATAATTTGGTGGCATGTATGAACGAAAATTTTGCTGTTGATGAGATGAATTGGGAGCAGATGAACGGAAATTTTGCTGTGCGTTAGAAGTATTAGGTGCTTGTTCGTAAAAATTATATAGATTTTTCTTCGCGGGTAGTGATTTATTTCTTTTTTGTAAATAGAGAACATTTAATTCCTCTTGGGCAAATTCAAGGGCACTTTCGAGAGATGAAGGTCGCATGCACCTTACCCTAGAACCTAGCGGTTCATCTAAACCTCTCAAGAATGTCTGCAAAGCTAAGTTTTTATAAAGAGTTCTTTTTGCTTCCACAGTGGTTCCTACAGATTCATGCAACTCGACATACGTTATTATAGTACACAACAAATGTTGAACTTTTTCGTAGTATACTTGTATAGTATCATTGCCTTGAACTAAAAGAGCTAGATCGGTATATAACGAAGTTTCGTCCCTGTGATCTGAAAAGCTATTAATTAACGTGGTTCTTATGCCCTGCCAATCACTAGGAATTCCATTAGTTGACAAAGTACGTGCAGCAGTACCAGTTATCTTGTTTAAAATTCCATAATCAGAGCCAAATTCGAGAGTCTACTTCCTGGTTCCGTACTGACATAAGTGAGTACTAACTCGTCGCATAAATTTAAAAATCTGGTCAAAACATTAGGGTTACCATTAAACTCTGGAACTAATCTAAGAGATTTATAAATCTTATCAGTTAAGTCTGACGAAGCCATCTGACTCGTCTGACTCAAAGATGGTTGTGAACTATGGTTTTGTTCAGTCATAGTTTCTAAATCTAAGTCGCTTAAAAGTTCAAGGTTACGATTGGCGTCACTTCGGGTTATCCGAAGTTGAGCTCGCCTACTAGGACTAAGGTCCCTATTACTACGTGGGTGAAAAATCTTGAAAAATTATAGTACACTGCGTAAAAAATATAGCATACAATTATTAAGAATATATGTAATTCACTTACATTTGTACTATTGCTGGCGAGCGTCGATCCATCGATTTTTGGAAGTCTCGATGTCCGCAACAGCAGCTTTCCCGACTGGCCTCCAAAGGTTCTTCGCCTGGACGGTCGACGCGGCGATGCCCGATTTTTGGGTGATTCACACAACGACAACACTTTTAAAGTCCTTGACGACTTCCGACTGCGCCAAATACGTGTGTAGGGGCGTGTCGGGAAACTTTTAGAATAAAGTCCGTTTCATATAGTAAAAAGTTTAATCAATGTTCACAAAAGTTCTCAAAAAAAGGTTCTTAAAAATTATCAAAATGTAAAATAAAAGTAGATAAAACTATAGGTACGCGATTAGCGCGAGTGTCCGTTCCCACCGATGTTAGGATGGAAAAAGCCCAGGGAATCGTCGTTACCGTGGGAAGCGCTACTCATGGAATTTGATGCTTCGCGCTTGTTTGCAAGTGTGCTGAGCCAGCATCATGGCATCGTAACACCTCCCCTGCCAGACAAGCAACTATTTGGTGACCTTGACGCCAAAAGTTGCGGCTCTTCTTTCATCTGCCGTTAATTCGGTGTTAGTTTGTGTGGTAATGTTAATTCTCCCAGCTCGACGGCGACAAATGAGATAGATGATGCTCAGTGCACATGTACCAAACAATATAAGTATGTAGAATGGAATTGTCGTATGGTAGATTCCGATAGTGTCCAGTGTTTCGACTTTAGTTTCATCTTGTGAAGTGATTTGGTTCTGTATTTTCCGAAGGCTGGTTAAATCTGTAGTCTTTAGAGTGAAACTCCGTGTCTTTACTGGTATTTCATAATGTGGTAGAGCCATGAGTTCTAATGGTTTTCCGACTAATTTATTGTCTAGGTTTATTATACAAAGTTCGGGGGTTTTAATCTTGCAGCCTTGAGGGACGTTGACCATAAAACTGCCTTGTAACATTTCAAATCGCTCTTTACCGCAGGATAGTTGAACTTTCGTACTATTGGGGAACGTAATGATGTAGTGATAGCTATCCAACTCAATCAGAGCCTCCTTAGTCAAAGAGATAGGCGTGGGTTTGCACGTTCCATCTATCTCCTGAGGTTGTATAAGTTTTTGAATACAGTCTGACCTTGACGAGATCCGGTGGACGATTTTCTGCTCGCATAATGTGCCAGGAACTGACCTTCGGGCATTCAGCCTCCATATACACGTATTCCTGAGAATTGGATGCTATATAAGGTGCAGTTGGTACTATAATTAGGCTGTCCTTATTTGGAACGAGACATAATTCATATAACTGATATTCTATGCTAAACGTAATAGGAAACTATAGAACTATTACCTACAACTGTCGACTCTGTAAAGTATGAAGCTAGGCTAAGAATTTCGTAATAATCTCTGATGTCGACGTCAATTATTTGATCAGATCTATAAGTGCGTTTTAATTGGTTTATGATATTTTTTACATCTTTAACAGAAAGTATTGAATGATGAACTGATTTATTTCTACTAAATGCCAATATATTTTCTATTCTGTCAATTTCGCTCAAAAGTTCTTGAACATTTTCGCTTAATATTGCAAAAAGTTGTACAAGATGAACGTAGTGAATGATTCGCTCATTATCATTAGTCATATTCATGACAAAAGTAAGAGCTCTTTCCAATTTAACTTGATTTAATGAAATATTCCGGATAATTTGATTCTGCTGTACCGTCATCTCTTTATATAAGGTAATATGCTTGTTCAATGATTGCGACAAAATTTTATCATTTTTATTCAAGGTTCGTAATGCATTTTCAAATTTCAAGGCGTCTTCATTGTCCAAATTACCAGAAATACTTTTGATAATTGTGCCTAAAGGATTAATCAGACCTCTTTTAGTTCTAGATGGCCTTAAGGTATCTAATTGCATTAAAACTTTATCCAACTTTGCATATAGGTGCCTAGTTTTGGTATTTAAAGAGAGAGCTGTATGTATGGGATAGTTTAAAAGTAGTATCTGTAAGTTGGGATTTTATGACGTTCACATGTGACTCGATTTCTTGAAGGTTAATATCTTGTAAAAATGTATGAAAATGGCATATAATTTTGGTAGCACCTAATTAAAGGGTAGTATACCCGGTCCATTGTCTAGCCTATCTAAGCGTATTTCTTGAGCACCGACTACGAAAATTGGCAGCAGTAATAAGTACCTGAAACAATGATACGAAAACTATCATTTTTTCGGTGGTCTTTTCAACCTAGATTTTGCTACCGGGCCACGACTTTTTGCGGTGTAAATATGTATAGGTAAATTTTTAACGACCTTGTCCTGAGTAAAACGAGGT